>CM042141.1:145284024-145486524 GCA_023376005.1 Doryteuthis pealeii
CGTCAGCTCCCCACTTTACTGCACAGATCAGATTACCCAATATGTGCTACTGACATATGTTATACTGACATATATTATATGATTATATTTTAATTGGTTTATTATAAAATCATTCATAGGATTGATTTTGATATGCTGAAGAATAAAACAATAATACTACAGATCAATAACACCAAGAAATTATTTATCAAACAGGGTTTTCTTAAAACCATTTTGCAAAAAAAACAATTGCATTGGTCAATGATTTTTACTATAAAAATGCACTGGAAATGATTTTTGCTATAAAAATGCATTAGAAATGATTTTTACCATAAAAATGAAATAGAAATAATTTTTACTATAAAAATGCATTTACCAATGATTTGTACAATAAAAATGCATTAGAAATGATTTTTATTATAAAAATGCATTGAAAATGATTTTTACTATAAAAATGCATTGGAAATGATTTGAAAATGCATTTGAAATGATTTTTCCTATAAAAATGCATTAGAAATGATTTTTCCTATAAAAATGCATTGGAAATGATTTTTCCTATAAAAATGCATTGGAAATGATTTTTCCTATAAAAATGCATTGGAAATGATTTTTACTATAAATTTGTCACTTTGGACCAATGTTAGGGTAGCATATGTGACAGCTTTCAAGCTAAGTCGAACAAGCCTAAACTATAGCAGGCCCCAATAATAGCAGACCTGGGGATGGGAGAGACCTCATCCCTAGGTGCTAGCAGCCATTTTTTGCACAATGTTTAACTGCCAACTGACTGCTGGAACTTCCTGAACTTGGACTGCCTTTAATTCTATAACTCAGTGGAAGCACATGATGTAATGGTCATCATCATAGGAAATTGACTCAGTGACCAAAGTTCAAATACTGGACGAGGCTGTTTGCATTTCACATAACACTAATACTTTTTGGAAAGGTATGCATTAGCTCAGTCAGTAGAGTGTCCGGCTAGGAATCACAAGGTTCCTGGTTTGATACTGGCCCTCGCTAACTCAGCGTATTAGTAGCACAAGGATCTGTGTGGTAAAGTGAGGAGCTGATGGTAGGTGTGGTTCTCTACTTCAGATGCTAGAATAATCTCTTTGTCTAATGCTAGTGAAAAGGTGATAGACTCCCTCGCTGTATGGCTCATACTGACATTAGGCCACTCGAACGACTTACTTTATACTCAATCCAGCTATGGGTAAATAGTATGGTAGACTGGACAACCAGTCTGTGAGAAGGAAAACTCTGAATTCAAACCTGTTAAACTCTGCTTAAGAGATTGACCTTGTGTCATATCCTGCTTATGCAGAGGGGTTGGGAAATAACTCTGCTGAATGTATGGACTTCCATCTTCCAAAACACAGGATTTTTCCACTTTGACCACCTAAGTGATAAGTAAAAAGTAAAGTCATTGGGGTGGCCTAAAGTCGGTATCAGCCAAACAGCGAGTGAGTCTATACCCTTTTCACTAGTGCTAGACCAAAGAGATTGTTTTGACGTCTGAGGTGGAGCACCAGACCTACCGTCAGCTCCTCACTTTACTGCACAGATCCCTGTGCTACTCATACACTGAGTTGGCGAGGGCCAGTATCGAATCCGGAACCTTGTCGTTCCTAGTCGAACGCTCTATCGACAGAGCTAAACCATACAGACATAAAAAAAATCAAATTCTTTATGTAACCTGTGACCTCACAAGTGCCAATAGCTTGAGTTTATGAGAGAAAGAAAAAAAATAATCTATTTATTTTCCTTGTTAATATTGAGAAATACTTTCTTTCTATTTTATTATCAAAAATCCTTCTTTTTTTCTTATTTTATTTCCTATCTTTTAAAGCTACTTGACCTCTTAACTTGTTTAGCTACCACTTAATAATATCATACATATACTTTATATGTACATGTACATACATACATATACACTACACCTATACATAATACATACTATTACATATATGCTTGTACCTACTTTCAGAGAATCCTTTGTAGATATCCTGACCTCCTAACTTGTTTAGCTACCACTTAATACTATCATACATATACATTACACACATCCATGTACGTGTACACATACATACATACATACATACATACATACATTGTATACACTACTCCTATACATAATACATATACTTTACACACATCCATGTATGCGTACATACATACATCTGCTATCACTTAATACTATCATAGATATACTTTTACATGTACATCTGTATCCATCCACCAAATTTTTATAACGGTCTCTGCATTCCAAAAATGATTCAAAAATATTATTTTTTCGAACATTTTTTAAAATTCTGTTTTGTCTCCAACGAATTTTTCTCTACTCAAAAAAATAAAAATTCACTCTGATGAAGGTCGTAAAAAATCTTTCTGTGTACAGAATATTTTTACATTTTTCCTATCATTATTATTATCATTATTTCAATTTCATCTGATTATTTTAATAATAATAATCCGTATACATTTTGATAAACTGACCGAAACACGTGTAAGTGATATCGATTAAAGTGATATCGATTAAATTCATTTTTTATCCATCTACATTTCTTTTCTTTACTCATTTTTCCTCATATTGTCGGATTCAATTCCTATTCCTTTTTTACATACATATATATATACTACACCTATACATAATACATACTATTTCATATATGCTTGTACCTACTTTCAGAGAATCCTTTGTAGATATCCTGACCTCCTAACTTGTTTAGCTACCACTTAATACTATCATACATATACTTTACACACATCCATGTACGTGTACATGTACATACATACATACATATACTACACCTATACATAATAAATACTATTATATATGCTTGTACCTACTTTCAGAGAATCCCTTGTAGATATCCTGATGTGTATTAAAAAAAAGCATAATAATCAATCCAACCAATTTTCTATAGGAAATAAAACATCCTCAAAGATTTATGAGTCAGTCAATTGACAACAATGATATTTGAGATTAAGTCAGTATCAAATATAAGTGACACACGAACATAAGACCATCCAGGATTTTACATTTCCTAAAAGAAGTGAGATTGTACTCAAAAATATGTTTAATAGAACAATAGTTAAAATCTATATATATATACATTTGTTTTCTACCAAACTACCGCTATGAGCCCAAAACTTAGTCAGCATTAAATGACCCACTGAGGTTGATATGCCATAAAAAAATTAAAAAAACAAACCAAACCAGACAGACTCAACAATTTTGTGTAGCACTCACATATAGTTGAGGGGGGAATCCTCGTCACAAGTAGGATGTGACACAAGGCATCCAGAAAAATATACAGTAAGGATCAAACTCACAATTTAGTAGTAATAGACCCGCAAGACTAGCTTGCTAACTATTACACCATGACAGGCTGCCTTACCCTTGGGAAAGGCATGCACCCAACTATTCTTCCTCAAGTGACAAGTTGTCAGTGATAGTGGACCCAGGGTAGGTGAAAGGGTTTACGGCTTCCAGGGTGTAGTTGTTGATGGTGATAGAGGGAGGATTTTCAGTTCCCTGTGCTATCGTCTTGGTTTTCTTAATACTAATGGTCAGGCTGATCCCAACAGGCTTTGATGAACTGGTCCGTGAGTGTTTGCAGGTGCTCCTGGGAGTGTGCTACCACTGCTGCATCATCATCATATATATATATATATATATATATATATATATATATATACAAGACAAAATGTGACAAGTTGGGTCACCCATTGAGTTCTGGGTAGATAATTGAGATTAGGGAAAAGTGAGTTTGCAAAACAAATTAATTTTTTTTTAAATAAATACAGCCTGGACAAAACATTAAAATCATTTTGTAAGATTTCTAAGAAATAGAATGTTTGACCTAATTTAAGCTACGGGTTGCTGCTTATGAAATTTAACATACCAATACATTTCAAATTCTCCCATCTCTCTCTCTCTCTCTCTCTCTCTCTCTCTCTCTCTCTCTCTCTCTCTCTCTCTCTCTTCCCCCAGAGAAACTAACATCTTTAATGAGAAGGTAATCAAGATATACATAGAGAGGAAGAAAGTGATAGGCAGAATGTAAAGTAAGAGATTGGTCAGTTTTTGAGTTTGCAAATTACAACTAATTATAATATAATATATATAATATAATATATATAATATATATATATATATATATATATATATATATATATATATATATATTTACCAACTCCTCTGCACAAGTAGGATGGGACACAAAGTCAATTTCTTAGGCGGAGTTTAACAGGTGTGAATTCTGAGTTTTCCTTTTCCTAGACTGGTACCTATTCAAAGTTAAAGATCCCCATTTTCCCTACTATTTACCCATAGCTGGAGGAAGAGTAGTTGGATGCATACCTTTTCCAAGGGTATTAGCACTATGTGAAAATGCAAACAGCCTTATCCAGAATTTGAACTCAGGTCGATGAGTCAATTTCCTACAACCATTATACCATGCACAATATCTATATATATAAAAGAAAGATTCTGTATGTATGTCCGTATGTTTGTTTGTACAATGACCGAGAACATATCCTTTTATAAAGGAAATTTGGTGGGGACCAGCAAAGATCAACATTCAATAAAATCCACAATTTTTTTGTCTAAGATGAGGCTAAAAACTTTTCACTCCTCATTTTCCATAAGAAAAATTAGATATATATTAAGGGTATAAATCAATGATATATTAAAAGCATTAATTAAAAAAATGATTAAAAAATAAAACAAAGGATAAAACATAATAAAAAGAAAAGAAAAGACAAAGGAAATTTGTCTACAACAATTTACATAAAAGTGTATATAAATGTAATTTAACATATATGATCAGGTTAGGGTTAACACATAAAATTTAATATCTTTAAACTATTAAATATATTCAGACCTCTCCCTCAATTTTATAAAATAGCTTTGTAGGCAAATTATTGTAGACAAATTATTAACATTCAAAATTCCTAGTCAAATTTATTGTCAAACTAAAAATAAATTTTTTTAAAGATGACATAAAAACAACCTGAAATGTATAAGTGGGGAAATGTTGCCCACATTCTCATTAATATTTGTGGAAGAAGATTGGTTTGGTTTGGTTTGGTTTGTTTTGTTTTACGGCATATCAACCTCAGTGGGTCATTTAATGCCGATAAAGTTTTGAAATAAATCCGTTCTTAATGGATGATACAAGTTTTTTATAAATACATTTTTCTATTTAACCCATAGATGGGACCCTAACAGGTACTACCACTCCGGGTCAGAGTGGACCAGGGAGCAATGATGATGAATGGGGTGCTCCACATTCCCCAAACCTCCAAAACTGGAACCTCACCATCAGATAGAGTTTAACGTCATTCCCAGGACATGTAGACCCGCAGCCACCGCCTTCTAGCACACATATGATAAAAAGGGGTTGGGGCTTGCCATAAGGGCAATAGGGTTGGGAAACTCATATAGGTGCTAGGGCTTGACGTGACCAGCCGATTGATCGGAGGGGGCCTCTCCAACCGCCCGTCTAGCCCAATATAGGGCCAAAGTGGAGTATTGCATGTCATGAATTACTCATCCAGCTGGGCTCTATCCTTAAGCATCACGGGTCACCACCCACGTCCAACAGGTGGCCCCATTGGGGGAGTCTTACCCCTCTGCAGAGGTGCAGTCGGTGCATTCTAACACCCCACCGACAGGGTGGTGTGGAAGAAGAATAAAAAAATTTATGCTCAAGGCTTTTATAAATTGTTTTTCATTATTCTTTTTTTTTAATATACATTTGATTTTCCAATTTGTTTTTTGTTTTGTTTTAAACAACTAAATAATTTCTCATGGTTAAAAGTTTATTTGATACACTGGACCATATCACAATAAATTCAAAGATTTTTGGAAACTGACCAATTCCAAAGGGATTTGAATTTATAGGATTTTCTTTCTTAAATTTGCATTGATTATGAAGGGCAGGGTTTACATGCATTTATGTATATTAGAACAGAAAATAACAACTGAATAGATGATAACATAAGAATATTCCAAATTAATACAAACAAGAGAATAATAAAAATAAACATCTTAAAACAAGAATATGTAAAGGATAAAAGATTATGTAATGGTTCATAAGATGTAGATTCTTATTAGACCAGGTTTATGGAACAAGAAAAAAGGATTGTATTCTGAAAATAGACAAAGCCAGACTGACTGACGCCAACATCCAAAACTCCTGCAAACTAAAGAGACATTCAGAGAAGGAGGAGAGAGAAGGAAGATAGCAGAGAAAACAAACTGAAAGGCAGTGGTCAGCGAACAGACAAGTCATGAATACCAATCCTCCTCAAACTGGGTGAACAGAATGCAAGTAAGCTTTAACACTAATTAGACTTTGCAAACCAAACCACAACTTTCTAACTTGTTCATTTGATACAATTTATAATACACATATAAAGGACAATTTTGTTACGACTCAAACTTACGATCTCTACCGAACTTTAAATCTCCATCAAATTCAACGGAATTAGACCACAGTTGACTTTAACAAACACAGATGGAAACTTCTCAACTCTATAAAAAAACTCTCTGAAGATGGATTTTACTCCGAAATTATTAAGAGGAAAAAAAAAAAAAAGAAAATTTAAATAAATACGTTTTTCAACATAAATTTGCATTATTTTGCCTTCAAAAAAAAAAAAAATATCTTATTACATTTTATAATTAATGCTTCTAACACACTATAAAAAAAACATCTTTATTTCTTTGTTATTATTTGTATTGTTTTGCTTGTTTCTTTAATGTTACATTTCACATAAGAATTACCTCCAACCAACATACAACAATAATAAAACAAATATATAGAAAAATAATTTTTATTAATATATATATATATATAAATATAGATAATTTATTTTTTCTAAATCCCGGACAATGTTGGGTAGAACTTTCAAGTGCCCCAACATACAAGTTTTCCAATTTATGAGCTGTCATTTTTTTTCCTTTGTGTTGAGAGCTAAAATTTGTGGTACAAGCAAGTTTCAGATATGCTTATGTTAATAAAGTAAGTAAAGTCGACGGGGTGGCCTAAAGTCGGTATTAGCCATACAGCGAGGGAGTCTATCCCCTTTTCAATAGTGCTAGACCAAGGAGATTGTTTTTTTAGCATCTGAGGTGGAGCGCCACACCTACCATCAACTCCTTACTTTACCGCACAGATCCCTATGCTATTCATACGCTGAGTTGGCGAGGACCGGTATCGAACTAGGAACCTTGTTGTTTGTCCAAATCTATTACGCCAAAGAAAAAGATTATTTATAAAAAAATAAACATCAAAATATATTACTGTTCATAATCCATTACTGTCTATTTTATTGTGGTTTTATACAATACAGTGTTATTTTTCTTATTTAAAAATATGTAACAAAAAAAAAATTAGAGTGTTTTGGGGGCCTGCAACGGATTAATGGCATTTCAGTTTATTTAAATGGGGAAAATTGATTTGGCATATGAGGAAATTGAATTACAAACACAATGAATTAAACTCGTAAGTCAAGGTACCACAGTAAAACAGGATGTAAGTTATTTACCTTGCATCCCATGTATGTGGGTGTGACAGAAGGTCTTTTTAATGTTGGACCACCCACGAGCCGAAGCTCATGGGATGATGGGTGCAAAAAATGCATAGATCCCATCAATATTCCCCCTCATAGGGGGCCGCCTCAGGCACTGGGCAATAAACCCAACCCTGCCCTTTTAAAGGGCAGGTGTTGCCTGGGGAAATAGCCCCCTGGGATCTACGCTGTTAATTACCTAACCGTTCCAGGGTCAAAGCCACTGGACCCTGGCCCTGAGGGCCGGGTAAGTATGAAACAGGATGTGAGATGATACCAGCCTAAATGTCTCCAAAAGTGTCGTTTAAGTGATTGACACTAAAAAAAAAAAAAAACATAGTGTGAAATTTTTCCATGTAATAAGAATTTCTAGGTTGTTCTATCAATTATTGTTGTTTTGGAGACTTGAATGATAGCAAGATGTCTAAATAAACTGATCTTTGACCATCTTAGTCCAACTAATGATCAAGTAGATTTGCCAAGGTCGTGGGGTCGACGGCTTATCTTATTTGTTATTTCTGTAAATAACTTTTAAGTTCATTGTAAAGATATTGTATTTTAATCAAAGTTTATCTACTCTTTCTCTTACTGTTTGTTTTATTGACTTTGATTTTTCTGTCTTGAATGTGAACCATTTATTCATCTTCTGATTGAATGAAAAAAATATACAGTATCACTTATAAATAAGTACACTTCTACCAATTTCTTATAAAACTTTATTTTACAACAGTATTAATAGTGTGGGGATTAAAATAAAATTCAAATAAAATTCAAATAAAAAAATAACAAACTCCCATGAGCCTTCACTGGAAGAACCCTCTAAGCATATGCGGGAAAAAGTACCCACTTCCGACCCCCAAGAGAATCTCTCAGCCATTCGAGTTTAGGCCTTAACTTGGGCAAAACACTACTACTGGCCAGGGAGAAATTTCTTTGCCACATGGTGGCTATGACCCGTGAATAAAGCCTAAATCATAAAACTACCTTTCGTCTTTGTCTCTTTCTTTTTCTTCCCTTGAATTCCTTCCTTTTCAGTTTTTATTGTTGGCATCCTTCTATCTATTAAAGACGATGATGTAGTGTCCATTTTTTTTTTTTTAACTGCACCTGCGCAAGTGGCTGAACAGGCCAATTTTTGAATGGCAATCTCTGGTGAAGTGACTGCAAACAAACAGTGATGCTTGCTGGAGTTGCTGTTGTCTCTCCTTCCTTCTGGCTCTCTTTTCTGTGGAGGCTTCTTTCCTTTCTTTTTTTTTTTTCACTCCTTTTTGTCCCTTGTCTGACAAGGAGGCAACAGGCTGCTCGTTTTTCTGCACCAACCTCCCATGTGTTAGTGTTGATGTGGCATGTTTTCATGTCCTTCTTGCAGATGTCTTTAAAGCGTAGGCGTGGTCTCCCTATCAGTCGGGTGCCTTCTACTAATTCACCATACAGTAGGTCTTTGGGGATGTGGCCTTTGTTCATCCTCCTGACAAGACCAAACCAGCGCAGATGTCTCTCGCAGTAGTAGTAGTAGTAGTAGTAGTAGTTCCTTTTCAGTGCAACCACCAAATAAGATGGGGTTAAAAGTAAACCCAGGGAACACACACCAAGAATAACCAACTACCTTTTAAACCTAAAACATTAAACCTCTTGCTGCCCCACAATAGTCTACTAGCAGGACCTGTGGATATACCACAGTATGATAATTTAATTATTACAACATTTGATATGTTTACTTAAGAGCTATTGAAATAGTTCAATATGTAAAAAGTATAATAATCTTGATTTGACTCTCTGTCACTCTTTCATAAAAATGGAGTTGTAAAATATTTACATTAATTTGCCGATAAAAATCTGGGAGGAGGGGTTTAGAATATCTACATTAATTTGCCAACAAAAAAATGACAAAAACACGACTCGGAAAATATCTAAGTTGGGCTGGGAATTCGCCTGATGATGGCTTGCTAAAACATAGCGTAAATTAAGGCAAGAGGCAGGCCAGGACAACATGTGATCAAAATTCCCAAAATATATTCTGTAATTCACAATTTGAATTTTACAAATGAACCAAACATGTAATACCTTTTTTCTTTTTCAACTGATTTTAATTTTACGTTGAGCATTTAAGCGACACAAGATCATTTGGAATGTTTCCTTTTTAAAATTGGGTGCAATGATTTGGGATGAATAAGAAATCTGTGATTAAGCAACATGAGATAATCTGGATTTACATTTTTGCATTGCATCTTGAACATTATTTTTACATTTTTTGTGTAGTTGTTTTTTAAGGGTTTTTTATTTTTTTAATTTTTATTTTTGCATGTGGTCCTATTGAATATGATTCATTTTTAAAAACATTTATATTTCACCCATAGATGGTATCCTAATAGGTACTACCACTCCAGGTCACAGTCAGCCAGGTAGTAATGGCAATGAAAGAATACTCCTAGATCTCAAGATCTGGAGTCTCACCATCAGATACAGTTCAGTGTCATACCCAAGAACCCCTCTTTTTGGGGAGGTCTTACTCCAGTTTAGCTCAACTAGTAGAGCGTCAGCCCTCGCCAACTCAGCATGTGTGGTAAAGTGAGGAGCTGATGGTAGGTGTGGCGCTCCACCTCAGATGCTAGAATAATCTCCTTGGGTTAGCACTAGTGAAAAGGGGATAGACTCCCTCACTGTCTGGCTGATACCAACATTAGGCCACCCCACCAACTTTACTTTATAGGTGCTAGGGCTTGACATGACAAGCCAATTGATCGGAGGGAGTCTCTCCAACCGCCCATCACAGGACTATTTAGTATGCAGGTCACAGACCACTCAGCAACCACAATCCTGTACTCATGCATTATAGGTCATCACCCACGGCCAATTGGAGGTGGGATCTTACTCCTCTGCAGGGGTAGACAGTCAGCATATTCAAAGCCCTGTGGACAGGTTGTCCCAATTTCTAAGAAATAAATATTGATTTTTATCATGTCAACCTCTAATATTGATTGTCTAATCCTTGACTATTTCATCACCACTCTAAATAAAAACATTTTTAATCAGGTGACTGAGCTTCTTAGTAAGCATCAAATAGATTCAAGTTAAGTTGAATCATGAAATTGTTATTTAGTTAACCTGTTTGTCATAGAATATTTGGTTGGCGTAAAAAGGTATCTTCTGATTTTAGAGATCATCAGAGACAGAGCTTTTCAAAAATGCTCCACATGTGTAGCTTTTGTAAAACTATGTTTGTTTGTTGGTTGGTTTTGTTTTACAGCATATCAACACTTTCTGGATCATTTAAAGCCAAATCAATTAATAAATTAGTAGAAATAATTTTCATTAACTTGATGTATATTAATAAACTGGTAGAAATAATTATCTTTAATTTCATGTGTATTGATAAATTGGTAGAAATATTTTCCATTAACTTGATGTGTATTAATAAATTTGTAGAAATATTTTTCATTAACTTCATGTGTATTAATAAATTTGTAGAAATATTTTTCATTAACTTCATGTGTATTAATAATTTAGAAATAATTTTCATTAAAAATAATTTTCATTAACTTCATGTGTATTAATAAATTAATAGAAATAATTTTCATTAACTTCATGTGTATTAATAAATTAATAGAAATAATTTTCATTAACTTCATTTTCATTAACTTGATGTATATTAATAAACTGGTAGAAATAATTTTCATTAACTTCATGTATTAATAAATTTGTAGAAATATTTTTCATTAACTTCATGTGTATTAATAAATTTGCTTGATCACCTGATCTCAAAATGACTTGATTCGGCATTAAATAACCCAAAAAGGTTGATATGCTATAAAACAAAACAAAACAAACAAACAAACAAACAAAATTAGTAAATTTGTAGAAATAATTTCATTAACTTCATGGGTATTAATAAATACTGGTGGTTGAACCTCAGCCACCACCTTCTAGCACCTATATGAGAAAAAATTAACGCAATTTGAAGAATACCACTCCGGGCCAGAGTTGAGCTGAGAGTAATGAGTGGGTACTTCATATTCCTCAGAGCACCAGAATTAGAACTTCAACATCAGAGTTTAACATCATACCTAGGACAGTAATTCCCTGAGTCACCAATTCTAGCAAATGTATGATAAAAAAGGGTTGGGGTTGCCATATTGGTTATAAGATTGGTACAATCATATAGGTGCTAGGGCTTGACATGACCAAACAATTGATCAGAGGGAGTCTCTCCAACTGCGCATCACAGGACTATTTAGTACGTAGGTCACAGACCACTCAGCAACCACAATCCTGTACTCATGCATTATAGGTCATCACCCACGGCCAATTGGAGGTGGGATCTTACCCCTCTGCAGAGGTGCACTTGGCATATTCTACGACCCCAGCCAACTACATGGTAAAACTAAGTTAAACTATATAAATACTTATCTAGATGCCTTGCCATGCTCTCTCTCTCTCTCTCTCTCTCTCTCTCTCTCTCTCTCTCTCTCTCTCTCTCTCTGGCCTTTTCTTTCTTTCTCGTGTTTTTAATATTTCTCTCTCCTCTCCTCCTCAATCACAATTGAACATTAAGAAATGATTAAAATTTAACATTGAATAACCCATAAAGGGTTATTTCCTATAAATTTAAATATAAACAAAGGGGAACCACTCTTGACTGATAAATTATTTATTTATTTATTAATCTACTAGGAAAAAAGAAAACAGGGTTAGGGTTAGGGTTAGGGTTTAGGGTTAGGATTAGGGTTAGTTTAATGGGAAAATAAATAAATAATTTATCAGTCAAGAGTGGTTCCCCTTCGTTTATGTTAGACTTATAGGAAATAACCCCATAATGAGTTTATTTCTTGTTAAACAAATAAACCAAACCAAACCAAAGCCTTGCCATGGAATAGTAGTTGTTTTTGCAGACTATTCTAACTGTATGTATTTATCCAACCCCTCCCCCACTGGCAGAGTGCGACACAGGGTCAATTTTTTAAGTGATGTCGGTTTGAATTCAGAGTTTATCTTCTAGATCGGTTGACATACCAAGGCTAAAGAACCCAATCTGCCCAACTATTTACCCATAGCTGGGGGAGGGAATGAAAATAGATGGATTTATGCCTTTCTCAAGTATAAAGTGATATATAAACAGCCTTGTTCAGGATTTGAACTTGTCTCACTGAGTCCATTTTCTATAACAATAACCATTACACTATGCACGCCTCCACTATTGGTACTGTAATGCATTTGATGATCACTAGCTACTCAATACTGGTTTAGCACAGTCGGTAGAGCGTCCGACTAGGAACCACAAGGTGCCAGGTTCAATACCGGCCCTCGCCTCGCCAACTCAGCGTATGAGTAGAACAGGGATCTGTGCAGTAAAAATGAGGAGCTGATGGTAGGTGTGGCGCTCCGTCTCAGACGCAAGAAACAATCTCTTTGGTCTAGTGCTAGGGAAAAGGGGATTGACTCCTTCGCTGTCTGCCTGATCCCAACTTTAGGCCACCCGACAACTTTTTATTTCTCAGACTAATCTAAGCTTCATAAATAACTAAAGGAAGTTTTGCTAACAATTAACAAGTTAATCTTGTAGAGTAGTGAGTTTGATTCTCACCGGGTGCCTTATGCTGTACTAAACTATGTTTTATAAATACTTATACCTATATATTTTTTCTAATCAGAAATTCCAGTGTGGTAAAAGTTTGTGTGTTTAGCAGGGAGGGAATTGGAGAGTGTCCCCTGTGTATAAAAAAAAAAGCATAGAATCCCCTGTGTTACACATGAACAGAATTGCCTGTGAATTGCTGGGAATTGATTAACTAAGTTTAGCTTAGCCTGGTACAAGGCCAGAAGTACAGAGCACCTAGTAAGAATCAATCTCACAAGTAAATGGTCTGCTAGCTGAACTCAATAACTGTTATCACACACATAGAATTCTTACATTGCCAGGAATGAGCTGATTCCAATTAATACCTTTTCTACAATTTCTTTTCTCAAAAAGAGAATTCCTTATAGATTGTAAACTTGAACAATGCTATTAAAGGAATTGGACAAAGCATCATGGTAGCAACAAAAGCAACACAAAGAACAAGTTGAATAGTCCAAACATTTCTTAGAATGATAATGACTTTTCTCAAAAGTATAGACAGTAATTCTTCTATTTTTATTATATTCTTTGTTTTCATTAAATTCTACTCCACACTGGAATCCACACAGGCTCAACTTATACATACACCTATCTAACAGGTTAATGTATGCTATTTGTTTTGATTTTCTTACAATTTTAGTAAAAAAGTAAAGTCGACGGGACGGCCTAAAGTTGGTATTAACCAGTCAGCGAGGGAGTCTATCCCCTTTTCAATAGTGCTAGACCAAGGAGATTGTTTTAGCATCTGAGGTGGAGCGCCACACCTACCATCAGCTCCTTATTTTACTGCACAGATCCCTGTGCTACTCATACGCTGAGTTGGCGGGGACTGGTATCGAACTAGGAACCTTGTGGTTTCTAGCTGAACGCTCTACCGACTGAGTTACCCGGCCTTTTACATTTTAGTAATGTTCCCTAATTATTATATGAATCTCATCCAAGATATGAAAATGAGCTGAGCTGGTTGGTATATTAACCACTACTAGTACAAAATAAAAAAACACCCTCCGGGCGATTGTAAAAATAGATTTTTGAAACATATTGCCTGAGGGGTGGGAGTAAAAAATTCACCTGAAAATCTAATGTGCCAAATTTCAGTTTGCACAAACAACATCTGAATAAGTCAAAAAGTTGTTTTTTTCTTTCTTTATAGATACTAGCAAAATAAAAAGCGATGCAAAAATAGATTTTTGAAACATATTGCCTGAGGGGTGGGAGTTAAAAATTCAATGTCAGCAAGTTTGTACCCTAAGTAAGTAAAATCATCAAATTCATTAAAGGATTAAAAAGATAAAACGATTTTAAATGTAAACTTTAAATATGTATTAAAATAAAACAAACTATATATAGATATATAATACCAGTCATGTATTTATTAAATTTTGTTTTAAAAAACAATGAGGACTGTCTAATGTTGCATGTTCAAATTTTGAGTGTATTCATTCTATGTTATGATGATTTTGGGTAATGTGACATAAGCAGTGACGTAATTTTTGTTACAGACAAAAACCGGAAGCGAATCTCCATTATTAATAGATTTCTATTCCGTTTATAATGATCTCTTTCCTTATGAATTCCATACATGAAGAAGGCTGCCAAGAATGATAATGACTCTTTCCAAAATTAAAGAAGGCATCTTAAATGAAAAGAATGAATAGAATATATTGAAAATTTATTAGGGGTTCAATCAGCCAATTGTGACCCTCCCTTCGGGAGATCATGTGGGGCCACTTATAAAAGTAAGACCCCCAACAATTTATCTCCCTCTTCTTCAATTGTCCCACATAAAGATGATTAGGTAAGGCACACAGCTTAGCATCGTTAGACTCACAATGGTAGATAAAGCTGTGCTTCTTTCCCTCACACCTGGGAACACATAGAGCCTTCAACTCATCTACTACGAATAACTACTAATTTTCAAACTCTAGGCCAGGAGAATTCAATTTATAAAGCCAAATTCTCCTAGCAGGCATATATTTCTGCAAAATTGTCCCTCTTTACCTGTACTGACCTAAGTCCGACCCAAATTGAATTCTTTGAACCTTTGTAAATATTACCATTCACTTTTTATACAATGACAATTATATATTCGTTTTACATGTCTACCATTGTACATTTATGTTTGTACTTTAAATGTTTTTTTGTAGTATCTTTGGTTGTCGTAACCTTTCTTCTCTCTGTTACCATTTTGTAATTGTACTAATTGTATTAATCCCCCCTAAATTCCTTTGGGGTTAAAATTCTTTACTTTAATTTTTATAAATAATCAGACCAACTCTAGGAATGACAATGACTTTTCCTTTTTTTTTTAAATCAAAGGACATTTCTTTACAACCTGTTTTTATTTCAGTCTTAGAAAAGGCATAAATCCATCACTTCTCCTCCAAGCTATGTTTAAATAGTAGTGCAGACTAGGTTATTTAGCCTTGGTTAGGCAACCAGTCTAGGAGAAGGAAAAGTCTGAATTAAAACAAGTAGCACTGCATAAAAAAAATAACCTTGTGTTGAATTCTGTCTGTGGTGGAGTGATTAGGTAAATACATACACTGATTTTACATGGGTAAAATTGTACCTGTAGTAATGACTGATCCCTTGGTCAAGTCAGAGGATTATATATATATATATATATATATATATATATATATATATATATATATATATATATATATATATATATATATATATATATATACCAACCCCTTCATATGGACAGGATGTGACACAAGGTCAATTTCTTAAGTGGAGTTTTAATAGGCTTGAATTTAGAGTTTTCCTTTTCCTAGACTGGTTGCCTAACCAAGGTTAAAGAGCCCAGGATCTGAATTCAGGTCATCAAATACATTTCCAACAATGATAGCCATTATGTCACGTGCTTAATAGGACCAAAAAGAAAAGAATTATCCAAATATTACAATGTAATCATTATTATTATTTGAATTATTCGGACTATTGTCCTCATCTTCATTGTTATCTGTACAAAGTTTCGGCTGATGTTCCCTCTGGCCTTCTTCAGGTATTTCTTGTCAGACTCAGGAATCTTCTTGAACTCGGGAACCTTCTTTTCGAACTTGGGGACCTTCTTGTTGTAATCGGGAATCTTCTTGTCATAATCGAGAGCCATCACAGAACTTTCAACCCAACCGTTTATTTAATCCATGTGGGTATTCTGTTTTCATTTGGCTAACCATAGCTGGAGTACAGGTGTTAAGCTAAAAAATTCTGAGAAATAGTGTAATCATTATGTTGATATTATTGGTAGGTTTTTTCAATGGCATATCAATCTTCATGGGATATTTAACTCTTAACATCCTGTTGAGAATTTTCTAAGTCCCTAGCCCCATTCCTATAAGGATTTATCAATAAATGGCTAAAAATGGCCTTTAGATTTAAAGTTACCTGTTATTTCCCATAAATCAAAGACTTCTGAATATGTTTAATATTACATTTAAACAAAGGCTATCGTTTGGGGTGGATTAGGAAAATGAATATGACTTCCGGCCGGGTGGAATGAGGTGGTATAGGACTTTAAGAGTTAATACCAAAGCTGTCTTTGTTGAAGAACAGTAGTAGTACTATTTGACATGTAGCTGTGCGATGAGGAGGTTCATACCTTTCCCAAGGGTATTAGTCTAAAAGTGAACATAATAGTGTGCCTGGAGTTTGAATTATATTGTATTAATATATACTACACAATAGCAGTTTACAGTGTGAACGGGAAGGCTAATTTGCATATTGATATAAAAAATTTGATTTTAATAAATATTTGTATGGTATTATTGATTTCTAATTGTTTGGTTTTATCTTAATGAATATGAGCAAAAATCTGGGAGATAAATCTTTAAAAAAATCTATTAATAAGAAGAAATAACTGTAATTTTATTCTTTACTTATATTTACTGGTGATCTAATGGGAATCAGTGCTTTCAGTATGACTTGACCATAATCCCTCTTTCGGGTCATTTAATGTTGAATCAAGTCATATTGATAAATAAAGTACTCAGGTTGCTTACAGTACCTGCTGTTGTTAATGTAGTCAATTAAGTATTGAACAAGCTCATCGCTGCTTAACTTCGGTGATCGGAAGGGAACTGGTGCTTTCAGCATTTCTTGACCATAATTCCATTATAGATAGGAAGTTGTCCTAAAAACATTAGCTGTTCCCGAAAATGCCCTCATAAAACAGGCACCTTATAAGGCATACAATAAATATGCCTTTGGTATTTATAAAAGGAACGGCCACTAAAGAATAAGAGGATCAGTTTCCTGGAGTTGATTGAGTCTTCCTTTCAGATTGTGTCGAAAGGTGCAGTCTCAAAATGATCCGAGGATAAAACTTCTTTGTTGAGTTTCATACAAGAGACACAGATTTTCTTTCTGTATTACTTGCTTTGAATGCTTTTTAAATATGGACTTTTTTTTATTTATTTAATGTACATTCTAGTTTTTGGCTTTTTGAAATGACAGTGCTTTTTGTTAGCAAAAAAAGAACAAAATATAATAACACATCATTCAATAAATTCTGGGCCTGACATATAGATGGTGCCACTAATAAAAAAAATCTATATGATATTTATAAAGTACTAACCTTCAAATGGCACGTGTCAAAATTTGAGCCCAATCGGATTATTAGTTTACAAATTACAGTTCTTTAACTCTTAACATCCTGTTGAGAATTTTCTAAGTCCAAAGCCCAATTCCTCTAAGGATCTATCAAAAAATGGTTTAAAATTTCCTTTTCATTTAAAGTTCCCTGTTATTTCCCTAAAAATACGGACTTCTAAATATGTTTAATATTACATTTAAACAAAAGTTATTGTTTGGGGTGGATTAGGAAAATGAATGTGGCTTCCGGCCGGGCGGAATGAGGAGGTATAGGATGTTAAGAGTTAAATGAAGCTACTGAATTTCGTGTGTTGATAAAGCATTGCTTTCTGATGGGAAAAAAATACTGTTCAATCAGAGCAATAGCTTGATAAGTTTTATTTAGACTCTGCTCCTTTGGAAACAACGGTTAAGAGGTGATATGCTGACTTTAAACACGCTCATACAGACACAAATGATGCTGAGTTTTAATGAATGCTTAAAAAATCTTTTACTTATTCAACATATCCAGTGACTATTTTTTTTTTAACATGCTCAAAAACAGGTAAATTTTTACGTGTTTTCAGTCGATTTTGATGTACAAAATTGATTAAATTTAACCAAAATTTTCAAAGTTGCAAATTATCAGGCATTATTGAATCCGATTGAGGCTTGTTAAAAGTAACAAATTCATTGTTATTTTATGTATGTATGAGAAGTGCTAAAAAAGACTGAATCTTTTTATGATTTAAATTTTACAGTCTGTTGAACACGTTTATATTGTTATATACATAATTTTTCAGCCAATGTGCCCTTCGACCATCTTCAGGTATTTCCTGTCGAACTTGGGAACCTTCTTGTCAAATTCGTGAGCCTTGATGTCAGAATCGGGAGCCTTCACGGAACTTTGAGCTGAACCCTTTATTTACTCCATAGGGGTAGATTTTTCTCATTCTGTTAACCATTACCATGTATAAGTGTTAACCTATGTTAAGTATTCAATGTTATTTTTGCTAGTAGTCAGGATTAAAACTGCAACCTCCAGACAATTGTCACTTAGAACTGTATTAATTCAGCACTTACATCTGTTATGCCATGTGTTCACCTGGAGAAGGTATATTGGCCGAAATATTGTGTATATAACAATAAAGATGTGAACAATAGTCTAAAAAATCTGAATAATACAAATTATTAAGCCTCATTTCAAAAATTCGGACAAATGAATCTTTTTTGTAATTTTAGAATTCAAAATTTCAATGATGTTGTGCACACAGCTAATATAATAAAATGATGTTCACACATCTAGACACTAATCTGCATTTCACATAGTAGTAATACCCTTGGGAAAGGTATGAAGCTATAGATAAATAGTAAGGCAAGCAGGGATCTTTAACCTTGGTTAGGCAACCAGTCTAGGAGAAATAAAACCTGTTAAACTCCACTTAAGAAATTGACCTTGTGTCACATCCTGCTTGTGCAGAGGGATTGGTAAATATGTATATTGTCAATCTCAGTGAATTACAATAAAAAGATTTTTTTAAATTTAAAGATGAAAGAAAATACTAAAAAAGACATTGAGAAATGCCCATATTTACCAAACTCCTTCACATGAGTAGGACATGACACAAGGTCAATTTCTTAAGCAGCGTTTAATTGGTTTAAAGATTAAATCGAACTTAACAGACCTAAATTCCACCATCGTATGTCACCCCACTGAAAGAAAAAAAATACCAAAAGTCAGGAAACTAACTGAATTTAATGAAAATTTCAGTGTTGATATATTAATGAATAAAAGATATAATGCACCGGTTATTTTATTTAAAAACTTTTACATCTTTTCAGGTCAGTTAACTTTGAATCACATATCTTTGAGAATCTGTGTTACGCCTCAAAGATACGTGGTTCAAAGTTAACTGACCTGAAAAAATGTAAAAGTTTTTTAAATAAAATAACTGGTGCCTTATATTTTTTATTCATTAATATATCAACACTGAACATTTCATTAAATTCGGTTTATTCCCTGATTTTGGGTATATTTTTTTCTTTCAGTGGGTAGAGATACGATGGTGGAATTTAGGTCCGTTAAGTTCGATTTAACCAGTTTAAATTTAGAGATTTCCTTTCTTAACCAAGGTTAAAGAGCCCAGTCTGTCCTACTATTTACCAACAGTCAGAAAGAGAATAGGTCGATGCAAACCTTTCCCAAGGGTATTAAGACTAGATGAAATGCAAACAGCCTCATCCAGGATTTGAACTTGTCTCGCCATGTCCATTTCCTTTGATAATAATCATTACACCACATGCATCTACATGCTCATTAAGCTTTTATAATATCTCACTATTAAATTGTTTTGATTATTCTTGCTATTAAAAGTCAAAAATTTCCTATTTCTGCTTTTGTCAACTTTACTAATCGAGAAACGAACTCGGAGGGAGTCCCTGTGGTGTAGTAGTTAATGTGCTGGACTGCAACTTCGTAGTCAGTGGGTTCAAACTTCAGTAGTTGGTTAGCTCAGTCGGTAGAGCGTTCGGCTAGAAACCACAAGGTTCCTAGTTCGAAAAACCGGTCCTCGCCAACTCAGCGTTATGAGTAGCACAGGGATATGTGCGGTAAAGGAAGGAGCTGATGGTAGGTGTGGCGCTCCATCTCAGACGCAAAAACAATCTCCTTGGTCTAGCGCTAGTGAAAAGGGGATAGACTCCCTCGCTGTATGGCTCATACCAACATTAGGGCGCCCCGACGATGACTCTTTTTCTACAAGGATGGCTTTGGCATTAAATAACCCATTGAATGTTGATATGCCATTAAATAAAGAAACCAAACAGAAATTAACTATTTGGAAACCCCTGACTCTTATGTTACATTGGAGTTGTTTTTTTAATGCGTTGTAGAGTAGCTAGCACCCCTTCAGCACTATACCAGATGGCTTGGCTCATAGCCTTAAATAGTCTACGATTAAGGACTTCAACAGTGGATTAATAAGCTGATTAATATTCGGACTGATCTTACTGTGTTTGGCTATACCACATTTGACCCTCCTCTATTTCTTGTAAGTTGTCTTGTTAAATGTTTTGTAAGTTATTGTTCTGTATTTTGTATGTATCTGTTAGCACCGAATTCTGATGCTGAATGAATACATTAAGTATTTATCTGAATATTTGAGATGAGGCTTGATGATTAGTATTATTTGGATTATTCGGACTTATAAAGGGTTGTGTTCAAAGTTCCGTGATGGTTCCCAATTACAACAAGAAGGTTCCCGAGTTCGAAAAGAAGGTTCCCAAGTTTGAAAAGAAGGTTCTCGAGTTCGAGAAGGCTTCCAAGTTTCACAAGAAATACCTGAAGAAGGCCGGAGGACACATCAGCTGAAACGTTGTACAGATAACAATAAAGATGAGGACAATAGTCCAAATAATACTAAGTATATTAAGCTCTTAATTTCTTCTGTGTATCATTTCACCTCGATGATACAACATAATGAATACAAAAGACTGAGGGATATTGATGTTTTCCTCACATGATGCTAATGGTTAAGCCTGACTCTTGTCAAGGCCAAGACAACAAAGTTCTTGTTCCACCGTAGTGCTTCAAGATAACATTTTGGCCTTTCAGTAGCTGAAAGGCTAAAGTGTCACATGAAATGATAGTCTCATCTGTGATAACAATATGTAAACACTTTAAAGTATTTTATATTTTGTTTGTGAATTTATACTAAAAATGCAAGTTTTTGTTTTAATCTAAGTTTCAAAATTTAAGAGATACTAGCTGGAGTACATAGGAATAAAAGTAATTAGGGTTTAGCGATTGTCTGTCCCTGCTGGGTTGGACCTGGGTCCACAGAAGGGTTTTCTTCCCTTACTGCGAGGGTTTTGTCAATAGGGGGCTGAGTATTTAAACGGCAGCCCGGGAAATTCTCTTTCTCTTTTACTAAGCTAGCTGGATGAGTAGAGGCGCGTGATGTCTCTGTCTACTAATTTGGGGGGAAGGGCTTCGTTCCCCTACATTCAGGCTCATATCCATGCGGGTACACAGCCTTATAGACCTACTTCTGGGGTTATTCCTTAAGTAAGGGACTCTCACCACTTTGTAGAACTCTTTCTTACTTTCCATGGACTTTAGTACTCATTTTGTATATTGTTTTATATCATGTTTTGTTTGCCCAGACAAATAAAGTCTGTATGTATCTTCTTGTTGCTCCGTTCGGACTTCATTGTGAATCGTTTTACTTACGTATTATAATAGTAATTTTCACCTTTAGTTGGCTAAATTCCTAGCATAAGATTATGTGTGTGCATTATCTGAAATGAACTTAATTGTTATTAAGAACACATTTTATGATATTTTTGTGTTAAAGCATGCAGTTGTATTGTTTTCGAAAAGTTTCTAAAATTTGTGTATTTTGCACGGACACTTTCAAAATGGCTACCAGCTTGTTTCAAAGTGAAAGTCAGTTGGCTAAATTCCTAGCATAAAATTATCTGAAATGAATTTAATTGTTATTAAGAACACTTTTTATGACATTTTTGTGTTAACGCATGCAGTTGTAATATTTTCGAAAAAGTTTCTAAGATTTGTTTATTTCACATGGAGACTTTCAAAATAGCTACCGGCTTGTTTCAAAGTGAAAGTCAAGGGAGGTTACTCTAATTGCCTTATTTGCTAGGAATTTAGCCAACTAAAGATGAAAATTACCTTTTGGCCACTAAGTCTAAAACAACATGTCAATCTTATAAGGGCTTAAAGGTTATTGAGTAAATTCTAGCATGAATTTAAAAAATGAAGGATAATATCATGAACAGTATTCTGACAAAATGATTAAAAAAAGTTGGTTTTATGTCTTTTTTGCAATTATGAGGGTGAGTCAAAAAGAAATACCATTTTGTTTAGGACAGGTATAATTATCAACACATGAAACATGTATCATACATCAAAATGAAGCTGGTCCTTCATCCTTACTTCTCCACATATCCATCATTTCTCTCAATAGCAATGGTCCACCTTCAAATGAGAGCATGTATCACTACCCTGTAAAATTCTGTTGACTGTTCTTTGAGCCACTGCTTCTGCTTTCGATGCATTAACTTCCAGTTCACTTCTTATCATATCACTACAATATAAAATAAACTTGTAGGGGTGTATTCATCAATGAACGATACTATTTGATAATGCACTCATTTCTTGCTTAAGGTATATAGTAAAGTAACACTCAGCCTGAAATATCAGGTTAATGATATATAGTAAAAGAAAGCTCAGTCCCAATTGGGCATACAATGTATAGTAAAATAGCACTCAGTCCCAAATATTGGGCTGATGGTGTATAGTAAAATAGCACTCAGTCCCAAATATTGGGCTAACTGTGTGTAATAAAATAACGCTCAATCCGAAATATAGGCTGATGGTGTATAGTAAAATAGCACTCAGTCCCAATATTGGGCTGATGGTGTATAGTAAAATAGCACTCAGTCCCAAATATTGGGCTAACTGTGTGTAATAAAATAGTGCTCAATCCAAATATTGGGCTGATGGTATATATAAAATAGCACTCAGTCCCAAATATTGGGCTGATAGTGTATAGTAAAATAGCACTCAGTCAAATATTGGGCTAACTGTGTGTAATAAAATAGTGCTCAATCCCAAATATTGGGCTGATGGTGTATAGTAAAATAGCACTCAGTCCCAAATATTGGGCTCAGAGTACATATCTATCATAAAGCTTAGTTCATTGTGGCTTTTTATATTCAATAAAAGGGGGATACAAAATGAAGTTTTGTCAAAAGACCTGAGAATATTTCCCTGTCAAAAAAAAAAAGAAAAAAATTATTTTAGATACAATTTTTGCTTTAAACTACTGAAGAAACTACTGAAGTGTGTATATTATACCAGTTAGACTCTAAAGTCAAATCATTTTATGACTCATAAATTTTTCATTGTGATCAAAAAATAGAACAACCTGTATCAACAATAACTCATTCTGGAGTAAAACTCAATATCTCTTTCTACCTGACTGGAAATTCCCAATTTTGACATTAAATTTGGTCTGTAGTAATGTCTTGTGACTTTAGTGATCAGCATCTCCGGTTGAATGTTTACATTCAAGTTTTAATCTTCAGGTTTCAACCTTTGACCTCCTATAAGATACATACAATTAGGACATCCCATTGTGGTGTAGTGGTTAGCAAACTAGTCTCGCAAATCCATTACAACTGAATAGTGAGTTCAATCTTTGTTGGATGCCCCTGTAGGCGTTATTTTCGTATTCGCCTGGGGAGTTGTCTGCCTGTTTAGTTTTGCTGGTTCCCGCTAGGGACCTTTGATATTTAAGCGGCTGATTTGAACGTGTCTTTCTCTTTTCCTGTTGCTCGACCCATGAGACACAATGAGGTAGTCTTATGACCACCCTCTTCTTGTTGGGGCTTCGGCCCTTAACACTGGCCACTCACTGCTAGTAAGTCTCGTATACGACATATGACTATCCTTTAGTCATGTATCCGTAACTATGTTTTTATGTACATTTAGGTATCTCTTTGATACCTAAATATCTTGTATTTTACCATTCATGAATGTGTCATTATCTCTACTTTTGTATGTATGTTTATGTACACCTATGTATTATGTACCCTGTTTATTCTGTGCTGTATATTAAATGTTTTGTCTATCAACCTTTGTCGGAGTTTTATCTTCAAGTATTATCACTTTGAATCCTACACCCCATACTTGCAACCTTGTGTTATATTGTGGTGAACAGATTAGGTATGAATTTGCACCACTTCGGAGAGTTTGGCCTAGGGCACACAAGTAGATTAATCCTGCTCTAAGAACCATATATGTGACAGTCACCCAAGCAAGGAAACAAGTAATGACAGAGTCGACTGGTGAAGACGCTTTTATTTTGGTAAATACGGGAGTTGTCACTTATCCTCCTGTTTCGCAACTGGTCTTCAATGTGATACTACAATAGAATACAAAGGGCTATGTAGTTTCTCTAATATACAACTAATAAAATCGAAAAGGAGGAGGAAAAGTTCCAAGCATGCATTTACCTTCTTGTCGCCTCAAATCCTGCTGCTAATAAGAATTCAAAACCAGCGCCATGCAAACATGTGACTTTTACCGGTGTCAAACGGTGCCTGTACCCACACAATAGGGTGGCCGAACAAAACAAGGGAGATAATTATCTTGCATTTACAATATATATATATATCTTCTATTATTATACTAAAGCTGAGTGAATCAATTTTTGTTTCCTAAAGGCGGGTTAGTTCAGTTGGTAGAGCGTTCGGCTAGAAACCACAAGGTTCCTAGTTCGATACTGGTCCCCACCAACTCAGCGTATGGGTAGCACAGGGAGCTGTGCAGTAAAGTAAGGAGCTGATGGTAGGTGTGGCGCTCCACCTCAGATGCTAAAAACAATCTCCTAGGTCTAGCGCTATTGAAAATGGGATAGACTCCCTCGCTGACTGGCTGATACCGACTTTAGGCCACCCCGTCGACTTTACTTACTTACTGTTTAGTTTAATGACACGAAAATTACACTAAATTATTCCTTACCTTTTAGGATTGAATTATGTTTTAAAAAATCCATTTTAATTGATTCTAATTAGTCGTAATTTGCAATTAAGTCAAAAACTGACCAATCTCTTACTTTTCTGCCTATCACTTTCTTCCCCTCTATGTATCTCTTGATTACCTCCTCATTATGTAATGTTAGTTTCTCTGGGAGTGTAGAGAGAGAGAGAGAGAGAGAGAGAGAGAGACAGTTGAATTTGAAATGTATTTCTATGTTAAATTTCACTAGCAGCAACCTGTAGCTTAAATTAGGTCAAACATTCCCTTTCTTTGAAAGCTTACAAACTGATTTTAATGTTTTGTCAGGTCGTATTTATTTTTTTAAAATTTGTTATTCACTTTGCTAAATCACTTCTCCCTAATCTCAATTATCTACTCAGAGCTGAATGGGTGACCCAACGGGACACGTTTTGTCTAGTATATATATATATATATATATATATACATACAAGACAAACAAAAAAATGCACACGTACAAGCAAAAAAACATTCCACATCACGTAAACACGCAAACATGAGAATACAGTTAAAAAAACGCACACATTTGACCATTTACACCATTTCTGTCATTTTCAAAGGAACCGTTTCGTTTACCTGATGAATGCTTTCAGGAAGAAACCACTGGTTGTAATATTGTTCCGAAATAAATAAATAAAAGCAAAAACTTTTATTTGTTACTTCATTGAACTATATATATATATATATATATATATATATATATATATATATATATATCCTTTATGGGCATTACCATATAGAAAGGAGTGGTCATGAGTATTTGAGCAAGCGCGTAATCTGTTTTTTTATTGCTTAAGATTCATTAACGATTTTGAGTAGGAAAGGAGTCTAAATTAATTAACTCTTTCAAATAGTAATGTGAATTCACATTTTCAGAGTTTCCCACTGAAGAAAATCATTTGAAAAATTGAGTAATCATTGCAAGAAAATATAAGACATGTTGAAGAAGAATTTGATGATGATGATGATGATGATGATGATGATGATGATCAATGAACCCTTGGCTTCCCATTCTAACAGCTGTCTATAATGATATTCTATTCTATTTTGGAAGGAGTGAAGGATTCTAATTAGTATTTCATAATTACTGCTATTATATTTACAAAGTGAATAATTAAAAAAAAATGGCACTGTTGCAAGAAAGGGATTACCATGGTGGTAGAAAGACTGTTAAGAAAGGGATTACCTTGGTGGTAGAAAGACTGTTGCAGGAAAGGGATTATGGTAGAAAGACTGTTGCAGAAAGGGATTACTGTGGTGGTAGAAAGACTGTTGCAAGAAAGGGATTACTGTGGTGGTAGAAAGACTGTTGCAAGACTGTTGCAAGAAAGGGATTACTGTGGTGGTAGAAAGACTGTTGCAGAAAGGATTACTGTGGTGGTAGAAAGACTGTTGCAGGAAAGGATTAGGATTACTGTGGTGGTAGAAAGACTGTTGCAAGAAAGGGATTACTGTGGTGGTAGAAAGACTGTTGCAAGAAAGGGATTACTGTGGTGGTAGAAAGACTGTTAGAAAGACTGTTGCAGGAAAGGGATTACCTTGGTGGTAGAAAGACTGTTGCACAAGACTGTTGCAAGAAAGGGATTACTGTGGTGGTAGAAAGACTGTTGCAAGAAAGGATTACTGTTGAAAGGGATTACTGTGGTGGTAGAAAGACTGTTGCAAAAGGGATTACTGTGGTGGTAGAAAGACTGTTGCAAGAAAGGGGAAAGGGATTACTGTTGCAAGAAAGGGATTACTGTTGCAAGAAAGGGAAGACTGTTGCAAGAAAGGGATTACTGTGGTGGTAGAAAGACTGTTGCAAGAAAGGATTACTGTGTGGTAGAAAGACTGTTGAAAGGGATTAATGGTGGTAGAAAGACTGTTGCAGAAAGGGATTACTGTGGTGGTAGAAAGAAAGGGATTACTGTGGTGGTAGAAAGACTGTTAGAAAGGGATTACGTAGAAAGACTGTTGCAAGAAAGGGATTACTGTGGTGGTAAAAGACTGTTGCAAGAAAGGGATTACTGGTGACTGTTGGTAAAAGACTGTTGCAGGAAAGGGAATGGTGGTAGAAAGACTGTTGCAAGAAAGGGATTACTTGGTGGTAGAAAGACTGTTGCAGGAAAGGGTGGTGGTAGAAAGACTGTTGCTAGAAAGACTGTTGCAGAAAGACAGTAGAAAGACTGTTGCAAGAAAGGGATTACTGTGGTGGTAGAAAGACTGTTGCAGGAAAGGGATTACATGGTGGTAGAAAGACTGTTGCAGGAAAGGGATTACTGTGGTGGTAGAAACACTGTTGCAGGAAAGGGATTACCATGGTGGTAGAAAGACTGTTGCAGGAAAGGGATTACCATGGTTGATTATAAAGACTCAAGTCCAAGTGGGTGAATTTTTATAGTGTGATGACTGATAGGTCAGATGGTGAGAGAATGTCAAGGGAATCAGCATTCTTTGATGATGATGATGATGATGATGATGATGATGATGAGGATCAATGAACCCTTGGCTTCCCATTCTAACAGCAGTCTATAATGATATTCTATTCTATTTTGGAAGGAGTGAAGGATTCTATTTAGTATTTCATAATTACTGCTATTATATTGATAAAGTGGATAATTAAAAAAAAAAATGGCACTCAATGCAAATCCAGATCCAACAAAATTATTGGATAGAAAATTGCTTTATTATCTAACTAGAGCATTTAGGGAGTGAAGGACTGTAAATAGTATTTCATCTATTTCAACTCTTATATTCAATCTCTTATATAAGAAATTTTAATGATTATAAAGAATTTCATCTATTAAGTAAGTAGACTGTGGGGATTATAATAAAATTTAAATTTAAATGTAAAATTTTAAAAAATAACAAACTTCCATGAGCCTTCACCAGAAGAACCCGGAAGAATATTAATATAAGATCAATGGAGCTTCTTCTAAGACAAGATGTTTTAATTCCTAAGAAAAATGAAATAAACTTGTTTGGGACTTGTGGGGAATTATTTTAATCAAAGTTTATCTACTCGTTCTCTTACTGTTTGTTTAATTGACTAATTTTTCTGTCTTTCAATTCTACCAACCTTTTCTTGAATGTGAACAATTTATTCATTTATATTCTGATTGAATGAAAAAAATATACAGTATCACTCATAAATAAGTACACTTCTACCAATTACTTATAAAACTTTATTTTACAACAGTATTAATAGTGTGGGGATTATTTGGGACTTGTAGGGATTAAAATAAAATTCAAATAAAAAATGAAGATATTGTAATTAAATCAAAGTTTATCTACTCTTTCTCTTACTGTTTGTTTTATTGACTTTAATTTTTCTGTCTTGAATGTGAACAATTTATTCATCTATATTCTGATTGAATGAAAAAAAATATACAGTATCACTCATAAATAAGTACTCTTCTACCAATTTCTGATAAAACTTTATTTTACAACAGTATTAATAGTGTGGGGATTGTTTGGGACTTGTAGGGATTAAAATAAAATTCAAATAAAAAACAAACTCCCATGAGCCTTCACACCGGAAGAAGCCACCGAGCATGTGCAAGAAAAAGGACCTACTTCCAACCCCTAAGATAATCTCTCTGCCATTTGAATTTAGGCCTTAACTGTATCTAGACACTACTACTGGCCAGGGAGATATTTCCTTGCCATGTGGTGGCTATGACACAGAAATAAAGCCTAAATCATAAAACTACCTTTTGTCTTTGTCTCTTCCTTCTTTCTTTGAATTCCTTTTCAGCACGACCACCAAATTATATGGGGTTAAGAGCAAACCCTAGGAACAAGCACCAAGAATAACCAGTTACCTTTTTAACCTAAAACATTAAAACTCTTGCCACCCAATACACTATTCATCAAGAATACCTCCAGGTCTTAGCATCATATCCTCTCACCAGGGTGACCTGTCCCACACTTGAACAAGTGACATCTTTACAACTTTAATACTTGGAGGGACAAGCCAACACCCAATTAAATCAGCTAACAAAGTTCCTCCCTTTATTCATGGGTATACACACATATACACACTCACACATATATACACACACACACGCTATATACAGCACAATCAGGATTATCCAAAAGGTGTCACCCAATGGTGGAGGGTGAATTTGGATTATTTGGTGGAGCAATCCAAGTTATTGTTTTTCGGATAACAGATGGAATATGCTGGTTTACTCTAACCTCCAATCTTTGAGTAGTGTGCCCAATGTAGCAAACATTGCATTTGCATTTACATTTATAAATGAAATAACGTTTTTGGTGAGGGATCACACTATCTTAAAGATTGAGGGGAAAGTGCGTATTGGATTGGATTTGAGAACAACTCGCAACTTAACAGAATTGAAACAATGGTGGACAGATCTCTATAGTAATATATAGTAATCATATATATATATATATAGTAAGTATCATATATTATTATATAGCATTATATAGTAATCATATATAGTATTATATAGTATTATATAGTATATAGTAATCATTTATATATAGTAATTATTATATATAGTATTATATAGCATTATATAGTAATCATATATATATAGTATATATAGCATTATATAGTATTATATAGTAATCATATATATATATATATATAGTAAGTATTATATAGTATTATATAGCATTATATAGTAATCATATATATATATTAATTATTATATATAGTATTATATAGCATTATATAGTAATCATATATATATATAGTAAGTATTATATAGTATTATATAGTAATCATTTATATATAGTAATTATTATATATAGTATCATATAGTATTATATAGTAATCATATATATATAGTAATTATTATATATAGTATTATATAGTAATATTCGCTGGCAGGATAAAGTGCCCAACACAGTCATGCTGGATTGCGCCAACATGAATAGCATGTTCTCCATCTCTGTGAGAGGCACCTTCATTGGCTTGGACATGTCAGGAGAATGGAAAATGGATGCATCCCCAAAAATATTTTGTACGACGAATTAGTAAAAGGCTCCCGATCGGTTGGTAGATCACACCTACGATTTAAAGATGTCTGCAGGAGAGTTATGAGGATATGCCATATTGACACAAACACATGGGAGGTAGATGTAAAAAATAGAGCAGCCTGGTGCCTCAACGTTAAACAAGGCATGGAGAGGGTTGAGGCAGAGGGGAGAGTAGCCTCGACAGAAAGAGAGCCAGAAAGAGAGAGAAAAGCCAGCAGCCCCAGAAAGCATTACAGTTTGTGTGCATTCAGTGCACCAAAGACTGTCAATCAAGAATTGGCCTGCAGAATCACTTGCGCAGATTAGTTTTTTTGTTTTTTTTCTGGACACTACGCCATCGTCCTTAGTTGACGGAAAGGATCCAATAATCCAATAATAGTAATACATAGTAGTAAAAAGCAAGAACTTTTTTTCTTTTTTTTTAATTTAAAACTTGCTGATGTTTTAATCTTTTGAATGTGGAAGGGTAATTGATTCTTAAACCTTGCGGCTATATAACTGAAACTCCCATGTTTGTGAGTCATGTTCATAAGAACAAATTGTTAAGTCAGATTGTCTAAATCTCAGATGTTAATAAGGGCATGGGGGTTAGTAGGGGTACATATCATGTGAACATTTAGAAATTGTAATTAAAACTTTAAACACTGTTCATTTTCTATTCCAAGCAAATCTAGGTTGACAATTTTGGCTCCAATTGACTCACACATCCTATAATTCCAAAACCGACTGAACTTTGGCATTTTGGACCTTTTGTACGTAGTAAAATTCTGATTTAATCAAACCAAAGAAAAGTGAATTAAAATGTTCTATTCTACAGGTAATAATAGTGGCCTTTATTAATCTATTGGTTTGTTAAAACCATTGATATTACAACCAAATATAGAATGATCTCTCATATATTCTATATTTTATAATTTTTATTTACATTTACACTATTTAAAATGAACATTTGTAATGACAAATAATAACACCTATAGACTTTAGAAAGCTTTATTCGGACCATATGACCTTTAGGCACCCCTTTTGCGATCTTGATTCGTGGGGACATTTTTTCAATTTACCCCGTCAAAATTTGGTTGTTTGTTAGGGGTTAGGGTTAGGGTTAGGGTTAGAGGTTAGTTTTATAATTTAAAAAAAAAAATAAAAAACTCTAAAAATTGTCTGTTAAAAATTAACCGGATTTTGACGGTGTAAATGGAAAAATGTCCCCACGAATCAAGATCGCAAAAGGGGTGCCTAAAGGTCATATGGTCCCTTTATTCTACTTAGAATAATTGTTACACTTACTGAGAACTTATATACTCTATATATTTTATAACTTTATTTATATTTACACTATTTCAAATAAACTTTATTTATCTATTGGTTTGTTAAAACCATTGATATTAGTGAAATTAGATCACTTATTAGGACTGAGCCTATTCTAGTAGTGACCACCCCAAGCAGATTTAACAGGTTTGAATTCAGAGTTTACCTTCTCCTAGACTGGTTGCCTAACCAAGGTTAAAAAGCCCAGTCTGCCCTACTATTTACCCATAGCTGGAGGGAGAGTAGTTGGATTCATACTTTTCCCAAGGGTATTAGCGCTATGTGAACTGTAGCTTCATCTAGGATTCGAACTCAGGTTGACGGGTCCATTTTCAATGATTCTAACCATTACACCATGCACCTCCAACTAATTACAACCAAATATAAAATGATCTCTTCTTTATCCTATATCTTATAACTTTATTTATATTTATACTATTTAATATTAATTAACTTTAGTAATCTATTGGCTTCTTAAACCATTGATATTGAATGGAAGTATTTATATTTATAATCATATTTATCCCTATTTTTAACATAAAGACTGAATTTGTTATAAAATAACCCAACAATGGTTGACATGCCATAAATCCAACCAACCAGCCAACTAACCAACAGATGGTAATAAAAGACGGTAAATCAACTGCTCATAAAATAAAATTTCAAAATGAGATTAATTTTTATTAAATCTGAAAGCTTAACATTTATATATTACTGTAATAAGTAATTGAGAGTTATCTCCCCTACTTTATGATTACCTCCCCTTTGGGAGAACTCTTTAGGGAATACTAGACCATACAAACTCTTAATAAGTGTACCAATTATTCTAAGTAGAATACAGCTTTCCAAAATCTATCAGTGTTATCATTTGTCATTACAAATACTAAAACTCATTATATTTTAGTGTCTCTACATATGTAATCATAACACAAAGAAAATATCATATCATATAAAACTTTTATTAGAGTAAGTAAAAGTAAAGTAGGTAGAGTGGCCTATTGTTGATATCAGCCAGACAGTGAGGGAGTCTATCCCCTTTTAACTAGAACTAGACAAAAGAGAATATTTTTGTGTCTGAAGTGGAGTACCACACCTACCATCAGCACCCCATTTTACACAGATTCAAGCTATGCTACTCATTCACTGAGTTGGTGAGGGCCAATATTGAACCCGGAACCTTGTGGTTCCTAGGCGGACGCTCTACCAGCTGAAAATGTTCTAAATTAGTGAATAAAACAATTTCCAGTTCAATTTGTGATCAATTGATAATTCTGTGTGGTCTTGTGGGGTGGCAAGAGGTTTAATGTTTTAGGTTGAAGAGGTAGCTGGTTATTTTTGGTGCGTGTTCCTAGGGTTTGCTTTTAACCCATCTTATTTGGTGGTCGTGCTGAAAAGGAATTCATGGAGAGAAAAGGAAGAGACAAAAACAAAAGGTGGTTTTATGATTTAAGCTTTATTCATGGGTCATAGCCACCACATGGCAAGGAAATATCTCCCTAGCCAGTAGTAGTGTCTAGACATAGTTAATGCCTAAGTCAGAATGCCTGAGAGATTATCTTGGGGGTCTGAAGTGGGTCCTTTTTCCCGCATAGGCTCGGAGGGTTCTTCCGGTGTGAAGGCTCATGGGAGTTTGTTGTTTTTTTATTTTTATTTTATTTTAATCCCCACACTATTAATACTGTTGTAAAATAAAGTTTTATCAGAAATTGGTAGAAGTGTACTTATTTATGAGTGATACTTATTTTCATTCAATCAGAAGATGAATAAATTGTTAACATTCAAGAAAAGGTTGGCAGAATTGAAAGACAGAAAAATTAAAGTTAATAAAACAAACAGTAAGAGAAAGAGTAGATAAACTTTGATTAAAATAAATCCCCACAAGTCTCAAAAAAGTCTATTTCATTTTTCTTAGGAATTGAAACATCTTGTCTTAGAAGAAGCTCCATTGATCTTATATTAATATTCTTCTGGTGAAGGCTCATGGAAGTTTGTTATTTAAAAAAATTAAAAATTAAAATTAAAATTTTGTTATAATCCTGTAGCGTTTGTTTGTATTCGCCTGGTGGAGTTGTCTGCCCCTTTTAGTTTGATGATGCCCACTAGGGCACCAGTATAAAAGCGCCGGTTTCAAAACCTTCGCTCTCTCTTTATAGTTTCAGTAACTACGAGCCACATGGGGTAGATTCTATCCAACCCTCTCGTGGGGCTCCGCCCCCCTTACATTACTGTAAGTTCTTTACAGCATGGACTATCGCTAGTCTCATGTCTGTACTCTTTTATGTTATACTTTGTATCTTTCATGAATGTGTCTAGCTTTATTTGTGTAACTCTGTTTACCTTATTATGAACGTTGTATTCTACTGTTATCCATGTGCTGTGTATTAAATGTTTGTCTATTAACCCTTGTCGGAGTTATTTGTATTTAAAGCATGTTGAACTTTAAACCATCTTTACAACTGGTGACCCCGACGTGATGTGAACACGCAACCTTTTTGCCCAAGTCAACCATAAAAATGGTCGTAAAAGTACTTGGGACTTTCAATACGAACTTTTTAAAAAAAAGAAAAAAAAACGGTGACCCCCTCAAAGAAATGTTTTCTTTTTTCTCCGACAGTTATGGACACATTTTTTTACAGCGCTGGAATTTTTCTAGAAGTTTTAAAAGAAGATTCAACACCAAGAATTTTTTTTTACCTCGAGGAAATAGTATCAGCCATCAGCCAGGGACAGTGACACGTTCCCCCCACCCTTAGGGATACAGGCATCTTCAATTCGGCGGACTACTAAGGATACGCACATGGCCACACCATGTGACCTGGATTACAGCCGCAAGGCTACTCAGCGAAAAAAAAAATTTTTTGCTACACCTCTGAAAGTGAGATGTTCATCTAAAATGTCCATTTCAGAAATTACGGTAGCTGTGCCTCCCAGACTCAAGTACTGACCTTAAAAATTTCAACTCGACCTTGGCGTCTAAGAAAGACATTTAACCAGGTCAGCATTGAAGAATGGAATGAAGAGACGTTGAATTTCAAGTTTTTTATCCACACCACACAGAGACATTTGCTCCATATTTTTCCTCAAACTGTGAAAATTGTACACCTGTGCAGAAGATTTTATATGCTAAAAGTGGAACCTGAAATAATGTTCGTAAAGGATCTTTTAACATTTGTTCTTTTGAAACACCTGTACAGAGAATTTTATATGCTAAAAGTTGGACCTGAAATAACGTTCGTAAAATTCTTTTAACATTTGTTTTTTTGGGGCATTTTGTGCCTACCATTTTGTTTCCAGGAGAAAAATTATTCCTCAAGGATAAAAGCAGTCCTTATTTCAACTCAGGAATTTGGAAGGAAGTTGATTTCTTTAAATTGTAACCATACCACATAGGAGTTTTTCCCACTGGACTTATACTTGAAAATTCTCTTGTGTATATTTTAAATTACATTCCTGTTTTTTCATGTTTTTATTTTATAGTTTGCGGAAGTATGCATATGCAAATTTTATTTCTGTTTTGTGTCTGGAACTTTTTAACTTTGAACATTCGAAACTCTGTTCTTTTCCTTAAAGGAATATATATTTTTTGTTTGCTTGTCTATAAATTTTTTTGCCCCGCTAAAAATTTAGGGGGGAGTATTTGTAGCGTTTGTTTGTATTGCCGGTGGAGTTGTCTGCCCCTTTTAGTTTGATGATGCCCGCTAGGGCACCAGTATAAAAGCGCCGGTTTCAAAACCTTCGCTCTCTCTTTATAGTTTCAGCAACTACGAGCCACATGGGGTAGATTCTATCTAAACCCTCTCGTGGGCTCCGCCCCCCTTACATTACTGTAAGTTCTTTACAGCATGGACTATCGCTAGTCTCATGTCTGTACTCTTTTATGTTATACTTTGTATCTTTCATGAATGTGTCTAGCTTTATTTGTGTAACTCTGTTTACCTTATTATGAACGTTGTATTCTACTGTTATCCATGTGCTGTGTATTAAATGTTTGTCTATTAACCCTTGTCGGAGTTATTTGTATTTAAAGCATGTTGAACTTTAAACCATCTTTACAATCCCAACTGTCTACATACTTAATAGATGAAATTCTTTTTAATCATTAAAATTCTTATATAAGAGATTGAATATAATAAGTGAAATAAATGAAATGCTATTTATAGTCCTTCACTCCCTAAATGCTCTAGTTAGATAATAAAGCAATTTTTTATCCAATAATTTTGTTGGATCTGGATTTGCATTGAGTGGCATTTTTTAAAAAAAATATCCACTTTGTTAATATAATAGCAGTAATTATGAAATACTAATTAGAATCCTTCACTCCTTCCAAAATAGAATAGAATATCATTATAGACGGCTGTTAGAATGGGAAGCCAAGGGTTCATTGATCATCATCATCATCATCATCATCATCATCATCATCATCAAAGAATGCTGATTCCCTTGACATTCTCTCACCATCTGAGCTATCAGTCATCACACTATAAAAATTCACCCACTGTGTAAATGCTTTTGGACTTGAGTCTTTATAATCAACCATGGTAATCCCTTTCCTGCAACAGTCTTTCTACCACCACAGTAATCCCTTTCCTGCAACAGTCTTTCTACCACCAAGGTAATCCCTTTCCTGCAACAGTCTTTCTACCACCAAGTAATCCCTTTCCTGCAACAGTCTTTCTACCACCATGGTAATCCCTTTCTGAACAGTCTTTCTACCACCACAGTAATCCCTTTCCTGCAACAGTACATGCCATAAAGGACCCATAGTGAACCAAAGTGTCAATTTTTGTACAAAAAAGAGTTTCCCAGAGCACTAAAATTTGAATCTACATTTTTTGACCAATCAGCACCTTCAAATAGAACGTTGATGCTCTTTAATTTTTGCAGACAACAAAATCGGTTGTGTCTCACAAAATTTAAAGGTTCAACACCCTAAGTAATCTAAGAATCTTTTCTGTCCTAGATTATAAAAATAAAATATGAAAAATTAATCTTATAACCAATTAAAATCCTAGATTGATTGATTTATTTTTTATTCTATTTTCAAGCCAAAGTAATTCTTATAAATAAGTGAGAAAAATAAGCTAGTCTTCAGTTTTCAGTAAAAATTACTTAGGGAATGTTCTAGTATGAAAAAGAAAAGAAAATAGAGGGGGGAAATAAATTCGACTTGTTGAAGAGAGGGGGGGGGGTCAACAATGTCGTCGCCGTCACAAATCTATAGCACAAAAAAATCCGTTGTCGTCATCATAAAATCACCAACTCAAATATCATCAGCAGCTGCCGTCACCCCACTTCTACTTATACAAATTTTTCCTTCAACATCCGGGTGTCTGCACCCGACGCACGAGATTCCCGAGCCAATCCCGGCTGCCAGAATCCTCGTAGCCATCATCCAGGCCCCTAGCACTTACATCCTGGATAGTAGTATCTTGAATTAAGTGCCAATGTGTCGCCCGTTCGCATTCCAAAGGACGCGGGTTCGATTCCACATGCCAGGCAAAGCCTAGCCCGCTTCCTTCGAGAATACGGCGGGCCACTCACCTCGTGTTCTCTGTCACACTCACCCCTGATCTCATGATCACACACTGTGCAGGGTGGGGCGGCCTTTTTATTTTATCACAAATATTTTTTATTGATTACTCATCTATCGTTCATATTTCCTTTTGTTACTTTTCAACATTTAAAAATTCAAAATTTATTTAGATTCAACATTGCTTAACTAATTTGACAATTGACATTCCTTTGCACTAGAAATATTTGTTGTAATATAAGACATAAACATTATATTGCTTTCTATACAAATACATATCATATGTTGGAGGTGCGTGGTCTAAGGGTTAGAGTCGTAGGAAATGGACTTGTCGACCAGAGTTCAAATCCTGGACGAAGCTACAGTCCATATATATATAATACCCTTGGGAAAGGTATGAATCCAACTACTTTCCCTCCAGCTATGGTTAAATAGTAGGGCAGACTGGGCTCTTTAACCTTGGTTAGGCAACCAGACTAGAAGAAGGAAAATTCTGAATTCAAACCTGTTAAACTCTGCTTGGGGTGGTCACTACTAGAATAGGCTCAGTCCTAATTAGTGATCTATTTTCACTAATCTATCAGAGTTATAAACATTACTTTTACTCTATATAGCAGCATATACAATGGAAGACCTTTCACATACACAAAAATATATAATCTAGTTGAAGCAAAACAAAACTGCTATTTTAAATACATGAAGCATTTTCTTGTTAATGTAAATATTGTGGCATATTAATGCATTAACAATCTTATCTTTTTTTTTCTTTTTTTAAAGAGACTTTGTATCTTTTGTTTACAGCACACACTTTCACTCAAGTAAAAAAAAAAGAAAAGATGTTGAATTTGTAGAACTGTGTTTATTACTTTTACACATTACCTCTACAGACCTTTTTACATAGATATTATAAGAATTGGAGGTAATTTATGAGGAATTGCGTCCCGGTCCCCTGCCTCCGAAATTGCTGACCGGCGAATTTTAAAATAACGACCCCAGCTATCTCGTTTACTTGAAAGAAAACAACCAACTTAGGGCGCTAAATGTATTTTAGGGGGGGGCTCTTTTTTGTCTTAAAAATGTCTAAAAATAAGAGGTAATTTATGAGTTTGTTTAATGTTTTTTCTTCTGAATGGAAAAAATATTTTCAAGAAAATATTAATTTTTCTGCAAGTTTCATTGTGTTAAATATGAGGGGGGGGGAATTTCACAGGGTAAAATAGGTGGTACCTATTGTTTATCTATCTATCTATCTTAGTCTATTCAAAACTATCCATCTTCATATCTATCTATCTATCTATCTATTAAATACTAAGATTTAGTTTTATAAGATGAATTACAATAAATAAACCAGAATTATGACAAATTACGATAAATAAACACGAATTACGACAAATTTCTATAATTAAACAAGAATTAAGACAAAAAAGAGCCCCCCACCCTAAATACATTTAGCGCCCTGAGTTGGTTGTTTTCTTTCAAGTAACACGTCCAAAACGAGATAGCTGGGGTCATTATTTTAAAATTCACCAGTCAGCAATTTCAGAGGCAGGGGACCGGGACGCACTTCTTCTTAAATTACCGAATTGGATGTGTGTGATTTTGGCTTTATTGGCCAAAACTGGTTCTTATAATACATTAAAAGGCTCAGAGAAACCTTCCAATGTAGAATAAATAAATACATAATTAAATCCGAACAAAGAGATACAATATAACAACAACACAGACTTTATTGTCTGAGCACATGGGACATGATATATATGATAAGATACAAACATAGAGGATGAAATTCCTTGGGACATCAGAAAGAGTTCATAATGAATACAAGAGTCACTTATTGATAGTTTGGGGGCAAAGCACCCCACTTAATGGACAGAGACACCATGCATCTAGTCCATCTTTTGTGGAGCCAGATCCAAAGAGAGAGAGAGAGAAATTCCCAGGCTGAGTTTAAATACTCAGCTAGTAGTGTCACCAAGTGGCAAAACCCTGGTGGCAAGGGAAGATAACCCTTTTGTACACAAGTCAATCCCAGCAGGGGCAGACAATTGCTACAATACCTCCGTTCACTGTTTTTGTATCACATTAGCTCAGACAGTAGAGCGTTCAGCTAGGAATCACAAGGTTCCTGGTTCAATACCAGCCCTCGCCAAATCAGCGTATGAGTAGCACAGAGATCTGTATGGTAAAGTAAGGAGCTGATGGTAGGTGTGGCGCTCCACCTCAGATGCTGAAAAACAAACTCCTTGATCTAGCGCTAGTAAAAAGGGAATAGACTCCCTCACTGATTAGCTGATACCGACTTTAGGCCACCCCAACGATTTAGTTTGATACTTGTTGAGTTGTATGAATTGTTTTTATATTCATTATGACTACAGAATTGATAAGACTTCACCTTTTTTTTCCTTACACAGCCTGGTAGCTACATGCAAGGACCTGTTCTAATATCTATATCACCAGGAAGACCTTGTAGTGCATTGAAAATGACACAACACTATAATATACAGAACACAATAACCTAAATTCACTTTCATACATACAGGCATGTCTAATAATTCCATGCAACCAACAACTAAATAACTTTTCTCAAATATGCAAGTCTCTCACAAACTTCTATGCCTCTTAGAAATTTCAGTCACATATATGACATAAAGGACCTTTCTACATAGACACTTTCTTTCACTGTTTTTATATCTCATTTATTTATAGATCCTCTTTTCTATTTAGTTTGATCCAGCAATAAAACATTGAGTTGTACAAATTGTTTTTATGTTCATTAGATACCTTATTACGTCCTAAGCTATCTAATGAGACTAGGCTCATATTGAGTTCTGGTCAAAATATATTTATAATAGCCAAATGATGGTTTGTTAAGTTTTTCTTTCTTTGAAAGCATATATATATATATATATATATATATATATATATATATATAGATCAGTCGGTATAGTGTCCGACTAGGAACCACAAGGTTCCTGGTTCGATACTGGCCCTCGCCAACTCAGCGTAGGAGTAGCACAGGAATCTGTGTGGCAAAGTAAGGAGCAGATGGTAGGTGTGTGGCACACCACCTCAGATGCAGAAACAATCTCCTTGGTCTAGCACTAGTGAAAAGGGGATAGACTCCCTTGCTGTCTGTATGATACTGACTTTAGGCCACCCCAATGACATTACTTTATTTTATATATATATATATGTGTGTGTGTGTGTGTGAAGAAAAAATGGAAGTGAATCCAACAGTATGTAATATTGTAAAAAATTGAAAAAACACAAGTTTATAAGCAAATAATGTTTATTTCGCCTACACTGCAGTGTTTCGGTCTGTTTCGATAGACCTTCATCAGGGCTTTCGTTGGTTTAAGGAAAAATGAATTATTACTGAAAACAAAAAGTCTGCGAGCCTCTGTTTTTTGGTGTGTTATGCTTATTTTTTTTATTTTTAATTTTTTTTTGTTGATCTTCAAATGTGAGGAATAAAAAATCTATTTAAAATTGTTGACTAATGCCAGCGTCTTAAAAAATTATATATATATATATATATATATATATATATAATATAATATATAGCTGTAACCCCGCAAAAACAGTATATCAGTTTAAACATTTTTATTAGAACTAGTAAATATATGCACCCTCCGGGTGCAAGTATTTAAGTTCTAATGTAATAAAATATTATATTAAATTAGAAAGGCAAATGAAACTAAATAAGAATGCAGATAAAAAGATTTGAAACAGAGGGGGTATAATCGAAAAATAGAACAACTGAAACTTACCCTTCCATCACTCGCATCTTTCATTGCTAAATTTTCCTAATTTAACTATTTAGTTAAAATAGGAAGTAAAGAATAAGATTACAGTTATTTCCTCTTGTTAATCAAATTTCTTTAAGATTTATTCCTGAGACTTTTTGCTTATTCATTAAGATAAAACCAAACAATTAGAAATCAATAATACTAAGCACATATCTATTAGAATTAAATTTTTAATATCAATATGCAAATTAGCCTTCCTGTTCACACTGTAAACCACTATTTTGTTGTATATATAAATACAATTGCATGTTATTAGTATGTAGATATATCCAACATATCTAACTCCAGTTTCAACCGGGGGGTCCGGTGGCTTCAGCCTTGGACCGCACAAGTTAACATCGTTGATCCCAGGGGGCCATCCCCCCAGGCAACACCTGCCCCCTCAATTTAAAGGGACAGGGCTGGGTTTATTGCCCAGTGCCTGAGGTGCCCCCCTTGAGGGGGAATGCCGATGGGATCAACACATTTTTGCACCCCACCCATGAGCTCAGCTTGTGGGTGGTCCCACTTTAATAGGGCCTTGTGCCTAACCCTTACACGTGGGGTACATGGTAAATATCTAGTATGTACATATGGTCAACAGTGTTAATAATGTAAAACAATTTTATTAATAATTGAGATTTAAATAAAAAATAAAATCATGGAGAATGTGATGTAAATAACTAAGGGAATTGTGACTTGAGTAGTAATATAGTTTTGGTTAGAAAAACACACAATCTCCATTAGAATAAGATGATATATTTAAAATTTTCTTATCTAGAGAATAAAGCAATTTCCAATCTAATTTGCAACTGAATTATATAATTTTGTGCTGTGAGTGTTTGTGCTGAACATGATCTTCTTATCATCCACATTCTCAATATAATGCGGGGGGGGGGGGCATGGGGTTCCCCATGGTGTAATGGCTAATGAGCTGGTCTGTGACATTTTAATAGATAAGTTCAAACTCCTGTCATGCTATTAAGTCCATTTTCATACTAATACCTTTGGGAAAGGTATGAAACTGACCATCTCACCAACTATGGGTTCCATCTATGGGTTAAATAAAAAATGTGTTTATAAAAAAATTGAGTACTCATCAAGAATTGATTTATTTCAAAACTTGTGCTGGCATTAAATGACCCACTGAGGCTGATATGCCATAAAACAAAACAAAACAAAACAAAACAACTATGGGTTAAATAGTGCCACTACTATTCTTCTACAAGGATAGATTTGGCATTGATTAAGCACAAAGGTTGATATTATATCTTATTATAATGGAGATTATGTGTTTGTTTGTCTGTAACCGAAACTATATCACTGCTCAAGTCACTATCCATTTTGTTATTATACATCACATTCTCCATGAATCATTTTTATTTAAACCTCAATTATTAATAAAATTGTTTTTCATTATTAATACTGCTGGCCATATCTACATACTAATAACATTCAATTGTATTTATATATGCAACAAAATAGCGGTTTACAGTGTGAATGGGAAGACTAATTTGCATATTGATCTTAAAAAATAGATTTTAATTAATATATGCTTAGTTTTATTGATTTCTAATTGTTTGGTTTTATCTTATTGAATATGAGCAAAAATCTCTTCAATAAATCTTAAAAGAAATCCATTAACAAGAAGAAATTACTGTAATATTATTCTTTACTTCCTATTCTAACTAAATAGTTAAATTAGGAAAATTTACCAATGAAAGATGGGAGTAAGTGAAATTGATGGAAGAGTTAGTTTCAAAGTTGTTCTATTTTTCGATTATACCCCCTCTGTTCCAAATCTTTTTATCTACATTCTTATTCAGTTTCATTAGCCTTTCTAATTTAATATGATATTTTATTATAAAATTTAACTAAAATACTTGCACCCGGAGGGTGCATATATTTGCTAGTTCTATTTTATTATGTTTTTATACAATACAGAGCTATTTTTATTATTTAAAAAAAAAACAAAAAATAGTGTTTTGTGGGTGGCTGGGTTGGTAGTGGTATTGGTTCTAAAACAGATTAATGTCATTTCAGTTTATTTCAATGGGGAAAATTGATTTAATATATGAAGGAATTGATTTACGAGCACAATGAACTAAACTCATAAGTCAAGGTACCACTGAATTTTATAAAGCCAGAATGTTAAGCTGTTAGATAAAAGATGTTTTGCATTTTGTTTGTTATTAGTTTATTTACTGCTAAATAAAATTGATAAAAGGTGAATATCATCTAAATGTGTTAATTTAATAATTATAGCTTGAGTTTTAATTCCCCCCCCCCCCAAACAAAAAAAAATCTATGATAGCTATTAGATAAAAGATGTTTTGCATTTTGTCTGTTATTAGTTTATTTACTGCTAAATAAAATTTATAAAAGGTGAATACCTCTAAATGTGTTAATTTTATAATTTTAGCTAAAGTTTTAATTAAAAAAAAAACTATGGTATTACAATATTCTCTTAATGCTCTGCATAATATAAAACATGATTTTAGCACAGTACATAATGGTTCTCAGGGTAGGATTTACCTACTTGTGAACCCTAGGCCAAATTTATCAGTGGGCTCCATAGCCCACCAGTTGATAACCAATATAGGCCAATACTTATTGTACCATAGCCCCATACTCCAAGTCCTATACTTATTGTACAGGCCCCCTTATGGTTTTTGAATATATTGCATTATCAAATGCCTGGTGTACACTTGAAATAAGTTTATAATCTGACATGCTGTGAAACATATGAGTTTTAGTAAACCCCCAGATACCCATAGGCCCTAGGCCAATGGCTTACTATGCCTGGGGGTAAATCCGGCTCTGATGGTTTTTATATTTCAAATTTTGATTAATCTATATCATAAAAATCTGATTTTTGTATATATATATTTACCAACCCCTCTGTACACGCAGGATGTGACACAAGGTCAGTTTCTTAAGGGGTTTACCAGGTTTGAATTCAGAGTTTTCCTTCACCTAGACTGGTTACCTAACCATGTTTAAAGAGCCCAGTCTGCCTACTATTAATCTATATCATAAAACTCTGATTTTGTATATATATATTTACCAACCCCTCTGTACGCGCAGGATGTGACACAAGGTCAGTTTCTTAAGCGGGGTTTACCAGGTTTGAATTCAGAGTTTTCCTTCACCTAGACTGGTTACCTAACCATGTTTAAAGAGCCCAGTCTGCCCTACTATTTACCCATAGCTGGAGAGAGAGTAGTTGGATGCACACCTTTCCCAATGTAAACAGCCTTGTCCAGGATTTGAACTTGGGTTGATGAGTCCATTTCCTACAACTCTAACCATTACATCACACACCTCCAATCTGATTTTTGTATGCTTGTTACTGTGGCACAGAAAGAAATCACATCATAGCAAGAATTTTGTTAGCACAATAAAGTTAAAATGGTTTAAGTTAGAGAATAAAGCAAATTCCACTCCATTTTGTAGCTTAATAATAGTGTACAGACTCAGTTTGCACTCACTCTGATCATTATAATTACAAAAGGAAGATTACTATTAAATGCATTCCTCTTATTTATCTACTTGCAACTAATTAAGAGGGTGAGTCAAAAAGTAATGCCATTTTCTTTAGGGCAGGTGTAATTACTCACACAGGAACATGTATCATACATCAAAATGAAGCTGGTCCTCTGTGGATCACATCCCTTCTTCTCCACATAGTCACCGTTTCTCTCAATAGCAATGTTCCACCTTCGAATGAGAGCGTGTATCCCTGCCCCATTAAATTCTGTTCACTGTTCTCTGAGCCACTTCTTTACTACAGATTTCACTTCCTAGTCACTGGAATAATGTTTGTCTCTCAAACCCTCTTTCATTCGGACTCATGAAAGAGGGTTTGAGAGGCAAACACTATTCCAGTGACGAGGAAGTGAAATTGAGAGAAATCGTGACTATATGTAGAAGTAAGGATGTGATCCACAGAGGATCAGCTTCATTTTGATATATGACACATGTTTCTGTGTTGGTAATTATACCTGTCCTAAACAAAATGGCATTACTTTTTGACCTACCCTCATATAACATTAATCACTTAAGACTTAAGATTGAGATTAATGACTGCCGAAGAAATTAGTAACATTAGTATCACTTTTAAGCTTAGTATAATTTTTAAGTTTAGTATCATTTTTAAGTTTAGTATCACTTTTAAGCTTAGTATATTTTTTAAGTTTTAAAAGTTGATCCTAAAAAAGTTAAATTAAACTGATAAAACTTGTTTGAGTTTTAAAAAAAGTCTAAAATAATTTAGTAGGGATCGAAGAATAATATAATACCTTTTTTTCTTTTCATGCACATGTGAGTCACTCGAGAGAGTCCCATGTGATTTTGACACACATCTTTTAAAATTCAAACTTAAGTTTTTGTAGTTACTTAGACTTAAATAGCCCAACAAAGCCATTATTTTCCCGATAAATGTGAGATAAAAGATAAGATAAAGGACGTTTTAAAGATGTCTAAAGATCACATTTGTGTGGGGAAACAGTAAGATTTAATAAATAATTTAGAGTGTGTAAATAAAAAAATAAAAAAAAAATACTTATGTTATCAAGTTATTTCTCTCAAAAGTACAGAAAGAATTATCAAATCACGTGAATTGTGATAAAACTATTTAGTAGTCATGTGCTAAAACCTTCCCTTTTTTTTTAAACCCACAAACATGTATAACTAAAAAAAAAAAATAAATAAAAAAATCTTTAAACTTTCATAAATATCATTTAAAAAATTTCATGGAAGTTCTTTTTCCATTATGTTTGCTTATATATATCATTATAGAAAATTTTTAATGTTTTTTTAAATTGTGGTGTATATTTTTGTTGCAATTTTACTTTGTGTATGTATCATATACAGATTACCGGGCCATCCTATTGAGATGACTATAAAATCAACCGGGTCGTCATAAGACTCGCAGTCATCATTTGGACAGTGGAGAATAAGGAAGAGAAAGAGACAAACATGAAGGCAGTATTGTTGATTACCCTGGCGATATGTTGCCTTGTTGCACATTGCAATGCCCTGCAAAGGTTTGATAATATACACATTATTATTTTAGATATTTACCTACATCCAGTAATTTAAATTATGCTATTTATTTATTTCAGCAGGAAAAATAATTGTGTTTTGTTTATCTATTGTTTACCATGATAGAGTAAATAGTGGAGAATAAGTTTTTAGACTGTAGTTGAATACTAGTGTCGATTTTTATTTATTTTAGTGTAATCAAAATAATATCTATTCATTTTTATGATTATTTAAATTCCGTCAATTTTTAAATTCGTAAAATGTTTTTAAAATCAGCTATATATTAACGGACTCGAAATTGCTGTAAAAAGCGACACGGATGAAAACCGAAAAGAAATATTAGTAAAACAATAGTATATTAAGTTTTAAAACTATTTCTCTATTCTAAACTTTGACAAAAAAATTGCTTTTATTTTATTTTTGCTTTTTATTATTATAAAATTCTAATTAGAAAAAAAAACTGTTTCGGGATAAAACTTTAAAATAGTCACAACTACTCTAAATTTCTACACCAAACTATAGTAGTCACAATTGCTCTAAATCTATACACTTAAAAAAAAAAAATAGACAAACTTTTTTTCTTTTATAACCAAACTAAAATCGGAAACCTTCAGCATCGTACATCTGTTATTAAAAAGCAGGATAAATTATTATTACACTGTTAGTAATACTAATTATGTATTTACAATTTTTTTTTCTTCTCCAGATAAAGATTGTTTGATCATCAGCACTTGATGATCACAACAATTAACAATCGGATTACTTCACGAATAAAACGTTTATTTTTCTATTATACTATACTTAGATTATTTTATAAGCATACAATGTATTGTTGGTAATATATTCTTGGAAGCTAAGAAATAATTAATGATCGTTACTTGGTAACGGTCTTTCATTTTAGGAGAGAAAAAAAAGAAATAAGGTGGTTGTTATGTACACAGCACTTCGCATTTATACATTTTAATATTTAAGTGAAATATTATTTCATTAAAATCGAATAATTCCTTGATTTTTTTGGTAATTTGTTTTTTTAATCGGAGGAGTTAAATTTATTTTGTAAAATACAGATTTTACGTCATCTTTGGCAGTGTTTACGGCCATGTTTACGATATATTTAAGCAAAATTGAGCGAAAAATAATTTAAAATGTATTAAAAATAAATTATGTGTAATATTATTTTTCTCTTTTACTGATGCTCAGTATGGTACTAGTTTTCGACTTAGACAAAAAATGACCTTAAATAATCGACTTAATTAATTTTAAATCGTTTTTAAAATGAAAATGAACCAACAAATTGGCAGTGCCTAATGTAAAATGTGTTGTGTACATAACAACGGGCACCTTTTTATTTTGATTTTTCTCTTTCGTTAATTTGCTCAAGTGTTTTTATTTTTATTTTTTTATTTTTTCATATCAGAAATTCACTTTTTTTCTGCCTTGAAAAAAAAATTACCATGATTAAAAAAACAAAAACTTGTTGTTACTGTTAATATACAAAGTCTTTTCTTAAAATATTCCATTAATCTAAACGAAAGTCTGTTTTTATAAATGTGTAAAACCTGTGACAGTTGCTTTAGATTTTAGAACGTTTTTTTTTTTTTTTTTTTATATAATCAAAACACTAAACTGTATTACTATACAATATTGTTTTAAAAAGCACTTTTTTCAGTTTTTTGTAACTGAAAGAATTATTGAATTTTAATCAATTTAATTAATACGTAATTACGAGTTGTAAATCTTAGATTTACGTCCGGAAATAATAATTTAAAAAAAATTACTGGTTTCATATTGTAAAATGTTTACTAGATAAATAAACCGTAATATAGTAAATATTTCATTGAAGAAAAAAAGACCGTTGTCTGTCATATTCTCACTGCCAAGTAATTTGTGTGAAAGACAATTGTCTATTGAACAATTGCCTATTTGATTTTTGATGGATTTGTTCCTGTTATCAAAAAAATAAAAGTCCGTACATTCCAATTTTTTATTTCTTAAACATTAGCTATAAAAGTCAAAGGCCTTTTTGTATGAAGGTAACAAAAACATTTTTACTCATTTATTGGCTTTAAATGACTCATCAATTTTTCTTAGAATAATGAATACTGGCTTTAGTAACTGCAATTAACAATTTTTTTTTTTCTATTAATTTTGTATAGACTAAATTATTTACTGAAATAGATTTTTGAAAGTTTTTTTTTAATCACTGAATAATTAAAACCCTTGAATTTATTTTAAAAATATTTTTTTTTTCTTTACGAAAGAGCACCTGTTTTCACTGTCAAGTTAGTCAATCGTCCAAAACAGGTTTTATTTGCACATTTTTGTGGATCTAGGAAGTAGAAACCTACACAAACACCACCCAGTGTTTTTTTTTTTTTTTTTTTTTTTTTTCTATACTGTAAAAAAAAAAAAAATGGAAACTAATGAAATAAAACTCTTTCCAGCAGATTTTATTTATTCAAATCTGCAGAGGAAAATAAAATATGTTCTAGACATGAGTACCATTTAGTGGTCTATAGATATTTTGTCAGTATAAAAACAAACAATTGTCATTGTTTTCATTTTCCAATCCAACTTTTTTTTTTTTTTTTTTTTTTTTTTTTTGTCTTCCTTCATGCTTTTATAATTTAAGTAAATATTGTGAAAATTCAGCTTTTAGCTATTGTCTTTTTGAGAATTATTTGGAACAATTTTACTAGCAGACTTAATAAAAAAGAAATCTGATTTTGAAATTTAGAATTTATTTTTCTTATCGATCATCATAAATTAAAAAATGTTCTATGATAGAACCTTTTAAAAATGTCACTAATTTTTACGACGTAAAATAAGATTTGTTTTTCTTAATAACCGGTGTTTACAGAAATGTTCCCGCATTTAAATTATACCGTATGGACAGCGTAAGAATATCAGATCGATATCTTCATTGCGTTATATGATATTAAGTATGGCTCTTTGATTTAGCCTTTTGCGTTTTCATTTTAACAGCCAGTCACGCGTGGAAATTTAGATTCCTCTGAAACAATTGGCCTGGCCAAGAAGTGAATAAAACTGATGCTTACAGTTGGCCCATAATTTCTCAAATACCTTTAAATCCCTCACGCCAACAAAAAACCCTTGTTTTTACAGAACTTTCAACATCCCTTATAGAACTTAGATGGATGTTAGTCATTTTACATAGGTTTATCAGTACTTTTATTGAATAGTTCAATAAAAAAATTATCAGTGATGCTGATAGCTTTTTAATTTAGTGTGTCGGAGATTTGAGTGAGTCCCCGGGAAATTTGATGGGTCCCAACTAAAGTTTCTTAAAAAAATTACTGAGTTTTTATCTATGAACAACTAAAGCCGTCTAATCCCTACCTTGTACCCCATACAGTGTAATTCGTTTCCAAGAAAATATTGAAATGTATTTAGTAAATACATTTCATAAACTGTAAATACTATTTACAGTTAGCTGGAAATGGTGAGGGAAAGAAAAAAACATTGGGACGCACGGATACGATTTTTCTGCGTCCCTTTAGATTTTGTACGCCAGGGACGCATCTCTTTATTATAGGTACCACCAATTTTTTCTGTGAAATTTACCTCCCCCCTATATTTAACACAATGAAATTTGCATAAAGGTTAATATTATCTTGAAATTTTTTTGTCCATTCGAAAGAAACATTAAACAAACTCTTGATGATTTAAAAAAAAAAAAAAAAAAAAAAAAAAAAAATTATTTCAGCTTACGGAAATAATAAAAATTATGATTGAAAAACAATGTTTTCATTTTTGCACCGTTAAATCAACTGAAATTTAACGTAGCTAAAAACAAGTTACGACAAGAGGATTTAAAAAAAAATTCTATGAAAAATCAATTAATTGTCGGATTTTCCTGAAAATTTCCAGAATCGTTTTTCTTTTGATGAAAATATGTCATAGTTTTTTTTCCTAAAATATATTAGGGAAATATTTTTTTTTTCTTTTTACAAGGTCTACTTTTGAATAATTTTCTTTTTTTTTTTTTAATGTTTAAAAATCTTTGTGTACAAATCGAATTTTTCACTAATATTTAAATATAGTATAACACTAAATTTTAGAATTCAGGTGAACTAAAAAATTTGTCCAATACACGTTATATTAATATTTTTAAGAGAATTTGTAATTTTTTTTATTGTTGAATAACTTGATTCTTATAGTATACGGAAGAGCAAAACTGATAACATTTGTAATATTTGTCACTTACACTATAAGTTCAACTAAAAAATATTCCAGAGTTATTCTGAAACTACCACAAAAAAAATCTTTCAAAAATCGTTGAAAACTAATAATCGGTTATTGAATATGCACAAGAAAACAATTGTCGAATACAGCCACCCATACATTTAAATGTATAATTGTCAAAGAGATAATATGTAAATTTGCAGTCCCGGTTTCTACATAAAATCACCTTTTTGCAAGTAAAACGAACTGTTTGATTTATTTTTCAAGATAACTGTAAATTTTCCCAGTTGGATAACTTTGATATTTGAATTAACTGTTTTTCTTTGTAACAACTCTGTATGATCGTTACTTTTTTTGCGAGATTTTTAAAAAGACAAAGTTCAAAAATATTTACTTTCGTTTATTCAATATGGCCTAAACTGATCACGGGACCCGATTTTGATTATACCTACTTTATTAAGTAAAGTAATACTTTTATCAGGATGGTGAATATAAATAAGTTTGTCATTAGCTTCATTTTTTTTTCTTTAGTGAACAATTAAATCACAAATGTTTTCAACTTGCTAGAATTCACCCAGCAGCCAGATTTTTTTCCTTTCCCCATCAACTATAAAGATATTAACTTGCAATAAATGGCCAATATATGATTATTGGGACTTATGTTAATTGTTGAGTGAAATAAATAAATTAAGCAAATGATGGAAACTCTTATCTGGATATATATATATATATATATATATATATATATAAGGGCTGGTTTAGCTCAGTCGGTAGAGCGTTCAACTAGGAACCAGAAGGTTCCAGGTTCGATATCGGCACTCGCAAAGCCAATGTATGAGTAGTATAGGGATCTGTGCGGTAAAGAAGCTGATGGTAGGTGTTGCACTTTACCTCAGACACTAAAATTATCTCCTTGGTCTAGCGCTAGTGAAAAGGGGATAAACTCTGTCGCTGTCTGGTTGATACTGACTTTAGGCCATCCCGACGACTTTACTTATATATTACATTATATTACATTACAAAGAAAAACATCAATTTTTAGAATTTTTTAAAATTAAAATTTTGTATTCCTGTCATTAGCAGTTTATTATTTTAGGAAACTACCTAAAAAAATTAATTCCAAAAGGCAAAATGAAGCAAAGGGTTGATTTGCCAATGTATTGTCTAATTAACTCTTCTGTTTTATTTTAATTCTATAATTTTTCTAAAACTGCTTTTAATTAAGTGACATGTGAATTTTTTAAGTGAGTCAAGTAACCTTAAGACTGATCACACTCAAGACAACAGATGTCATTCTGCAGTTACCACTTTGATGATATCTATTTTAACACCTTTAAGGTGAACCAACAGGACACCCCCCCCCTTCCACGCCCAGTCTGACTCTCTTGAACTTACCTACAATGACCTTCTAAATAAAAGATTACCACACACACACACCACACACACACACCACACACAGTGTGCCCAGAGAGTTGAATGGCATTTTGGTTAACTTAGGAAGTAGTATTTAATCATTTACTGAACTGCTAGCTTTACTAATTTTGTACCAGTCGTCTAGATTCCTTAGATACAAATTAAAACAATTGCAGATTGTTATTATGCTTCATTCAACCTGATTATTATTGGAGAATCAGCGTCTCCTTTTATACTCCTAATTCTAAACTTTTCTTTTTGATCCTAAACAGAAGACGTGTTGAAAATATGTAAAAAGTATCTTCCTATTGACTGGGCTATAATTGAGTATACAATGGTCTTGCTTTTATTGTAATCCTCTGACTCTTTCAATGCTGCTGACCAAGAGAATTCTAACCATTGATTTTACTTAATTATCATAAGTTGATTCATATTTTAGTTAACGAAAAATAATATGCAAATTAGAAGAAAGATTTAAATTCTGAAACAGAAAAAGTACAAGGAGGGGGGGGGTAACTGCCAGGCAAACTGGGGACCATAAAGTGTCAGTTCATCCAGTCATAAAAGAGGAGGGTGGTAGACCTTCTGAAAAAGAGGAAGAAAGTTTTAATTTTAGTTTAATCCAACAGCTATTTATTTATTCATGTGATGGCTAGTGCAAAAAATGTGGTTCCTGTCGGCATTCCCCTTTTGGTGTGCCTCAGGCCAAAGTTTGGATAAGTATTGCTTCATGGTGAGGTGATAAACTTATAAAAATCTCAAAGTGGAAGATAAAACAACCAACCCAGATATGCTGAGTGATAGGTACAAGTCCTGCATCCCTGACGCACAAAAATCTAAAAGAACGCAGTAAAATCATATCATGTATCCCAATGTTTTTCTTTTTTTTTCTTCCCTCTCCATTTCAAGCTAACTGTTAATACATTTCGATAGTTTCTTAGAAATTAATTACACAGGATAAGTTACGAGTTAGATGGCTTTAGTTGTTTCCCAAGATCATAAATAAAAACCCTACAATTTATTAATAAACTTTTAGTTGGACCCATTAAATTTCCCGGGACTCATTCAAAGCAAATATGTGCATCCCAGGATGCACTAAATCTAAAAGGTATCAACATCATTGCCAATCATTACATCTTTACAAATTATCTGATATCTATTCAACTCAAGGATGCAGTATTGAATCATAGATAGTTGTGAAAGAAAAGATCAGCCAGTGAAACATTGCAGCCAGCATCTTTTAAAAAGTTTTTATTGACCAACAGAATTTGATTTATCAATAGCACACATGTTTAGAAACTATCTTCATGTTAACAGAGATGCTGATAGGTTCATATCCATACGTCCCAGTGTTTTTCTTTTTTCTTCCCTTACCATTTCAAGCTAAGTACATTTCAATAGTTTCTTAGAAATGAATTACACAGGATAGGTTACAATGTAGGTAGGAGTTAAACAGCTTTGGTTGGGACCCATAAATTTTCCTGTTGATTCCTTCAAAGCAAATATGTGTCCCAGGATGCACTAAATCAAAAAGCTATCTGCATCAATGTGTTTTAAGACTGATTACAAATTTGAACTCCTCAGACTAATGTCTGTCTGATCCATGACCCTTCTGAACTGGAATTAGTTATTTTTGACTGATAAATCTATTTGGTAACATTTGACCTTTTATCCTGGAACAAAAATGTAAACACAAATGTAATTATTTCTAGCTTAGTTGTTATTAGAGTTGAGACAAATTTACACTTGGCGAATTTTGAGTTCTATTGTACCCCTTTTTTTTTTTTTTTTTTTTTTTTACCTTATATATATATATATATATATATATATATATATATATATATATATATATATATATATTATACTGAGAAACAAAGTTCCTGCAACTTCTTGAATAATTTGTTTTATTCCTGAATTTTCTACTGCAAGGCACTTCTTCCCACCCCAATTTTTTTAACAATTTAAGTTTGAAGGTTTAAATATTGAGAATTTAAATTTCAATGTTTAAATTCTCAATATAAATAGATATTAGGTTTTGTTCTGTAAATACTTAATATAATTAGATATAAAACCATGAATGAAAAAAAGTTTACAGTTTTGGAAAATGGTGTTCCATATAAGGAACAGTGGTAGGGAGGAAAAAGTTAAATAGGAAAGAATTGGAGAAAAGTTCAGTTGGAGGTCTGGAAAATGGTGAGGGGACTTCCGCATAGACCAGGAGTTACCAAACTACGGCCCGTGAAGGCATTTTATCAGGCCTGCTGGTGGTATTTGAATGTTGCATTCTTTGATAATGTTTTTTAAAATAGATATGTTGGTTAAATTTGTTTTGTGCATCTTATGCCACTCATCCATAATCCATAACATGGAAAGATAAATTGTTTTACATCTTTTTCTCAGAGCTTTCATTCTGGCTAGCAAATATTGAACACAATAATAATATGGTCAGCACTCGTTATTTTTTCAATTATCTGGCCCACCATGAAAAAAGTTTGGTGATCCCTGGCATAGACTGTCAAGCTTTCTGGTTAGATATCGAGTAATAATGAATAAAAGACTGAAAAGCAGGTAGGAATAGAAATTCCTAACAATTTTGATACATTAAAATTCTTTTCAAGAGAACAAAAGAAAGTATGTGAAGTGTTGCAGCTTAGAGACCAGCACCTGATTGGCTTGTAGATGCAGCTTCTTTGATGACCACTTGTGGCTGAATACAGAATAAAATGGAATGGCTAAAATTTTGAAATGGCCCATTGTGAGAAAGAAAGACCCCAGACTACAGATATTTAATTTTACAGTTTTATTTTCAAACATGTTTTTAACATTAGTGTCAAATGCAAACTCTCCAACCAGGCATACAGGTTGAAAACAATTACTCTGCATTCTTTTGAATGTCTGAACATTTGAAACCTTTCAGACTACATTTCATTGACTTGGTACAGCAGACATTTTGCCAAAGATTTTTTCATCAGTGAAAGTATTACACTTAGGATTTATAGGTAAGGTTTGATAATGAATATCGCAAACTAAGCACTTATAAACTATCCTTGCTTGGTGTAGTGGTTATCATTGTAGGAAATGGACATGGTATCCTGAATGAGGCTGTTTGCATTTCACATAGTGCTAATACCCTTGGGGGGGAAAGGTATGCATCTAGCTATGGGTAATTGAACTCTTTAACCTTGGTTTGGCAACCAGTCTAGGAGAAAGAAACAACTACACAAAAAAATGTCTATGAACGTACAATGAACATGATTCTCTAACCCCTGGGCATAAAATAACACTAATGTAACCGAGAGCATGGGACGAGTGATGGAGGTGGGGACTGTGGAGTTGAGAATTCCCTGCCCCCAAGGACTAAGCGGGTCCGGCCTGCACGAGGGGGGCATCGCGAGTGACTCGAGATTGAACTCGCAACATCATGAGTGGTGTAATTGCTGTCACCCCTGTTAGCTGAAGTGGTTCGGCCACTGAGAGAGATAAATGCCAAGGAAAGTTCTTTTGGGGAGAACGTTTTTTCCAGTGGAGAGAACGGTATGTCATGTTTCGATCTTGAAGTGAACTTTTTGATGAATTGTGTAAGAACTACTGATGGTGTTGCCGACAGAATACTTTTTTCAGTTGAAGAAACTGATTATTGCGGTCGTCACTTGAAACTAATAACTAGAACTAAACAGGTTGACAAACCATTAAAATTAATCAACAGTACGCCGACCCCATATTTATACACTGTATATTCTCATAAGTCATTTACAGAAGTCCATACATTCACATACATATGATCCTACAGATGGCAAATAATATTTTGTGATATATTATAACATGTTTTTTGTACTTGTTGACATCTGTAATTCAGTAAGACTTGTAGTTGCATTAACTGAACAAGTAAGGTGTTCTCTTGTATATTTCAATAAAGTTCAATGGGGGACAGGTCTGGGTTTGAGCATGTGTCATGGCTAATTCATTCTTACAGATATAGCTTTCCAGATCTCTACTAGGATCATTCTTCCTCCCTTCCAGCTGACATTTTTGCAGCACCACAGGAAATGTGCACAATGATATTGTGATATTGTGATGTAAGTGTGAGTTTGGCTTGAGGCACGTAATAATGTTACATAATCTATGCAGTTGCATAAGATTATTGTTGGTCCCCTGTAATTCTGAGCGGATGACCCTTTTCATACCATGGCCGGGTCCTTCAATGGAAAATTACAGAAGCCCGCCAAAATACGTGAAGTCACGTGGGACCTGTTCGGTCTCCAGTTTTCAGTTAGACGTCAGGCAGAGAAGTCAACCATTTTAGGTCCTGCCTAAAACTGGAACTCACGCGCGCTATGTTAGTCAGATATTTAGTTACATGAAATGTATAGTTAAGGAAATAAAAGTTTGTATAAGTAATATGTTCTTGTGGTTGATGAATGTCTTGGTAACAAGACTAAGAAATGAATCCAGGACGACCAGCCAGCAGGAACATAGCAATAGAAAACCAGACCTTAGGAGATCCGAGACGCTAGACCAGACCAAGTCAAGATGTTAGAAGATAGAACCAAAGCCGGCCAGAAGAAAATACGACCAGAGATAAGAATTTAAGAAAGGGTATGCAACAATAAGCATAAGCAAGAAGGGTAGAATAATTTAAACTTAATGGTAAAAAAAAAACAATGAACAATCTATCTATCTATACATATATAAAGGGCAGTTGGTGTGTGTGTCCAGATGAAAGTAAAAAATAAAAATAAAACAATTAACAACAGGATATATATATATATTAGGAGAATGAAAACTCTGAATTCAAACCTGTTAAACTCTGCTTAAGAAATTGACCTTGTATCCCATCCTAATTGTGTGGAGGGTTGGTAGATATATACCCAGAGATGCTGATAGATATATGCGTCCTGCATCCCTGACACATAAAAATCTAAACGGACGCAGTAAAAATCATATCCATGCATCCCAGTGTTTTTCTCTTTTTCTTCCCTCACCATTTCAAGCTAACTGTTAATACATTTCAATAGTTTCCTAGAAATGAATTACACAGGATAGGTTACAAGGTAGGAGCTTGGTGGCTTTAGTTGTTTCTCCAAGTCATAAATAAAACCCCTACAATTTATTAAGAAACTTTAGTTGGGACCCATCAAATTTCCCGGGGATTTATTCAAAGCAAATATGTGCGTCTCAGGATGCACTAAATTAAAAAGCTATCTGCATCACTGTGCATCCATAAATTTTTTTTTTCTTTTGAGTGTAACTTGTGATAGGAGAGATTATAGATTTGTGTACAATTTTAAATTCTAATGTTTAGAATAAGAGTTTGTTTATAGCGAGAGATTCCTGTTCATGTTGTCACTCCTGGTACCCTATTTGTACTGATCTGTGGCGTGGATGCTGTGTGGTCTGTTATTGCTGCCCTTAGAGTGTGTCATTTGTGTGTGTGTGGGAGGGGAGCTTCCGTACTATGTAACCATCCATAACCTAGTCTATAGTTGTAAGAATGTTCATTTGATCACTTTTATAACCTTGAAGCACCAATGATGTGTCATATCTAACACTTAGAGCAAGTCTCCAAAATGACCATTTTTAACCTCTTTAAAAGCCCAGAACCAAATCCCTCTCAAATAGTTTTAATTGAACAAAAAAAAAAAAACATTTGCACTGAACTCTGTCAGTTTCATGACTGTATGTGAATCCCTAACGTCTAAGCTTGGAGTACACCTTCACTGTTATTACTTACACGTTCACTCTGACCTGGACTGGTAGTACCTGTTAGGGTCCTATATATAGGTCAAATAGATCTGTTTAAGAATTATTAATACTAGCCAAAAAATGCACCCTTTGGGCACAAATATTTAAGTTTTAATACAATTCAATACTATATTGAATTAGAAAGACTAATGAAATTATATCCAAATACAAAAAAATTACTTATTTTTACTTTATTTCAATCGATTTAAATATAAAATTATACATAGGATTGCTTTTAATACACTTGAGAATAAAACAATAATAGAAATCCATAAAACCAAGTAATTATTTACTAAACACAGTTTTATTAAAACTAATATGCAGATTATTCAAACCATAAACTATCTAAACATTTATTTCTTAACGATATATAACACACATGATTTTAAACCCATTAATAATATGTGCTGTCTAGAGACAAATCTATCTCGGCTAGACCATAATAGAGACATTGTTAATAAGTAAGATGTTAATTAAGATTAAATAGTGATTATCTAATAACCATTGAGAATATAATGTAAATAACTAAGGGAAGTGTGACATTGGTGGTGACATAGTTTCGGTTACAGACACAATCTCCATTATAATAAAATTCAATAGGAATACTTGATATCATATAACTGAATTATTTGTATTAAGAATAGTTATTTGAAGCTGATTGTTTACTAAGGATTATCATCAATTAGTTGAAATCATATAACTGTATACAAACAAATTAAATGTAAATAATTACTTGAAACTATATAATTATTAGTATAGATAGAAGTACTTGAAACCATACAACTGTGAGCAAACTATTTGTATTAAATAAATAATACTTGATATATAAGTGTGCAAAATTTTTTTGAACGACTCCCCCCCCCCCCAAATATCAATGTACAAGAATTCAATTTCCTAACCTCTTTACATAAAATGACCCTAGACGGGTTGACATGTCATTAAAATCAATCATTCATGACACCACGGCTCTGGACTAACTTTTTTCACAACTGTCCTGGAAAACAACTGTCACAAAATCCGAATTTAAAAAAAAAAATTTGTTATCTATAGTTGTTATTAGCATAAAAAAAACAACATTAAAATGTTTAGGAAATGAATATTTATTTTCAATCTATTTAGACCTGAGATTGTGGTTTTGGGGATTTTTTGTTTAAGAAGCAATGAAACATCAATTAAACAAGGAAGGTTTTTACTTTAAAAAGAATTTTAAAAAAAAAAAAAAAAAAAAAAAAAGACAATTTTTAGCTTGTGTGAAATAAAGACAAATTTTCATTGAAGTCGTTCCAAAAAAAAAAAAATTTTTTTTTTTTATACAAAACGTACAGAACATAAGTGAAATAAAACCTGATTATCATGTTTTTATACTAGTTCATGTCAAAGCTTAACAGCAGTCCAAACAATAATAAAGATCTCCCCCCCCCAAAAAAAAAGGAGCCTCTATTCCTTGAGAGAGAGAAAGATTTGTTGCTAAGTTTCATAAGCTGCCAAGTTGGCCACTAATCTTGATTCTTAATAAATTTAAATTAGAGCAAACTTTCCATTTCTTAGAAATCTTACAAAATCATTTTAATGTTTTTTTTTTGTTGTTTTTTGTTTTGTTTTTTTTTAAAAATATTCTCAGGCTGTATTTATAGAAAAAATAAAATTTAATTCACTTTGCAAACTCACTTTTCCCTAATCCTAATAGCTCAATGGGTGACCAACGTTTTCCTGATTCAAAACTCTTTTTCTTTCTTTACCTTTTCATCTAAGAATCGTTATCACTCAACTTGCAAGTAAGCCACCTATTTTAAAACCTATGACAACAAAGACAAACAGATGATTTTAATATCCACAAATATAGACAATGGTTCTTTATAGGTCAGACTGACTGTCATGATCACTGAATCATGGTGGTCAATGAAGCAAAAAGTAATGCTGTATAAATCATGAAGGACCTTAACAACATTTGATATTTCTGTTGTTGTGAAATGAACACAACATTTTAATCAGTCAGAAGCTTTTAATTTTTAAATAAAGCTTTTTCTTCTTGGGATCCACAGAATTTATTGTTACCATTTAATATTGTCAGTAGCTGATATGTTAGTAATCATGGGCTAGTAAATACTAAGTTTGATGTATGAAAAAAAAAAAATGAGTTGTCTCCCTTATCCAGAACAGGTGTAACTGATCTCTTAGATATTGTTATTAGCTACGATTTATTTGTTGTCTTGTGATTCATAAATTCATTTTAAGCAAACCTGAGTTAATCCTAATTCAGCCATTGGACATTTATTTTTGGCAATTATCCATTAATCCTTAATCAAGGCTATTTATTATTTGTGAATTATTTAATTTTCATAAGAGGCCAAAATCAGTCTTCGTTTATTAAAGGCCGTAGATATATCTGTATTGTAAAAGATGATGTGATAAAAAATTAGAGATTGAATCTTTATTATTCATTTGTTAAGTTTGAATGATGTGTGCACAGTTGTGTAAGTATTTACCTAAACCCCTCCACTACTAACAGGATGTGACACAAGGTCAATTTTTAAGCAGATTACAGCTGATTTGAATTCAGTTTTCTTTCTCCTTGACTGGTTGCCTTACCAAGACTAAAGAACCCAGTATACCAGGTGGCCCAAGTACAAATCCTGAATGTGGCTGTTTGCATTTCACATAGTGTTAATACTCTTTGGAAAGTGTGCATTTAACTATCCTCCCTCCAGCTATGCATAAATAGCAGAGTGGACTGGGCTCTTTAAACTTGGTTAGGCAACCAGTCTAGGAGAATGAAAACTCTTAATACAAACCTGTTAAACTCTACTTAAGAAATTAACCATATGAATGGGGTTGGTAAATATCTACGAGTATATATTGTAGTTGAAATATCTTTCAGAAAAATATTTGCATTTCAATTTTAAAAAGTGTCCTGTTACATATGAGCTATGATCAAAACGTATTGGGACTGAAGCTTTAGATTTCTTTAATTTTAGAATCTAAAATTTAATTAAAGATGTGTGCACTGATGATCAACTTATATAATAAAGTAATGATGTCTAGACAAGTCAGTGCTTACTTGAAGAAAACCTGAGGCTAGTTTTGAATGAAATGTTTTTAGTGAAACACAAGATTGTGGAAGTGCAGCACTTTCTATACTCAACAAACCTAAAAAGCTCTGTGCAACTTTTTCTTTCTTTTTAAAATAATCTGTCTATCACTTTCTTCCTCTCTATGTATCTTTTTGTATTACCTCCTTGTTATATGTTAGTTTCTCAGGGGGAGTAGAGAGAGATTGAAGAATTTGAAATGTATTTGTATGTTAAATTTTATAAGCGGCAACCCATAGCTTAAATTAGGTCAAACCTTCTCTTAGAAATCTTACAAAATGATTTTAATGTTTCATCTGGCCATATTTATTTTTTAAAAAATTTAATTTGTTTTGCAAATTCACTTTTCGTTAATCTCAATTATCTATGCAGAGCTCAATGGGACCCAATTGATCACGTTTTGTCTAGTACTTGTATATAGTTCAACATTTAATTTATAATCAGGAAATCATTAATTTATAGAATTAATTTTTGAAGTCAAGGGTTACTCCTAATTTTTTCCAATGTGTTTGAATTAAAACCTTACAAAATTATTACTCGTATATAGGTCAATATCATTTTCTTTTTACTTAAGAATTTGATCATCAAAATTCAACCTAAATACGATACTTGGTTGGTAGAGCAGAAATAGGTTTTCTAATATATGGAAATTAACTCCCAACTGAAAGCTCTGGTTCTCGCTAGGTCACCAAAGTTAAGCAGCAATGAGCCCATTTAATACTTAATTGGGTGACCAACTAGACAACAGTAAGTACTATAAGCAACCCGAGTCCTTTGTTTAACAAACTGACTTGATTTGGTATTAAATGACCTGAAAAGGGTTAATATGCTGTAAGACCAAACCTAATATGCGGACATAATGGTGAATATTGTTAAAAGATTAAATAAAATGAAATTGTTTTGTGTAAAGTGACGTCCGAAAGCAACCACTGTAATCAATTTCCCCAACCGCAAAAGTCTCCTGACATAGTCTTTTGCCTGCAACACTATCACAGTATTCCTTGCTCAATTCGTCAAAAGTTCACTCATTCAATGCAAGTTAAGAAGATCAAAGCACAACTGTGCATGGTGTAGGAAGGTAGGCCTTAAATAATAAGTAACTGCTCTCCCCAAGATTTTACATCCGGGCTAATCATACACAGCACTGCCCGACCCATGCAGAATTTGTATATTCAACAGTGGTGATAGTAGTCTGACTATGAGCCACTCCTCACGATGAGGAGGCTGTGAGTTCAATATCTGTATTCACCTGCTACACTCCCTCCGCCCCTCGTGCAGGCCAGACATATATGGACACACTTAGTTCTTGGGGGTAGGGAATCTTCTAGTCCACATAAAGTGTAACTGTGGTTCTTTATTGTTTGATCAATCGGCTGGTCACATCAAGCCTTAGCACCAATATGATTGCCCCAACCCTATTGCCCTTATGGCAAGCCCCAACCCTTTTTATCATATATGTGCTAGAAGGCGGTGGCTAAGGGTCTTCATGTCCTGGGTATGATGTTAAACTCTATCTGATGGTGAGGTTCCATTTTTGGAGGTCTGGGGAATGTGGAGCACCCCTTCATCACCATTACTCCCTGGTCCACTCTGACCCGGAGTGGTTGTAGCTGTTAGGGTCCCATCTATGGGTTAAATAGGAAAATGTGTTTATAAAAAAAAAAAATTGAGTGTCCATTAAGAATTAATTTATTTCAAAACTTTGTCGGCATTAAATGACCCTACAAGGTTGATATGCCGTATAACAAACCAAACTTTGTTGATTTTTAAATTTTATTTTGTTTTCTTCTTACAGAATCAAACTTCACAAAGTGACAAGTGTACGAAGACACTTACTAGAATCAGGAACTAGTAATTCTACTTTGCGAATGATTGCACACTTTCAACAGAGATTAAGAGGACCCACACCAGAACCCCTTTCCAACTATCTTGATGTAAGTAGATTTTCATTTTCTCTACTGGGGAACAGACCTATTTTCCTTATAAAAAAAATTCTGTATTATTTGGATTATTCAAACTATTGTCCTCATCTTTATTGTTATCTGCATAACGTGTCATCCAATGTGCCCTCTGGATTTCTTCAGGTATTTCTAGTTGGAATTGTGAATCACCTTCTTGAACTCGGGAACCTTCTCTTCAAAAATGGGAACCTTCTCTTCGTAATCGGGAGCCTTCACGGAACTTTGAACCTAACCCTTTATTCAATCCACAGGGGTAAACTGTTCTCATTCCGCTAACCATGACTAGGTACAAGTGTTAAGCAGTGTTAATTATTCTATGTTACTGTTACCTTTGATCAGGATTGAACCTGCAGCCTAGAGATAACTGTCACTTAGAACTGTATTAACTCAATGCCTATATCCACTAGGCCACACCTACATCACCCATCATCATTTACTAAAGGGCACAGAAACCTCAATATGCACTACATGCCAAGAGATTTACTATGAACATATACTGCAAGAGTGTGTAGACTTTGATCTAGTGCGAACAAAATACTACCAAGCAAGTAATTTGAAAATACTTTTCACAAAAATAAGACCATCCAGGATTTTACATTTCCTAAAAGAAGTACTAAAAAATATGAGTAGTTGAACAATAGTTAAAATCTATACATATATACATTTGTTTTCTACCAAACTATCGCTATGAATCCAAAACTTAGTTGGCATTAATTGACCCACTGTGGTTGATATGCCGTAAAACAAACCAAACCATTATGCCATGTTTCCAATTAATCCAAATTATCAAGCCTCATCTCAAAAATTGTTTGTCAATTTTGATTTGTTTATGCAAAGTGACATAAGTTTTAAATGCAATGGAATTGTTAAACTGCGTTTGTTTTTATGCCTTTGAAAAAGGCATGAAATGGCTTCTCCCTAGCTTTGGGTTAATAGTAAGGGGAGTTAGAATTCTTTAGCCTTGTAAAAACACTTTCACTAAGGGAAGGTTACTCTGACAGGGAAAAAAAAGAAAGAAATTGTAGTCAAATGGTTAGCAATTAAATCAGCTCCCCTATCTGACTTTGGTGTTGATAGTATGTGGAGGCTTAGTAATCTGATAAGAATAAACCTAGGGGCCCTATCAAAGGGTGGATGAACTCCAAGAGTCAACAGCTGTTTATATTGAGATGATTTCCTAATAAGAACACTGTAGAAAGCAACAGAAATTCTCCCTTCCAAGAACAAACATGGTTATGCGCAATTGATAGATAAAGGCAGCTATAAAGAACCATGATCACCCGTGTATTGTTAAATTATAGATAGCTGTATCTATTATATTGAGAGTAGTGTAGAAAGGGAATTAAAATTGTACTTGGAGACATTAGATAAAATGGATTTGATTGACAGGAGATAACCCCGAGGTCAGTTTAATACCTTGGCTAGGATTGGATTGTTTCAGTAATGTGATCAAAAAGTTCTAGAAGTTAGAATAGATTTCTTTTCCTTTGGATCACAGTGGCAGTGTGGAGAGGGGGGGATTTACTGCTTGGGCAACAGCTCATCCTCCATACCAACACACTCTGGCTAAATATTTACACTAAAAAAAAAATTGTCTCTTGTAGACGGAAGGATGATAACAACAGAATTTAATCAGTTGGTTCCGAGAATTTAAGGTGCACAACTGTGCGAGAGAAATGTCCTCATACCTGTTCTGGAGGTCTGGAGAGTATGGAGTTTCTCTTTACTCCCAGGTTCACTCTGAACTAGAGTGGTAGTACCTGTTAGGGTACTATCTACGGGTTAAAAGGATCAAAAAATGAGTTTTAAAAAATTGAATACTCAACAAGACTGAATAAAACAAAAACGTGTTTGACATAAATTAACCCAACAAGGGTTGACATGCAGTAAAATCCAACCAACCATATCTGAAATCTACACTCAAAACTTACACTTAGATTTAGAATCTGTGCTCCAAACTCTTACCTACAAAATACTTTCTCAAGCTTGTAGTGAAGTGGGTCTGAACTTACCTGACTAAGTGTCCTCAATGCTTAATCTGTACCGTCGCAGTTGCTATCTGTCATTCCGTTGCCATGCATGGGTGGGGTGGACCATTTTATGACCCTCAGTAATTTGCAGTAGGTAAGAATCCCCCCCCCCCGAATGGGGCCACCTGTTGGGTTTGGATAGCGACCCGTGATGCTTAAAGATGGAATCCTGGTAGATGAGCAGTCCATGACATGCAACACTCCACTTAGGCCCTTACTTGGGCTAGATGGGTGGTCGTAGAGGGCCCCCTCCGATCAATTGGTTGGTCACGTCAAGCCCTAGCACCTATACGATTGTCCCACCCCTATTGCTCTTATGGCAAGCCCCAACCCTTTTTATCATATATGTGCTAGAAGGCGGTGGCTGAGGGTCTTTATGTCCTGGGTATGACGTTAAACTCAATCTGATGATGAGGTTCCAATTCTGGAGTTCCTGGGAATGTGGAGCACCCCTTCATCACCATTTCTTCCTGGTCCACTCTGACCCGGAGTGGTAACACCTGTTAGGGTTCCATCTATGGGTTAAATAGAAAAATGTGTCTATAAAAAAGAAAACAAAAAAATTGAGTACCCATTAAGAATGAATTTATTTCAAAACTTTGTCAGCATTAAATGACCCTACAAGGTTGAGACGCCGTAAAACAAACAAACAAACTACTGAATAGCGAGTTCCATACTTGCTAGCTTGTGTCACATCCTACCTGTGGCGAATGGGTTGGTTAAATATCTATTTTCTCATACTCAAAATTTAAACACTTTTATATTGGAAAAGAATGCAAAGGCTGAAAGGATGCAATGAAAGCATTAATAGTAAACATTCTTCACCGTTTCAAAATTACTTATAGTTATAATTTTGTTGTTGTTTGTTTTAATTGATTTATTACATTGAATATCTCATTGAATTATTTCTAAAAAAAAAAAAATGTCTTTTCTTTTTTAGGCTCAGTATTATGGTGTTATTGATATTGGAACTCCTCCTCAAAAATTCAGAGTTGTCTTCGATACTGGATCATCCAACTTATGGGTACCATCTAAACGTTGTAAATTGTCGGATATTGCCTGTTGTAAGTATTCCAGTCTGAATCTGGTGTTTTGAATTGTAATTTTTAGATTCTAGGATTGCACGTTTGGAACAGAAGATAATCATGTCCTGTCAGTGAAGTAAAAAAATATTCTGTTCCAATATGTCAATAAATCAATACACTTTGGGGAATCTAAAAAGTATAATTTTTGATTGATTTGGCTAAGAAAAGGTTTCTTAATCAGCAACCAAAACTGACCTACTTCATTGTGGTGGGTAAAAGAAATGCGGTGATTTTCACCTTTAGTTGGCTAAATTCCTAGCATAAAATTGTGCGTGCGCATTATCTGAAATTAACTTAATTGTTATTAAGAACACATTTTATGATATTTTTGTGTCAAAGCATGCAGTTGTATTCGTTTTCGAAAAAGTTTCTAAGATTTGTTTATTTCGCGCGGAGACTTTCAAAATAGCTACCGGCTTGTTTCAAAGTGAAAGTAAAGGGAGGTTACTCTAATTGCCTTATTTGCTAGGAATTTAGCCAACTAAAGGTGAAAATTACCAGAAATGCTGCATAAAAGTCTTATAAGATCTCGAGAAGGAAAACTCTGAATTCAAAATTGTTAAACTCTGCTAAAAATTGACCTTGTCACATCCTACTTGTTCGGAGGGATTGGTAAATATATATATATATAGTGTGTGATCTCATGTCATCTTATATATTTATATCTTGATTGTACTGATCGCTTAATATTTTTGCATTTCAAGTGAAATAATTATTTTTCTCAAAAAATCAAATTTAGATAGGAACAGGATGGAATTTGTTTTTTTGCATTTAATATTTTAAATAGGAGACATTAATTTTTTCTTTTCAGAGGGTTTGTGCATTTTTAATTTTTTTATTCCTGACACCCCACCACGATCAATGCAAGGTCTTTTTTCTTTTTTTTTACATTGAGTTTTTAATGGGGTATCCTGCAAAGATCAAACTCATGATTCAGTAATAATGGATCTGCGAGACTAACTTTTTGCCTCTCCCCTCTACCCAGGTGACGCTGGGTAGTCGCTTCTAGTCTATAATATAGGTATTAAGCTTTTCCTTACTTTTGCACAACACCATAATTGTAAGGCACTTACAATAGTAATCACCTGTGAGGTTCTTCGCTTGCTAACCATTGCTCCACAGTAAAGCCCACAATTTGTGCATCATAATTATCTGTTATGTCTGCCACTTTCTACCTTACATTTTAAAAATCTACATGAGAGAAAATAAAAATTCTAACTAGATAGAATCTATTGGTAGATGTTCAGTGTACAAATTGGTGTTGCACCAGTTTGATGAGTTGGACTTGCATGGCTACCAATAGACTTTAATGAACTTGTAGTAAAATAAGCTTTAGTCATTTAAAATTGTCTTCCTCACACCTTTTTTTTTTTTTTTTTTTTTTTTGCCTGGCTGTAATTATCAAGGCAAATGGAGTGCATTAAATGGACACCTTTTTTTATGTTGCTTTAATGGGCAGGACATGTCAGGAGAATGGAAAATGGCCGCATCCCAAAAGATCTTTTGTATGGCGAATTAGTAAAAGGCTCTCGATCGGTAGGTAGACCACACCTACAATTTAAAGATGTCTGCAGGAGAGACAGGAGAGGATATGCCATATTGACACAAATACGTAGGAGGTAGATGCAAAAAATAGTGGCCTGGTGCCTTAACATTAAGCAAGGCACGGAGAGGGGTGAGGTGGAAAGGAGAGTAGCCTCGATAGCTTAGAGAGCCAGAAGACATCTGTGTAGAAGAACAGTAGTGGTTCATACCTTTCCCAAAAGTATTAATCTGAAAGTCAACGTAATAGCATGACTAAAGTTCAAACTCACTTACTATGATGTTTCAGTCCAGTATATTAGTCACTACACTACAGGGAGTCACCCAATTCTTTTTTAAATTTTTTTTTTTATAGATGTTAGCCTATCATCTATCCTCGCTTTGACATCAGAGTAAGGTAGTGACCATAAATATATTTAATTGACCTGTAAGGGTTCATGCAGTGATGCAAGGTATACAAACACATATTCTATGTATTTATCCCCCCCCCCCCGCCACAAGCAGGATCTGACACAAGGTCAATTTTTAAGCAAAGTTTAATGGGGTTGAATTCAGAGCCCAGTCTACCCTACTATTTACCCACAGCTGGAGGAGGAATAATTGGATTCATACCTTTCTCAATGGTATTAATGATATTTACAAGGTGTCAAAAAGTATTTTGTACTTTTTGACACACCTTGTATTCTGAAAAAAAAATAACGTTCCATTCATTCATTTCTATCTTGGTAAATACAGCTTTAAACTTGGCACTTTTTTGACACACTTTGTATTCTGAAAAAATTAATGAATGAAACGTTATATTTATTCAAAATACAAGATGTCAAAAAGTACAAAAAAAATCTCAATACTTTTTTTTGACACACCTTTGTGTGTGTATATATGTATATATGTATATATATGTATTGTAATATATAATATATATATATATATATATATAGTATTTTTTAATACAGGTAGATTATTTTGACCTGGTCATTTTAAAAGTAGCTTGCAATCCGAAAAGTGTGGGTTAGGATGTTTCTTATAGTGGATGAATCGGAGAAAAGAGATATAAGTAGGGGTTGGGTTGGGGAGCAGTTAGCCAAACTACTTTGGATAAGTGTATGAATAGTCAAATCTACGTATGATCATCTGATATGAAAAAAAAGGGGTGGGGGACTCTCGTCAATTTCGACACATGAGTGTTCATCCAATGAACAACCTACACAGTGTTTTGTTTATAGTGGTGAAGGCTTGTGTTGGACAATACGCACTTTTTGGCACAGTCGATAGGAAAGAATCGGTGCACAAGGAATGCCACAAACCCAATCAACGACTGACCTCGTGATATTCAAATTCAGAATTTTCCTTCTCCTAGACTGGTTACCTATCCAATGTTAAAGAGCCCAGTCTGCCCTACTATTTTAGCCATAGCTGGAGGGAGAATATATAGATGCATACCTTTCCCAAAACAAATTTGGAATGTTTGAATATTATTAATCTTAAATTTGCTAGAAAATTGTTTGTGTGTTTGTTTTTATTTTCTATTGATTTATTTGTTGAATTTATTTCTAGCATTTTAATAATTTGACTCTTGAAATTTCAGTGTTACATCACAAATATGACAGTACCAAGTCTTCTACATACAAAGCCAATGGAACCGAATTCCACATCCAATATGGTTCTGGAAGCTTAGATGGATTCCTCAGCAGTGACACAGTTGCTGTGAGTAACCTAGTCACTTTTCTCTACCTTCCTATTATAAACAATAGTTTAGTATGGCAATCAGAATAGTAAGAGGTTGAAGCTTAAACAATAACAAAACAATAAATTATTTATTGATACTAGCAAATATATGCACCCTCCGGGTGCAAGTATTTAAGTTTTAATGTAATGAAATATCATATTAAATTAGAAAGTCTAATAAGAAGGCAGATAAAAAGATATGTAACAGAGTGGGGGTATAATAGAAAAATATAAATGAAACTTACTCTTCCATCACTCCCGTCTTTCATTGCTGAATTTTACTTATTTAACTATTTAGTTAAATTAGGAAATAAAGAATAAAATGACAGTTATTTTGTCTTGTTAATGGATTTCATTTAAGATTTATTGAAGAGATTTTTGCTTATATTCATTAAAATAAAACCAAATAATTAGAAATCAATAATACTAAGCACATATTTAATAAAATCACATTTTTAATATCAATATGCAAATTAGCCTTCCCATTCACACTGTAAACCGCTATTTTTTGTATATATAAATACAATTGCATGTTATTTGTATGTAGCTCCGGCCCACGCCGGGGGTCCAGTGGCTTCGGCCCTGGATCTTTACGAGTTAATAGCGTCGATCCCAGGGGCCATCCCCCAGGCAACACCTGCCCCCTCGATTTAAAGGGCAGGGCTGGGTTTATTGCCCAGCGCCTGAGGCGCCCCCCTTGAGGGGGAATGCCGACGGATCGACGCAATTTTTCACCTGCCACTCCATGATCCCACGTTAATAGGGACTTTGTGCCTGACCCGTACAAGTGGGGTACGCGGTAAATACTATGTAGACCTGGCCAACGCCGGGGGTCCAGTGGCTTCGGCCCTGGATCTTTACAGCGTCGATCCCAGGGGGCCATCCACAGGCAACACCTGCCCCCTCGATTTAAAGGGGCAAGGCTGGGTTTATTGCCCAGTGCCTGAGGCGCCCTTGAGGGGGAATGCCGACGGGATCGACGCAATTTTTCACCTGCCACTCCATGGGCTTCGGCTCGTGGTGGTCCCACGTTAATAGGGACTTTGTGCCTGACCCGTACAAGTGGGGTACGCGGTAAATATAGTATGTAGATATGGACAACACTAATAAAAAGGTGAAGCAATTTTATTAATAATTGAGGTTTAAATATAAATAAAATCATGGAGAATGTGATGTAAATAACGAAGGGAATTGTGACTTGAGTAGTAATATAGTTTCGGTTACAGACAAAAAAAACACACAATCTCCATTGTAATAAGATTTGTGGCCTCTGTGGATAAAGAAACTTGATTGTGAATTCAAACATTTTTTTTTCAGTGGTTTGGTTTGGTTTGTTTTGACTAGATAATTGCATTTTTCTGTTGCTGTAAAAATAAAATGTAAATTTTTGAGCCATCATCTTGAATATATGGCAGCCATATTGGATAGCTACAACATTTGTATGATCAGTAACAGTGCCATATCATTCCTATATTGAAAACTATTATTGCAAATGCAGTTAGAAATTATTCTGGTCAGTAAGTAAAACAAACGCTAACAAATTTTCAACACTGAAAAAGTTCTTTTATATGACCTCATTTTTTAAAATTATTTTGTTACAAACGCAAACTACAACAAAGTCATATGAATTTTTGTGAATTTATTGAGTGATAGTGAAGAAAAATGATTTTATTTATGAAAAGGTATTTTTGGTAATCTGAAATCCTGATTGATTACATTTTGGTACAGGTGAAAAATCTGAATTACTCGGAAACCATTTAATGGATTTAAAAAATTCAAAAAACTTCTTTTTTTGTTCTAATTAGCTTACTAGTTTAGGAACCCATCCAAATTGTAATACAAGTTGCTGCTTCAATTACACTAATTAATTCTGAATAAATTTTAAAAGAATGGGTGAAAAAAAAAACATTTTTCAGAAATTTACCATTCAGACTATAAAACATGACTGAAGACATTGGCCTTGTTATGTTGATATTAAATTATTAGTTATCTTATGACCATTATATCTAAATATATATCTAAATTGAAAATCTATATTATCAGTTAATGTTTACAAGTTAATGTTATATTATCATTATGTTATCATTATATCTAAATTATATTAAATTATTAGTTATAAAACTTTGATCTTGTGTAATATTCTTGTGCAGTGATGCTGATAGCTTTTTGATTTAGTGCATTCTGGGATGCACATATTTGCTTTGAATGAGTCCCCAGGAAATTTGATAGGTCCCAACTAAAGTTTCTTAATAAATTGTAGGGTTTTTATTTATGACCTGGGGAAACAACTAAAGCTGCCAAGCTCCTACCTTGTAACCTATCCTGTGTAATTCATTTCTAAGAAACTATTGAAATATATTTACAGTTAGCTTGAAATGGTGAGGGAAGAAAAAAGAAAAACACTGGGACACATGGATATGATTTTACTGCGTCCTTTTAGATTTTTTTGTGTGTCAGGGACACAGGATGCGTACATATCAGCATCTCTGTATATGAGTAATAATTTTGTAAGGTTTGAATTCAAACACATTGGAAAAGATTAGGAGTTATCCTTGACTTCAAAAATTAATTCTATAAATTAATGATTTCATTATTATAAATTAAATGGATATGAAATGGGTATGTGTCCTTTTAGATTTTAATGCATCAGGGACGCAGGACACATATCTATCAGCATCTCTGCTTGTGTAATATTCTTGTGTTTAACTCTTTCAAAGCAAATTGCCTGATTAAATATTTATGAGTTGTATTGCATATAATTTTGTTGTTTGATTTCTTAGATTGGATCTGCTGCTGTAAAGGGACAGACCTTCGCTGAAGCTACCAATCAACCTGGTATGGTTTTTGTTGCTGCTAAATTTGATGGTATCCTTGGCATGGGCTATGACACCATTTCTGTTGATAGAGTAAAGCCCGTCTTCTATTCAATGATCAGTCAAAAGGTTGTTGATAAACCTGTCTTCTCTTTCTACCTCAACCGGTAAGTTTCAGACTATTACTCTCTCCATTTTCCTGTTTTTGTAGACTTAATTAAATTTCAAGATTGCTATTAGGAATATCATGATTATTAGATTTGCATACCATTTAACATATATATATATATATATATATATATATATATATATATATATATATATTGGGTAGGTAGCCAATGTTGACATGTTGTTAAAATCAATCTGGTTTCTCCACATGCCACCAAAGGTGACTATACTACTGACCATTTTGAATTCATCTGTCAATCTCCTTCAAGAATCCTTCCCTGCATATAATAGCTACTATATATATTTACCAACCCCTCCGCACAAGCAGGATGTGACACAAGGTCAATTTCTTAAGCGGAGTTTAACAAGTTTGAGTTTTCCTTCTAGACTGGTTACCTAGCCAAGGTTAAAGTGACCAGTCTGCCCTACTATTTACCCACAGCTGGAGGGAGAGTAGTTGGATGCATACCTTTCCCAAGGTTATTAGTGTTATGTGAAATGTAAACAGCCTCGTCCAGGATTTGAACTCGGGTCGACAAGTCCATTTCCTACTACTAACCATTACACCACGCACCTTCAACTTTAATGACAATAATAGCTACTATTGCAATCTTTACAATCCACACTAATGATGCTTGTTTAATGTTTTGCAAGTTTCCTATGTCTTAGATTTGACAGATGGTTTAAGTTGCCATAAGGTCTTTTTGAAAAATTGTATTTTTAATTTTTATGAGTAACTAACCATAAAGACAATCAGAATGGCATATTTCTCACTTGTCTGTTACCTGCGAGGTGACGAGAGGTTTAATGTTTTGGGGTTAAAAAAAGGTAGCTGGTTATTCTTGGTGGGTGTTCCTAGGGTTTACTTTTAACCCCATCTTATTTGGTGGTCGCACTGAAAAGGAAGGAATTCAAGGGAAGAAAAGGAAGAGACATATACAGAAGGTGGTTTTATGATTTAGGCTTTATTCCAGGTCATAGCCACCATGTGGCAACGAAATTCCTTCCTGGCCTGTAGTTGTATCTAGTCCCAGTTAGGGCCTAAGCTCGAGTGGCCGAGAGATTCTCTTGGGGGTCGGAAGTGGGTCCTTTTTACCACACATGCTTGGAGGGTTCTTCCGGTATAAAGACTCATGGGAGTTTTTTTATTTTAATTTTATTTTAATCCTCAATACCACAAAAGAAATAACTGACTGCCTAAAATGCATCAAGCATTGCTTAACTCTGCTCTTCCTAAAAATACTCAAGTATAAGCCACATCTATAAATGATTGATACAAACAGCACCCAATGTGCTATACATGCCAGATTGAATATTCAATAAAACATTTTCCCATTGAATACATTGATCTGGCTTGAAGAAGAGAAACATTTTACAGCACAAGAACTGTTTAAAAAGACTAAAGTAGACACTATGATATCTTTCCCAAAGGCAGTGGTTCTATATGGGAAAATTTTAAGATCTTACAAATAAAAAAAAAATAAGAACAATAACAAAGTATATGAAAACAAGTTAATATCTGAAAATATTTGAATGAAATGAACTGCACAGAAATGTACACCATGAATAATTATTTGAAAATATTAAGACCTTGAAACAGAAACTTTTTAAAATGCCTTGATCCAGCATTAAATGACCCCAAAAGGGTTGATATGCTGTAAAAGAAAACAACCAATTAAATAATTGATACTTATTAAGCTTAGTATGTCCCAATGTCATGAATAGTTTTGGTTGGGTCGAGGTTATCGATATCTATCGGTAGCTGACTCATCAATAGGCGCTGGTCTTAGAGATGAGGAGCAGTAGTTGCCTGACTGAACTGGTTGATCCTGGACAGGAGCTGCACAAGAATGCTGCGTGCAGTCCTGAACAAATCGTGGAAGCAGCACCCCACGAGGAAACAGCTATATGGCCACCTGCCCCCTATCTCACAAACCATTCGAGTGAGACGGACAAGGCAGGTAGGACACTGCTGGAGAAGCAAGGATGAGCTTATAAGTGACGTTCTCCTGTGGAAGCCAACACACGGACATGCTAGTGTGGGCCGCCCATCAAGGACCTACATTGACCAACTAAGCAAAAATGCAGGTTGCTGCGCAGAGGACCTCCCTAGGAAAATGAATGATAGGAAAGGTTGGCAAGAGATTGTCATGGATATCCATGCTAATTGCGCGACATGATGATGATGATGATGATGATGTCACAATACCAAATTGTATGGAAGTCGATGAGATCAGACTTGAAAATTGTCATTTGAGATTGAGTCTTTTGTTTTGTGAACTATTGGTGTACAACTGATTGCTATTGTGTTAGATTCTTTTCATAATGCTAAATGATAAATGATTTTTTCTTTTTCTTCTTTCAAACAAATTTTCAGTGATCCAAGTGGAAAAGAAGGTGGTGAGTTGATCCTTGGTGGTTCTGATCCCAAACATTATACTGGAAACTTCACCTACGTACCTGTGACAAGGAAAGGTTATTGGCAAGTAAAGATGGACAAGTAAGTGTGTTTGGTCAAATAGTTAAAATAACACAAACAGTATCTGGAAAATTTGACTAAAAATCTAAAATTCAGACTTACTCGGATATGAGCAAAAATCAAACTATCTTTTTGCTACAAATAATGTTTAATATATGTGAAATGATAATAGAAAAATGTTTTGTCGTAGATGCAGTGCCACATTGGGATATTGATCTTATGAAAAAATCAGAAATCATCAATAACTTAAAAATTGGTTGACTTTAAGATTTCTTTGATAACATTTGTGGATTCCTTGGGCAAAAATGCTTTCGTAAACCAATTTTTAAGAGTAGGGAAGCTCTAGAACTCATTTTACAGACAAAAATAAGTTACAAAAAGTCGCTATTTTGCCCCTCCCCTTCAAATTTGGGGAAAGCTAAAAATCGACATAACTCGCCAATTTTTGGAATTGGAAGCTCAAATTTTGGGGATTGTCTAACTTTAACATAATCCACACTTAGACAAAATTTCAGAAAAATTGAAGGGGGTGGTGACATGGCCTGGATGATTTGACATGGAATTACCCATATTTTATTAGGTAAAAAACAAATACGATTGAAAATTTAAAATGAAAGTTACAGTGGAGAAATAGGAATTACTTTTATGAAAAAATATCAAAGGTTTAAAACAATACATTCTTTTCCCGATTACGAGAAGGCTCTTGTGTCCAACAAGAAATACCTGAAGGAGGCTGGAGGGCACATCAGCTGAAACGTTGTACAGATAACAATAAAGATAAGGACAATAGTTCAAATAATCCTAATCATACTAATAATCAATCCTCATCTCAAAAATTCAGAGAAATAACAAATTGGAATTGTTCAGAATTCAAAACTATATAAATTGGGGAGTTTATTTGAAAAGTGTATTATAAAAATTTTATGATGAAATCATTTTTTAAACAATCTACTGTCTATTGTCTGAGAAAAATTCAGGTTAGTAAAATAAATCATGTGATTCTAGGCAGCACCTGTCCCCTCATCTAAAAGGGGCAGGGCCTGATTTATTACCTGCTCCCTGAGGCACCCCAAAGGGGAATGCTGAAGGGATCATGCACTTTCTGTGCATGACTCCCCACATTAAAAAGTCCTTGTGTTAATCTCGCCTAGTGAAAGGTCAGGAAAATATTTATTTTGAAAAGCAAAATTCTTTAAAATTTCTGTTCATTTTTTTTTCCTCCTAAATCTTTAAACTTTAGCACACTGCCTTTTTTTCTAGAACTGTTTCTGTTGTCTCTGTATTTCTATTGAGCTCCTACTGTTTTAAAATTGTTATAATTTTCTTTGTATTGTGTATACAGACTTGAATTTTTGTATACTAATAAATAAATATAGGGCTGGTTTAGCTCAGTCGGTAGAGTGTTTGACTAGGAACCACAAGATTCCTGGTTCAGTACCAACCCTCACCAACTCAGTGTATGAGTAGCACCGGGATCTGTGTGGTAAAGTATGGAGCTGATGATAGGTGTGGCACTCCTTCTCAGACGCAAAAACAATCTCCTTGGTCTAGTGCTAGTGAAAAGGAGATAGATTCCCTCGCTGTCTGGCTGATATTGACTTTAGGCTACTCTGATGACTACTTTTTTTTTTTTTTTTAAATAAATAAATAAATGGATGATTGATATTTTTATGTAATTCACTACACACACAAAAAAATGCAATGCAGCTTCAGGTAAGAGAAAATCATCCCAGTATCTGGTTAATATTTCTGCTTTAGAGAATTTTCTGTTCAGAGTTGATTTTGTATTTTTGTTGTTTTTTTGTTTTTTTCAGGATCACTTTGGGTAGCAGTACTTTCTGTAAGGGTGGTTGTCAAGTCATTGCTGATACTGGAACCTCTTTGATCGCTGGACCTGTTGAAGAAGTCAAACAACTCAATGCTGCTATTGGAGCTCAATCTCTTCCTGGTGGCGAGGTAAACAACCTATTCTCTTTTTTTTTATTGTTTGTTATCACTTTTGTTTTTCTCATTTTCATTTAACACTTTTGTAGGCAGAGCAACATTTTTGTTGTTTTATCTGCCTGCAAAAGGGTTAATCCTGAGATAGTTTGAACAAACAAAGAATTTACTACACTAACAATTTTTTGTCTTCAAGGAAATATACTAGGCACCATCTTAACGTTTAAGAAACTTAAGGTTAGAAATACTTGAAGAAGGGAAAAAAAAAAAAGTGATAGAAAATGAAGTCATTTATTTCTTGGAGTTATTTTAAGTGATGTTTAAAATGGCAAGACACTGGATAAATTGACTAATAAACTGGTAGATCAATCTGTTCAAATTTCTAAATCTTTATAAAACTTAATCATCATTATCATCACCATAACTCAAATTCAAACTAGACATTCAAACTGCATCGAGGAAATTTAAATATCTAAACAATTTATCATTTTTTGGTATATTTGTCAATCATTTATTCTAGTTGTTCCACTTACATTTGACTGGATAACACAAAATAGTACCTCTCTAAATTCATTTTTTCCCCTTTTTTAATGACCTTGTGTCACATCCTGCTTGTGCGAAGGGGTTGGAAATATATACATACATTTCAATAACTTTTTTTTTCTTCTTTTTCAGTCTATTGTTGATTGTAGTAAAATTCCCAGCATGCCAAATGTAAACTTTGTCTTTGGAGGAAAAACATTCACTTTGAAACCCCATGAATATGTCCTTACAGTAAGTTGATTTAATTTTTAATTAACAAAAACAATGAATCTTTTTATTTAAAAAATTTTTTTATCATTTTACTTTTTTGTTTTTGTTTCAATGAGTTTATTTGCATGAAATAATCTTTTTGATTACAGTATAGACAAGCAAAATATTTTGCTGAATGATGAATTTCTGTGTGGTTATTTGTTTCTACTATATTACTTAAAGTAATTAGTAGATTTCTTTTTTAATACAACTAACATATACAATCCATTCCAATTTTAGAATCTGTAAACTTTCTTTTATTCATTGAAACTAACTTTATTTTCTCTTTTCTATCCAAAGAGTTATTTTTTTTATATATTACTATTGGAAGCATCCTTATATAATTTGTCTTAAATCTCTGATTAAAATTGGAATTTGGTCCTTTCTGAAGTTGTAGAACCACTCATTAAAGTTGGAATGAATATATTGAAGAATTAAAAGGCTAAAATATTGAAAATAATTTGATAATGGCATCTTTATTATTTACTAATTATATATATGTATATATATATATATATATATATATATAATTGGGGGAAAATGGAAATAAATCTGATGGTATGTAAATATATAAATTATGAGAAAAAAAACAAGGTATTCAGAAAATATTTATTTTTAAAATTTCGAACACAAATTATGTTGCACAGTTTTGAAATAGCTTTCTATAGTCATTAGTAAGTGTTCTAAGTTTTCTCTTTTTTTTTTTTTTTTTTTGTCCATATTCATATTGAATATTATTCAGAAGTTAAAACATCACATATTAACAATGACCTGATGATGGTTTAATCTACAAACCAAAACATTTTAACAATAATAAAATCATCCTCTTGAATACCTTTTGTTTGTTTTTTTTTTCTTTCTTTTTTCATATTTTATATATTTACATTATATATATATATAGTAGATAATAATCTTTTTGTTTAAATATATTAATACATTGTAAAATATTGCTATCATATAGAGAATGTCATAATAAAAATATTTACTAAATTCAAAAGTTACTGAATGATTACTACTATAATTTCCTAAGTAGTGTACATTCAATTTTTAATTTCATCTTAACGGTTAATTAAACCTAAAATATTAAAAATATCCTTTTTCTTTCAGTGAACTTTTTTTCTTAACAATTCCTCATTTGTTAAATATTTCAGATTAACCAAATGAACAAAGTTGTGTGTATGAGTGGCTTCATGGGAATTGATATTCCTCCACCAGCTGGTCCACTCTGGATCCTGGGGGATGTCTTTCTTGGACCAAACTATACTGAATTTGATTTAGAAAATAACCGGGTGGGATTTGCTACAACCAGACCCTAAGCTGAAATTTAAATAAAAAATCCTTAAAAGAAAAAAAAAAAAAAAAAAAATTTAAAAGAGAGAAAAAAAAGAGGAAAACTCAAAAAATTAAAAACCAACAAAAATATGTACGCTACTGTTGAATTCAACAGAGCTTGCCAGCAAAATATTAGTTTTTCTTTCTTGCTAGATTCAGCGCCATATATTTCTGGCTCACGAAGCATTATATGGGGGTGAGCACCATCTTGGATTTCATGGCTCCTGAGCGGTGAGGAGGGGGGGGGGTACAGAGATTCTGCTGTTGAGAAAATATTTTGATGTTAAATATTTAATGTATGTAATATCACCATATTTATAAACATATTCCAATAAGTTTTGAAATCTTGAAATCAAGAAGTGTTTTTGTGCTCACCCATTAACTAATCCAATGTTATATCCAATCTTGTAACTCTGAGATAATCTTGGGATCTATCATGTCTGTGCTCTTTTATTAGAAAAGAGATTATTATTTTTTTTTTTTTTTTTATTTAAAATTTTTTTTTTTTACTGTTATCCTCATCTTTATTGTTATATACACAGTTTTGGCCGATGTGCCCTCTGGCCTTCTTCAAGTGTTTCTTGTCGAACTTTGAACCAAACCATTTAATCCATTGGGATTGTTTTCATTCTGTTAACCATGACCAGGAAGTTACTAATGTTAAGCTATGTTAAGTATTCTATGTTATTTTCGCCTGTGGTCAAGATTGAACCTGCAACTTTCAGATGATTGACACTTAGAATTGTATTAACTTAACCCTTATATCTGTTGCGCTGTGTGTCCTAGAAGCATCTGAAGAAGGCCGGAGGGCTCATCCATTGAAATGTTGTGTATATAACAATAAAGATGAGGACAACAGTACAAGAAATCTTAATAATACAAATTATCAATCATGATCTAAAAATTTCAGACAAATCTAACAGTACAGACACTAAATTACAATATTGGATAAATTGTAAAATTTTGCCTCAGCTTTTAACGCACTTTGCTGTGGAGCAATGTTTATCAAGCTTGTCTTGTTGGCCATTGTTACTTAAGTGTTTGATTTTCACTGAATTCACAGCATTTATAATGTCTTGTGCCAGACTAACTTATACTGGTCCATGACTAATACCTTTTTTTTATGAGCTTATACTTGCATTTTGAGTATAAAACTCCAAAAAAAAGAGCTTTTTTTCTGTTATATAAAACCATCCTTTTAGAGTTTTAAGTTATTCATTAGCACTGACAGTTGAAATCTATAATTGATGATATTGAAATTACCACCTAAAATCTGTTGAGAACTGTTCATTAATTAATTTATATTCCAATAAGATTCTCTTTATAATATTCTGTCGATGATTATAGCAAATAACTGCACTAAAAAATCTACCAGATTACATTTGAAATTCTAGCTACAAAATATAAAGCATTTTTGGTTGATTTTCAGAGTTAAAAATCAATATCTGGTGTTGTATTGAGATATGATCAGGATGGATATATAAATAGCCAAGTTTTTTTTCTTTTCTTTTTTTTTAACTTTAACATTGGATCTGTTAATAATAATATTTGTGCGAGTTGGGTTGATAGGTATTTCACAGATAAGAAAACATTTTGTGCTTCATGAGCTGGAAAATATAGAAAATAACCGTGGCATGCTTTGATACTTGTACTACTATTTAAAACATTTTTTTTAAAAATCTTGCAACTACAGCTGGGATGATCTGAGCTTTTGGATGCATTTTGTGTTTTATCAGTGCAAACACAAATTGCTCTTTTTAAATATTTATTTTTCTCTTAATAAGATCCTGCATGACTTATTCTTAAAATCAATCTGCATGTAAACTATTATGTAAGCATATTTAGTTTTGCTTTTAAAAATTTTGGTATATTTGCATGAAAATCTTATTTGTTATGCATATCATCCCAAACATTATCATATCAATTAAAAAATTAAAAAAAAAAAAAAAATCAAATTAAAAATTTTAAGGAAGATCCCAAGTGAATTTTTGTAACCTTAGCCTCCCAAAACACGTTGGTTGCCCCTTTTTTTTTTTTTTTTTTTTCTTCTTTACTTTCTATATAAACAAGATTATCACCAATAATTTTATTTTTATCATCCAGAAATGTCTTTTATAAAAAGAGAAAGAAAGAAAATAAGTGATATTCTTGTCTTAATTTTTTTTTTTTTTTTAAGTTTTGGTAACCAACTTGTTTTTTTGAAATTTTTTGTATCCTTGTTCTTTTGGCTAAAGTTTGAAAAAAATAATTCTTCAGTGTTAAAGGAATATTCCTTCCTTCCAAATAATTTTATATTTAATAAGTTATGAAAATATTAGGAAAAAAAATGTTATGACCCTTAAAAATGGAATTTCGTGTATTACAACATATAATCCAACTAAAAATTTAGGGGATAGGAATGATTCTGTTTTGGATTTGGTGTTTGTAGAAGAAAAATAATAACTAAATTTTATCCTTATTGTTTGTATTTCTTCAAAAGGATTTTTATTATTTCCAATTCTGAAATGTGAACAAATGGTTGCATGTATAAAGAACACAAGTCAAAAGGATCTTAATCACACCAAACGTTAACATCTGGAAATGGTCTAACTAACATTTAAATTTGAAGGTTACACAAAGTAGCACTGAGTGGATTATGCCTTGCACTGTAGAAACTTGGGTAAATGTTCCTTTTTGGTGAAGTTATGGAAACATGGTTTTCTTTTGATTGTCATAAATGACAAAACCTAAAACAATTGATTTTTTAGCTTGAAAAGGGAAGTTTAAGGGCATGTAAGAATGTTAAATAGGATAAAAGCTATTACTATAAATTCCCTTTTCAAAGTAGCCGACCCCCCAATAAAGACAAAAGAAGGCAGTGTTTCCTTCTCGGTAATAAATAAAAAGTTTAAAAAGGGGTAAAATTTCATTGACTGTGTTAATTTGTTTGTCTCCACAAAAACAAAACCTACTTAAATAAAAGTAATGTAAGTGGTAAGAGATGGTCAAGTCCTTTGTCACTAAATATGTCTCCTCCCAATAATTTACTTGAAGATGACTGACTTTTTGTTAAGATTATGTAGATATATCGGTGACTTGATAAAGTATCAAAACAAAAGCTTACCTTTGTTCGTCAAAGGTTAAAAAGAACTTCTAAGAGAAAGCAAAACACCATTGGAATAAGAAAAATGAAATCCTTAGGGTAAATAAATGCTCCAAGTTTGGTTTTATTTTAATTTAAACTATTTCTGCCCAATAATTTTTTTTTATAAAATAATTTTATTTTCCCTATTGTATTAAAAAAAAAAAAACAACAAAAACTTGTGATATAAATTAAATAACTAAAATCTGAAAAAATAAAACAATGGAAAATAATTCAATTTAAATTTTATATTATCAATTCAACATATTTACATTGTTGTATAGTTTATTCTTCCACAAGATATTAAAATTAAATTTAATAAAATTCAAATAGACAGTGTTTTTTTTTTTTCTTTAAAGTTAAAATGTAAATTGTGGCTATGAAAAAATAAATTAAATAAAATTGCACAATTCTATTCTTAATGAGAGGAATAAGAATTTTTTTTAGTATTTGGAAGGGGAATTTATTTTATGATTTAGTAGTTTTTACTATGAAATAGTTAAAACAGGTTTTATATTGTCACTTTTTCTTACATCTTGGAAGGAATTTTGGAGAAGGGATTTTTTTTTTTGTCACTAACTTCATTTCTTTTACATTTTTTGTAGCTTAATTGCATGGTATTTTTATTTGCTGCTTTTTCTTTTTTTATAAGCTTCTCACAATTTGGTGCAAGTCAGCTAAAAAGCAGTTGCTGAAACTAAATCCTATTTTATTTTGCCACGTTTCAGACAGCAACTTTTTATTTTGGTGTATATTTTTCTTTTTCTAAAGCAGACAAAGCAATCAATATTATTAATGGAGCAACTTTTGGAAAAAAAAATCTTTTTTTGTTTAGAATATTTTGTTGTAAATAGAAATATTGTATATCATTGCTCATAAACATAGCATTTTATTTTTTATCCTTTTTAATTTTAATTCTAAAACTGTAAAGAACATTGCTGTACTATTGATTGTACAAAATCTGCTTAAGAAATAGATTGGTTTTGTACTTTTTTTTTTTTTTTTTTTTTTTTTTTTTAAAGGTTTAGATGTTATATGTAAATAGATGAAGCTTTTCCACCTGATAATTTTCTTAAGACAATAATCTACCCAAAATATTCAGGTGAAAATTTGCTGTAAGCTTCAAATTTATGTATGTATAATATCTATTTCAGCTTTGAGGCATCAAATAGTTTTTTTTGTTTTTTTTTTTTGTTGCTTTTTTGCCCTTTTTTTAAAATTTTTAATTCATTAATGCTAAATATTAATCTTGCTCTCCTCTCACAGGTGACACAATTTGGAAAAACAGTTTGTTTGAGTGGTTTCATGGGTATAAATATCCCTCCCCCAGCTGGTCCCCTGTGGATTCTTGGAGATGTGTTTATTGGTAAATTTTATACAGTTTTTGACATGGGCAAAAACCAAGTTGGTTTTGCACTTGCCAAGTAAAAGAGGAGAGAGAGAAGAAAACAAATTAAAGCATTTCCCAATCCCACAGAATTCCCAAGATGTTAGAACCTCTGACATTCCTAAAAAAAAAAAAAATATCCCCCCCTCCAAATTTTACAAAATAAAGTTTTTTTAATTATATATAATAATGTTGTTTTGTTTTTTTTAATTTGAAGGTTTGTATCATCAAATTTATTAAAAATCAGATTTTACTAAACAAATAACTGAACAAATATTTATTTTTAAAATTTAGTTTTATTCATATTAGTGTCAATAACTTTTCATTTGATTCAACTTTAAAAACAAGTTACACATCATACATAATTTTGGTAATATTTTATGCGTGCATATATATATATATATATATATATATATACACACACACGCACGCACATAGAAGGAAGATTTCTTCTGACCCAGTCATATATTGCTGGGAATGTAAGTATTTCCCCAGCCAGCACCTTCTTATTGCACTTAAAGAGGAACGCCAAAGATACTGAATAATTATTTATGTGGATCTCCATGTTAAATAAAAAAGGGGAATTATCTCCTTTCCCCTTCACTTTTTAGATAATTATTAGATAACACTTTCAATGCGATACAACCCATTGGTCAATCATGCTATATTTTTTGTATAGACCTCCTACTGATAGTTGTATCACATTGAACATGTCAATATGCTTTTTTTGTAGCAAAAGTCATCAAAATCAAACTTTTGTTACAAATAGCAGTTATTTTGTTGTGTAACTTTTTTTTCTAGTGAAAGGTGAAAATTAAACCAAGTGGATTTTCATATTGTAACCTTTTGTATCTGCTTTGCAAATTGGATAGTTGTGACAATGAATTCATTTAAGAACATGGCCTTTTATCAGGCCCAAGTTGTGGATATCAATGGAAAATCTTATAGAGCCATTAAAGTTTACATTCTGAAATCAAAACTAAATTGACAAAGTTTAAAATAAAACAGCAATTTTAATGATACGGTTCATCCTTTTAATAAATAAATTTTATTGATCAGTTATCAAAGTTCTGCACTTTAAATGTGTTGATATTCTCCAATTAAATTTTTCACAAGTTTGGCTTGGCTAACAAAACTTAATATCACAAAGTTGCCAATGCAAAACAAAACAAACTGGAAAGCTCTGACTTAAAAACTAAAACTCATTTTTATTTGTGTGTTACTATGGTTAAGAAACTATTTAGGGTATATATATATATAGAAGATAAAAATCAAAAGATAATGTAAATATATATTTATTTCACTAAGAGAAATTGGTTCAAAGTTATAAAACAAGTCTCTGCTTTGGAGTCTGCTAATCTCTAAAAGTGTTTTTAATTTGTTGCATTTTGAATTCCTAGGTTATCCTAAGTTAGAGATCAGGCTGTACAATTCGGCTGTTACGGTTCTCATTTTTCACAAATTGTTTTAACATGTTCATAATTTCATTGTCAAAATATTCTGGAGTAGGCCGCACACCTGAAACAGAAAGAAAGAAAAATTATGATAGACATGGTTATTTATCTAAAAAATGCTTGCTACTCAGGTTATATAAAAATACTGTTTGTCTGACTGGGAGAGGGTATCATTGCTTTTTTTTTTTTAATTCTTATATATTAGGGTGCAGTTATATATGTGAATTAAGAGTGTCATTATGATAAATTGGCTGGATTATATATGGAAGCTTAAATAATTATTTTAAGCTTAGTAATTGGTAAAAAAATGTCTGTTACTTTAGGCAGTAGCATTATTTTGCTATTGCTGAAAACTAATCTGTGAGAATATAAAAAAAAACAAGAGTTTACTCTAGAGCCTAACTCGGAAAACCTTGGTTTTGTAGTAAAAATAGACATATATTTAAGTGCCTTTTGAGTAAAGATATAACCAGATTAACAAAATATCTAATGCCTGTTTTGACCAACAAGTGGACACTAAGGACAGTCTAGTTGAATTGCAGTTTTCTCTATAAAACCTTCCTGCTGTATAATGTTTTTCTTTAACCCTTTTAGTCTTAGACATTTAGCAACAAATTTAGTGGCTGGAATTCACTTTTGACCATAAAAACAATTATTGGAGTTTCACAATTACAAAATATTGCACAAGTGTGTTTATAAGAAAATTTTTATTTATTTACCAAGACTTCTTAAGATGACTATTTTACTAAAGTTTTAGAAGCAATAAAGTATTTATTTTTTCTAATAATGTAGGTGTCTCGAGTTGCTCTGTACCAAAAGGGTTAAGGATGTAAATATTTAGAATTTACTGAAACATTTAATGTGAGAATAATTTTTTTTAAACAAGAGAAAAGTGAGAAATTATAATTATTTTTGTAAAATTTTAATGTTTTAATTGATATTTGCATAAAGCAACAGTGCAATAGAATTTAAGAGAAAAAAAATCTAGATCCATCTTCAGCCTAATGATGAAAAGAATATTTATATTACATAAAATTTTCAATATAATCTTCTTTGCCAATGCACTTAACATATATACTTGTATATGAGGTAAGATAAAAAAACAAAAGTAGAGACTAAAGATTTAGATATATCTCAGAATTTTTTAGATGAGGCTTGATGATTAGTATTATTTAAATTGTTCGGACTATGGTCCTCATCTTTTGTTATCTGTACAATGTTTTGGCCGATGTGCCCTCTGGCCTTCTTCAGGTATTTCTTGTCAGACTCTGGAGCATTCTTGAACTCTGGGATAAGAAGGCCGGAGGGCACATCAGCTGAAATGTTGTACAGATAATAAAGATGAGGACAATAGTCAGAATAATACTAAAGATTGAGATCTTTTTAAATTCAAATGAAAATATCTAGTCAGCACCAATTTGAAAAATAATTATGAAACCAGTCTTGATACTTATTGAATGAAATGTTTGTAGCAAAACACTGGATTGTGCAAGTGCAGCACCCTTCATACACTCCAAAATTGAATCTCAAGAGTAAGATTCAAGGATGTGAAGAACATTAAAAGAAATACAAACCAGCTTCACACCTTATCAAAAGAAGTTTCAGAGATGCTCTGACCAATTTTTTTTATTTTGATTTTTAGCCAAAAAACTGGTGTCAACCTTGTAATTCAAACCACATCAGAAAGTCTGGGAGTAATCCTTGGCTTTAAAAAAATTATGATTTCACAACTATAAATCAAGGGTTAACTGGTATATACAGTAATTTAATAGTAAATATATTAATTATACTAGTAAAAAAAGTCCTCCGGGCAGTGTAAAAGTTAATTTTTGAAAGATATTGTCTGAGGGGGTGGGAATTAAAAATTCAATGTCAGAGTTTGTACCATAAGTAAAATCATCAAATATTAAAGGAGTAAAAAAATAAATAAAACAAATTGTAATGGAAATTTAGTTCTGATAACTATATATACTAGCAAATATATGCACCCTCCGGGTGCAAGTATTTAAGTTTTGATATAATAAAATATATTAGATTAGAAAGGCTAATGAAACTGACTAAGAATACAGATAAAAAGATCTGCAACAGAGGGGGTATAATCGAAAATAGAACAACTTTGAAACTAACTATTCCATCATTTTCCATTACTCCCCTCTTTCATTGGTAAATTTTCCTAATTTAACTATTTAGTTAAAATAGGAAGTAAAGGATAATATTACAGTTATTTCTTCTTGTAAATAAATTTCTTTTAAGATTTATCCACAAGATTTTTGTTTATATTTCTTAAGATAAAACCAAACAATTAGAAATCAATAATACTAAGCATATATTTATTAAAATCAATTTTTAAAGATCAATATGCAAATTAGCCTTCCCATTCATACTGTAAACCTCTATTTTGTTGTATATATAAATACAATTGCATGTTATTAGTATGTAGACCTGGTCAACACCGGGGGTCAGTGGCTTCGGCCCTGGATCTTTACGAGTTAATAGCGTCGATCCCAGGGGGCCATCCCCCCAGGGAAACCTGCCCCTTGATTTAAAGGGCAGGGCTGGTTTATTGCCCAGTGTCTGAGGCGCCCCCTTGAGGGGGAATGCCGACGGATCGACGCAATTTTTTCACTGCCACTCCATGAGCTTTGGTTTGTGGGTGGTCCCACGTTAAGGACTTTGTGCCTGACCCGTACAAGTGGGGTACGCGGTAAATATCATGTAGATATGGTCAACAGTGTAAGTAATGTAAAACAATTTTATTAATAATTGGGGTTTAAATAAAAAATAAAATCATGGATAATATGATGTAAATAACTAAAGGAATTGTGACTTGTATAGTAATATAGTTTCGGTTACAGACAGACAAACCCACAATCTCCATTATAATAAGATATATATATCAAAATAAGAAACTATAATACCAGGCATGAATTTATTAAAAGTTGTTTTAAAAAACATTGAGGATCGTCTAAGGTTGGCTGCTCAAATTTTGGGTGAATTTGTTCTATGTTATGATGATTTTGAATAATGTGACGTAGATTCTGTTACAGTCAAATGAGAATCTATGGACTTATTGATCCATCCTTGTGAATATATATGTAAAAGAGAAAAGGAAAAGACTAACCAGTAATCCAGTAATAGATGTCCCAATCATTTGTTGGTTCATTAATAAGTTTATCATAAAGAGACAACTGCTTCTCATTTAATTTATCCAAATGTTTATCTGCAAAACAACTGAAAATAAAAACAACAATTAAATACAACTTATAGAAATTATTTAAAATGAATGATATTTAAGGGGAATTGGATTCTTTGTCATGGAATCGTCCACTATCCGATTTTGTAAACAGTTTACTGAAATTGCACAAAGGTATGCCATATTCACCTGTTGACAGCTGGCACTAAACAAAGATGTTCATATTTAAAAAAATTAAAAACTCAGAATTGGAATCTGGAGTTTGCATGGTCACAACGTTAACTGAGTAGAATGACCAAAGAGCTGCATTAGATATAGATATAATAATATAAGCCTGCAAATTTTAGTCAGAGAGTCCAGGAGGGTTCTGACAACCAGCAACATTGAAGAAATAGATATGACCAGTTTTCCATATGAGGTGGTGACTAAATGAGACATGCCTCTCAGAGCAGTTTGACTTTGGGGGAAAATAAAAATATCTCAAAAGAAAAAAAATAAGTTTCTCTTTGTGTTATTACTAAAAACTATAAATGGCACAAGGTAAGATATCCTCCAACAACCATAAGTTATTTCCAGATTTAAAAATCAAAGAATTGCCAGCCAACTCAACATCAGCCCAGCAACCAGATTTGAGCTTCTCCAACTAGAATAAAACTAGAGATAAGTATACAACAATTATTTTTATTGTTGACAAATTACTGCATTGTAAATGAGAACTGTAATGCTACACACTTAATTTGACTTAAGGGAAAATAAAAATATCTCATGAGGCATGGAAAATTTTTAGGATGAGTCAGAACAACGCGACATGCCGTTTTCTTATTGATCAAGAGGTGTCACGGAGTGAAGTATAGAAGAGTGAGAGGTGAGAGTGTGAGTTGAGTTTGGAACAAGGCAGTGGTAGAGTCAGACGTAAGTCTGCCACCAAGGCAGTTTGAATTGGGGGGAAATAAAAATATCTCAAAAGAAAAAAATAAGTTTCTCCTTGTGTTATTACTAAAAACTAATTAATGGCACAAGGCAAGATATCCTCCAGCAAACCCAAGTTAGTTCCAGACACAAAACATCAAAGAATTGCCAGCCAACTCAACATCAACCCAACAACCAGATTTGAGCTTCTCCAAGGACTTATTCATCAATTTGGTTGGGTCAGAGTATAAATGAGTTATCCATGTATCTAAGCCAACTAAAATAATCCAGCTTAGCCCCTCTACAAGGACACACCTTGTTTTTCTTCTTTAACCTAACTTTAGCATCTAGTCAAATGCATCTTTATTTTAGATGATGGTAATATAATGTAGAAAATACAATTGGCAAGTATTTAAGTAACAATCAAAATGTTTTGAATTAAGTGTAAACTAGGATCTGCCAATTTCTTTGCTCATTTTAATTTTAAAAACAAATTAAAATTAATTAAATTGATTATTTAAGGTCAAATTTTTGTCAAAGTTGAAAAGTAGTTACATAATGAGCATCAGTAAAAAAAAAAATTAAAAAAAGAAGCAAATTAATATATGAGATTTATTTTTAATACATTTTAAACTTATTTTCACTCAAATAAACATGGCCGCTTTTTTATGTATTTAGGGACTAAAAAAACATTTAGGATTTTAAGGCTTCTAACAGTTTCTTAGAAATCAATAACAAAAAGCATTAAATACACCCATTACAGAAGAATTAATAACTTTTAAATGAAGTATCTTTTTCTTTTTGGTCTAAGCACACAGAAAAAGAGATGCTCTAAAAAATTTAAAAAAAAAAAAAAAAATTCTTGTGTGTTTTGTTTACCAAAAAAAAAAAAAATGACCGGAGAAAATATCACATGATCTCTTCTCGTATGGAAGGTTGACGTTGATTGAAAACAATTATCAAAAATCAGGGAATTATCTGATTTTAATAAAATTTTCTGTGTTGACTTATAAATCAACAAATTCTTTTTTTTTTTTTAATTACTGAATCATTTCAATCAAACTGATTCAATGGAAATAAATCAAAATTCTTTAAAATAAATATTACTATTAGCAACACTCATACTAGCATCTAAAACAACAATTTATATACCTAATTAATAGATAAAATTCATTTAAAATATGAATCACTTAATGTTAAGTTTCAAATGTCATATTTTTAGATTCTAAAAACATATTTATTTAATAACTACTTTACTTTATTCTTGTTATTTAATATTTTTTTGGAGAAAATTCAATTGAAAATTTAGGCCTCCCACCCTTTTAAACAGAACAAATATAAATGTATAATTTTTTCTTTTATAATATAATAGGCAATTAAATAATTATCAAAAAAGAGTAAAAAAAATAACTCTCCAAAAATTTTTTTTAGTTTTTGCTTTTTACATTTAATTTTCTGATTTTTGGTACTTATTTTCTACCAGATTATAGAATCGCTCCCTTAGATTTGTTTTTTCTTCTTCTATACACACTTTTGGTATTTTTATTTATACTGTAATTAGTTTCGAAAGTATATAACCCCACAATATTTTGCACCCCAAAAATAAGAGGGGGGAGGTCAAAGCTAAGTGACCTGAAAGAAAATCTGAAAGTTTTGAAATGAAATAACTGATGCATTATAAAATTCATTCACTGATAAATCAACACTGAAAATTTCATTAAAATTGTATAATGCCCTGATTTTTGGTAATTTTTTTTTCAACTGGGGCGGTTAAATTTATTTTGTAAAATACGGCTGTGAAGTCATGTTTGGCAGTATCTAGTGTAAACAAATCTAGCTTTCCTTTAAAACCTTACCTGACATTTCATTCATTTTAAATATATGAATTGCATGTGCTAAAGCAGTGAGGAATACAGAGGATGGCATCTGAAGGTGATCAAATAGTAAAACCATAGAATAAATAAAGGGGACATAAATTAAAACTCCTTAAAAAATCTTGTAAAGCAAACGCAAGACAAAATTATTTTAGCTACAGAGTGGTGAATACATGGAATAAACTACCTTCATCAGTAGTGAATTCCCCATCTCTAAACTTCTTCAAGGCAAAGTTGGATAATCTGTGGAATGACATTAAATATTCAGTTGATTTAAAATGAATATTTATAAGGAACAGCTGACAGGTCTCAGACCTAATATACTAGCTGAAAAGATATTATTATTAAAATATCAGTTAAAAGGGGGGGGGGTGAATAAGAGTTTCAGTATGAAAACTTAATTCTTAACAATTTATTTGCCATCATTTTTATTTTAATTTTCTAGTGTGTATTGTTGGAATTTGTTTTGGTATAAGACACACACAGAATTGTCACTTCGGTTATTTCTTATAACTTCAAGATAAAAAAAGAGGAACCACTCTGAATGAATTTTATCTGTTAATTAATCTACCCATTATTTAAAAAAAACATTTACCTGAGAAGAAGGCCATTTTCCAGCATACCTCGTTTGCGGCTTTGGTAAAGTAGACGAGCCCGGGTTAACTCAGTGCTTTCATCTTTATACTCTTTGAAAGGTGGAAGTGGAGGTGTCATCATTTCTTCATCTTGAGATGTCCCATCATCTCCAGGTGAATTTGAGAATCTTGCAACTGTAAGTGACCCTTGCTGTAAAAGTATTAAAAAATATGTAGTTTTGATAATAAGAATATTTGCTTCAAAAAGATGAATAGTCTCTCTGAATGGAAAATCATTCAATCATATCATAACATTACTTCATACCAACATCAGTAAGGGGATATTCTTTTCACAATGAAAATTATTATAAAACTAGTTTACTGTGGCCATTTATAAAAGGAGGAGGAAAGATAAGAGGTCCCTTTTCTAGTGACAGGTTGATGAGGCTCATGATCATATAAAGACCAATAAGAAGGACTGGATAACAGCTATAATACATCAGACTTACAATGTACCTTTATCTTTACAATACTCTGGTATCTGTTCTGAGGAAAATACAGTAACCCCCTCTTATCCACAAAGATACTGTCCCAAAACATCAAATAGATACCTGAAACCACAGATACTATTGAACCTCTATGGGTTTTTGTTTTTCCTACACATTGTAGGGATTACATTCCTTATTCAACATGGTTCTATTTGACACTAGGGGACACAAGTCCTGTGTCTACCAATAGCCACTAGGTGGCATAGCCAGAAGTATTATAAAAGAAGAAATGCCAAGTCAAACCCTCTTTCACACCTCCAGCCTCGAGAGAAGTAACAACGCACCAGTTGGATTCCTGTTCACGGACAGTAGGCTTTGCACCACAGCAACCTCATGGTCATAAATATGATAACATGTAAGTCTTTACACCTTCCTTTTCTACCAAGCTAGATATGAAGAACTCAACACTTTCTCTAAAAAGACTTTTTTTTTTTAATATTAGGACATTTTTTTCATGCAACTCAATGCAAAGCTTTTCCTTGTATCTCCTGTCATGTTTGTATTCCATTCTGTTAAGTTTGATCAGGCAATAAAATATGATTGTTATTACTTTGTTGTGAATTGTTTTCACATTTATTTTGTACAAAGAAATGATATATGTAACCAACTTGTTGGTTACATATATCATGTGCCATTTATAGTTTTTAGTAATAACACAAGGAGAAACTTATTTTTTTCTTTTAAGATATTTTTATTTTCCCCCAAAGTCAAACTGCTCTGAGAGGCATGTCTCATTTAGTCACCACCTCATATAGAAAATCCGGTCATATCTATTTCTTCAATGTTGCTGGTTGTCAGAACCCTTCTTCGTTTGTCTACAACATACTTACATACTAATTGTTCTGATTTCATCAAATGCAACCCCTTCTTTCTAACAAGCATATCTCCTAATAGGAACTGAACCACAAATTAAGTCTGTATTACTACCTTCCTACATACATGGACTCTTCTCTGAAAACTATTCCTTCCTTCCCACCACATCCTGTGTCTGACCTGAATATGACCTCTGACCAATTCTTGACTGACCTTGTCACCAACTCTTGACTGATCACATCATTGACATTTCCCTGCTTGTTTTGGAATTTTTATCAGTTTATTCCATTTTTTCAATCAGGCAAGATGCACCTCTTTGCTTTCTGGGAAAACCCACATCTCTTAATCTTTTTTTTTTTTTTTTTACCAAAGGTCAGTTTGAAAGATATCTAACTATTATCTGAGGTTAATCACATGAAATACACTGAACTCTTTACTTTCTTGTTATTTCTTCCACTTATGTTACATTTATGTACATCAATACAATCATCATCATCATGTTGTGCAAGCAGCATGGATATCCATGAAAATCTCTCGCCAACCTTCCCTATCACTCATTGCCCCTGGGAGGTCCTCTGCGCAGCATCCAGAATCCTCGCATAGTTGCTCAACGTAGGTCCTTAGTGGGCGTCCTAAGTTAGCATGTCCATGTGTTGGCTTCCACAGGAGACACGGACTGGGGGCCAACCAAGCAGGGCATTTAATTCAAAAATTTAAAATCTAAAAAAAAGAATAAAAAAAAAGGCTCAAGTTTTGTTTTTAAATTTGTCCCCACACGAAACGCGTGACAACCTGACCAAACACACACACATAAAAAAAAAAATTAATTGTCAAGGACAAAAGAGTTGGAAAATAACCCTCTTGTTTCTTTAAAGGATTCGTTTGCACCAAAGAAAAGAAAAGGCTAAAGAAGAAATTAACCGACGCCAACAAAATAACCCAAGTGACTAACAAACGAACGAGTTCTTCTACGAAACCAAAATGACAAATAAAAAAAAATTAAAAATAACACACATTTTTGACTTTCCCCATATATACGAAATTGACTTTCCACATACACAACCCTACAGAGGTATAGTTGGTCCTTTCTAGCCAGGGAGAAATTCCCTCGCTACAAGCCATAGTGGCTCATTTAAATAAACCTGAGTAATAAAGCCACCTCTGCCTTCTTACATACACAACCCTTCAGGAGGTATAATTGGTCCTTTTTAGCCAGAGAAATTCACTCGTTACAGGCCACTATAACCTTGTTCAAGCCTGAGTAATAAAGCTATCTTTGCCTTACACACACCTCACAAAACAAAAAAAATGACTGATGCATCCTTACCGTAGCTCCGCTACTTGGGTGGGGATGTATTGTAGGGATTTAAATAAAATTAAATCAAAATTAAATAAATAAATAAAAAGTTCTGAGCGTCTGGACTCTGGTGTCCAGAGTTAACGGTCTAATCAATAAAGTCTCCATCTATACTTCAAAACAGTTGTCTTTTTATTTCTCTTCATCTCTTCATTTCATATTCCCCATTAGGCTACAGTCCCAAGCCGATTATCGTTCAATTGTGTCGGATGTAAAAAGTGGCCGAATAAATTGTCCTTTAATATTAAAATGATATCACCCCAAAATTCCAATTTTTTTTTCGCGCATGTTTATTGTCGCAAGAGTTAATAAAATAAGTTTTAAGTGATTAAAATACGTATAGAACGAAAATAGCTCCGAATTCAATTAGCCAATGAGATTACAGATTTTATCTGGAATGTAAACATCAGCTGGTGTTCTGTGTTTATGAAATAAAAAAATATTAATTTAGAATGACCCTCAAAACACCCCAAAAAAATTCCTAATAATATGCTTTAGTAACTAAAGCAAACAATAATAATGCTTTAGTAACTAAAGTAAACAATTTTTTTTTCTTCAGGAAAAATTTCAAAATATAATTTTCAATTAAAGAACTGGCTTTTTAGAAAAAAATTTTTTTTTTAATGAACCTAAAATGCGTATGACTTTAGCCCCCCTACAGAAATAATTTACCAAAAATCAGGGAATTATCGGATTTTAATGAAACTTTCAGTGTTTATTTATCAATGAACGATCTTTATAATGCATTATTTATTTTATTTCAAAACTTTCTCATTTTGTTCAGGTCACTTAATTTTGACCCCACCTTATGTTGGGGGCGTAAATTGTTTTGGTCATTTTCGATACTAATTACAGTATAAATAAAGAGATAAAAGACCGAACTTATGAATAGAAACAACAAAAATTTACGCAATATGCGAAATACTATTATTTTTGTCTTTTTCTAAAAAGCAAATTCGCTTATTACTCATTTTATTTACGTGACTTGTTGTCACATGATGCGAAATACTATTATTTTTTTTATTTTTTTCTAAAAAGCAAATTCGCTTATTACTCATTTTATTTACGTGACTTGTCACATGATGCGAAATACTATTATTTTTTTTATTTTTTCTAAAAAGCAAATTCGCTTATTACTCATTTTATTACGTGACTTGTTGTCACATGATGCGAAATACTTTTTTTTTTTTTTTTTCTAAAAAGTCAGATTATTTTTTAATTGAAAATTATTCTAAAAAGCGAGTCCACGTTTTCTTAGTAAATGATACAATTTTATGCTTTTTGGAAGGTAAAATGCACATAAAACATTTTTTTTCGCTAACAACTGTTGCTTCTTCTTCGCTGGAGGTGGCCATTCTTACTTATTCGTATTTCGAGCACACGATTCACATTCGCTTATTCCGTTTTCGGAGCTACTCCATTTTGGTTCGTATTTTTTTGCGAAGTAGTCCGTTTAAATTTTACTTTTCGCATAATATCAAGATATGCCACCGATTGCGAAAACTTTTTATTAGCCTTTTTTGATTTTTAATTAATAATTACGCTAAAATTATTACTGCTACTTGTAGAGCATCGTAACTCGAAAACTAAGCCCTTTTTGACGCCTGGGACTGTAGCCTACATAATGTCATAGACTGCTCATCCACCAGGATTCCGTCCTTAAGCATCACAGGTCACCACCCACGGTCAACAGGTGGCCCCATTGGGGAGGGGGGTCTTATCCCTCTGCAGAAGTGCAGTTGGTGTATTCTAAAGCCCCAGCCGACACGCCTGGAGCTGATGGTAGGTGTGGCACTCCACCTCAGACGCAAAAACAATGTCCTTGGTTTAGCGCTAGTGAAAAGGGGATAGGCTGTCTGGCTGATACGCACATTATGCCACCCCGACGACTTTACTTTTACTTACCAAGTAAATATTATATCGACACGATCTCTGACTTCACGACAGACATTTATAACAGTTATCTTCCCTTTAGTCTTATTTACAAATGCTAACTTAAAAAGGGGTGAAACTTGGGTCTTAGTTTTCTTCCATTATTATGGAATTGAATTCTCTCCTCTCGGGGAATAATGAAAATAAAAACAAGAGAAAGATAACCTGTGGATATGCATGTCAGAAAATCAGAGATCGTTTCGACATCGTAATTACATTGTACCCCTTCCAAAATCGATAAAAATTAATATTTTTCAAAACTGATAAATTACAAGAATAGATTTTAGGTATTCTGTTACGAAAATATTTCCTGGTTTTATCTTTTATTGCCAGGCTATTGTTCCTAAGATTTTTTTTATTTTTATTAGGGCATGCATAAATATTTAGGCTTAGTTTTCCGATCTTACACTGCGATGGAAAAAAAAATATTAGTAGTTAAAAAATAAAAATAACCGACAATGAAATAAAAAATTAAAATTCAAAAATATTACGTTGGTAGAACTATAACAAGTTAGATTTGTACGTACAATATAAAAAATGAACAATAAACACTTCTTTTTTCCCCCAACGACCTTGCAAAGATATTTCAAATATATTTCCGGTCAAAAATAAATAAATAAAATAAATAAGTAAGTAAGAACTATTTATCCTATCCCCGCCAAAAAAAAAAAAAAAAACATAAAATAAATGCATCTCAACTCAAACGTTGAAAAGAAAAAGAAAAAAAGAAAGTTAAACGAAAATTTTGGTTATGCAAGAGACTCTTGCATAACCAAAATTTTCACTGGGTAACAATCGACAATTAATTGTAAAATAAAAATAAATTAAAACAGGATTTCCTTGATTAAAAAAAAAAAAATTGGAAAGAAAGAAATAAACCAAAATTTCTGTCAAAAAAATTATTATAAAGTAAAATTTGAGTGTTATGAAGTAAATCTTTAAATAAATCAATAATCATTTAACGCAAGAAAAATGTTAAAACGCAAAAATGTTTAATACTGTTTTATTTTAATTCTATCATTCTTTGTTGGTAAATTTCAGATTTAAGGTCTAAAATGGATTAAAAAATTTGAGACATCAGAATTTCTTTAATGTTTATTTTGCAGAAAATAAAAAACAAATATAATTTATATGCATAAACATTTCTTTTTATATTTATGTTTATATAACAACATCCTTTAGTTCGCAAGTTTGTTATTATTTTTTTTAACAAACTTGAGTGCAGAAACTAAATGAATATTCTAAATAGATATTGAGAAATTATATATTCGCTGACATTTATCTATTTAAATTAATATAATTTTATTTTTATTCATTCAAATTTTTTTAAAAAAGAATTCAATGTCATACTATGGCAACAACAAAAATGTTACATAACGCCATGGAGTTAGTTTTTACTGGTTATGATAAACTATTTAAATTTTTGAATTATTTTATTCATAACAAAAAAGCTATAAATGCAACGTTATAAAACACTTCAAGTGAAATTTTCTCAATACTTTTTTAATAAAATAATCGAACTGACTTACGTGAATATTCAACCTTTTGGGTGAAACGAGCCGAGAAAGAACCAACCTGGCAGCCATGATGAAAGAAGTTCGTCTGCTCAACTTCCGGTCGGATGTCACTCTTTTTTCAAATGAGGTAAGAAACTTCTCACATCAACTGTTATCATGGCGTCGTTGAAAGAGAAGCGGAATTTTCGTAAGCGACGTTGTTCTTCATCTTCCGAAAGTGATGGTGACAATGAAGAGGGAAACACCGAAAAAACGGAAGTAGTGTAAGTAAATCTCGTTAACGGATTTGTGTCAAATAAGGATTAATTGTTTTTACACGTACTTATCGGTAGGGAGAACGTCTTGCTTTTTTGTTTCTGCGTTGTTTTGGTTCATGTTTGTGTGTTGTGTTTCTAGCCAAATACGGTTATATTTTTAGCCTTAACAGTTAAAGATTTTAGTTAAAGAATTAATAAATAAAATTGGTATTAGTAAGGAATATCTTGGCGAGGAAACGTCTGCGATAATATTCAAGTCTTTGAATATCTTTCGTGTACTCATGGCATGTAGTTGGATATATATGAGACTTGGAGGAATTGAGTTTGTTAAAGTAAAAACAGTTATTGTTAATGTTAAAAAAAAAAAACCTGTAAAGTGCGTATCGCACTTTACAGGGTTTTTTTTATTTTTAAGAAATGCTCCTTCAATTTAGCAGCATGGACCTGCCTCCTACGCTCTTTTGATCTGCTCTTTCGGGAAAACGAACTAATTTTTCATCTGAATTCTTAAATAACTTCTAGAATAGATTATTTTGGTCATTTTCCAGTGAATATGTCTCAATTAACTTTTTTTAAAACAATGAATTAACTTTTTCTTTTTCAATAATAACATTTGAAAACTTTTTAAGGTAAGATCAAAATAGCGAGTTAAAGGGAGATAACTCATGTTTTTCATCTGGAAAAAAAGAAAAAGTTCTTGCCCTGTTGTAACTAAATTTAGTGACGGGGTATGATGCTGAAAAGACCCGAAACTCCCAATGAACTAAAGAACATCACTGATGATGCATCCAACCACATATTAAAGATGTATTTTGCAAAAATAAAAAAATGAATAAAATATGTATATAGGAAATTTACATTGCGTAACTAAAAAAAACAAAAAAAACAAACCCCCAACCCCACACAAAAACATGCGCAATTGAATAGTTGTTGCTGTCCCCAGAGTGAAAAGGGGAAAAACTCATGTTTGTATTTAACACTTTTTGTCTTTCATAAACAAACAAACAAAACAATCATTAATAATAATTCTTAGATATATAAAAATCGCGGAAAATATCTGCAAAATTGTATGTTTTTAATCATACGTTTTTAGATATATTAAATAAATCAAAACATGCCACCTTCCAGATGTTTAAAATTCACTATTAAATTTTTAAGTAAATAAAAATAGTTCAATTGAATCAGAGAAAGTAATTTTTTTTTTTTTTTTTGCATCAATAAAAAAATTTTTTTTAAAGTTTTTTAAAAACTGAAATGAGAAAACACGTTTCAAAAATTATTTTTTGAGTTTTAAAAAATAACTTTTAAATTTTCAAATAATTTTTGGTGGGTATTGAAATTTTTAATATTTTAAATTTTTAATGTAGTCTTCTGGATGTAAAAATTAGGGATTTTTTATTTTATTCAAATGACCAAAGGTTGACTCCTCACCCCTACAATCTTAATGGATAAAAACATTTTTTTTTCAAGTTTCTTTTTAATGAAATAAGCTATTCATTATAAAATTAAGTCCTTAATGAATAAAGTACTGAAAATTTCATTAAAATTGGACAATTCCCTGATTTTAGGTAATTGTTGTAAAATTTAAAAAATATATTTTTCTTATTATCTTCCCTGACAATGAATTGCAAGCAAAAGAGTATACTAGGCTGGCTCCTGCAGAAATGCTGATAGGTATGCGTCCTGCATCCCTGACGCCTAAAAATCTAAAAGGATGCAGTATAATCATATCCATGCATCCCAGTGTTTTTCTTTTTTCTTCCCTCACCATTTCAAGCTAACTGTAAATACATTTCAATAGTTTCTTAGAAACAAATTACACGGGATAGATTACAAGGTAAGAGTTTAGTTGTTTCTCCAGGTCATAAATAGAAACCCTTCAATTTATTAAGAAACTTTAGTTTGGGTCTCATCAAATTTCCCGGGGACTCCTTCAAAGCAAATATGTGCATCCCAGGACGCACTAAATCAAAAAGTTATCAGTATAACTGCTCCTGCTGCTAATTTGAAAGAAGCATTCCTTTAAAAATAGGTTGAAAAATTTGGGATGCAATGAATAAATAGATATTGTTGAGAATTTCTTATCTGCTCCATCTAAGAGGGTAGGGGTCCCGGCCAATGGTAGTGTTTTGTGAAACAGCTTAGTTTCACATCCTTGACTCCTGTTAAAGGTCTGTTAATGGTAGATTCACACAGAAGCCTTATTTGTCGCTATTCTGAGCAGAGAGTTACACAATGAGAGGGTCACCAACCAGGTAACAAAAAGGGGTGGCAGTACTCAGTATGCTTCTCTACAATAACAGGCAAGAAACTAACAAGATCCTATGTGCAGTTCATAGTAATAATAAGAACTCCCCAACAGATCTGGTGTAATGGTTAGCAAGCTAGTCTCACAGATCCATTACTACTAAATAGCAAGTTTGATCCTTGCTAAATGCCCATTACTTGTGACCTTGTGTCACCTACTACCCATGTCAAACAGGTTTGGTAAATATCTACTACCATCTTTTGGGTGTCCCATTGTGGTGTAACGGTTAGCAAGTCTCAGGTGACCACTTAAGCAACAACAGTAAGCATCCTAGGCCCTATTGTCAATCAAAATTACTGACTTGACAAAATGCCATTATATGATTTGAAAGTGGGTCGATATGCCATAAAACAAAACATGCAAGCTAGTCTTGCAGATCCATTACTACTAAATAGCAAGTTTGAACCTCACTGTATGCCCATACTTGTGACCTTGTGTCACATCCTACCCTATTAGCATTAATATTTTATTGTTGCTGTTTTTGTTTTTGTTAGAATTATTTAAAGTAATGAATTTATGTACAGATGTAATGTTTAGAAATAATGAATATATCAATCTCTATTTTCCAGTTATTCAGTTAATGATGTAAAGAATTTACAAAAACTCCGAGAAAAGCCAAAAGGTGTCAATGCTGTTAGTTTGGCCTTTGGTAAGAAAACAAAGAAAGAAGAAATTGAAGCTGTAAGTATTTCTTGAAGAAACAAATGCACAAAATTAAAACATGAAATCTACATTCAGATTTTAGATTTAAAGAATGAATTGAAAATTTTACACCATTAGAAATAAATTATTTGTCGGAATTTTTGAGATGAGGCTTGATCATTTGTGTTATTTAGATTTTTTTTGACTCTTGTGCTCATCTTTATTGTTATATACACAATGTTTCGGCTGATTTGCCCTCTGGCTGTCTTCAGGTGTCTCTTGTTGAACTCAGGAACCTTCTCGTTGAACTTTTAGTGCCTTCATGTGATAATTGTAAGCCTTCACGGAACTTCAATCCATTTTGGTAGGTTGTTACCATTCCGTTAACCATGACCAGGTACAAGTGTTTAGCTAAGTTATTTTCGCCCATAGGATTGAACATGCAACCTACAGATGATTATCATTTAGAACTGTATTAACTCAACCCTTATATCTATTGTGCCATGTGTTCAACATAATAAAAAGAAATTAGCAAACATTTTAGGGTATTTTTGCATAAATGAATCCTGGCTTCCTGCCCTAAAACCCGGTTGGCGGTGCCTGCTGAAAAACCACCCGCACAACTATTCAAGTCCCTAGCTGTTTGAATGCGTTTTTATTAGCTTTTTTTTTTTTTTTTTTTTTCAGAGGTGTTTTTAGCAGTTTTTAGGGTTAGGGTTTTTAATTTTTCGAAACTCGGTCGTATTTAAAAAAAAATATGTGACAGTTTTTTTAAATTAAATAAAATGAAAATACAGAGAAAAAAAAGATTTTTTGTGTTTTTATTTTCGAAACTCGGTCGTATTTATTTAAAAATTTGTGACAGTTGTTTTAAATTAAAATAAAATGAAAATATGGAGAAAAAAAAGTTATTTTAAAGGGGGTGGGTAAATATTTACAATTACTTGTTGATAAAAAAAACCTGGGTTGTGGCTTAACCACCCAGGTTTTTTATTGACAAGTAAATGTAAATATTTATTTTAACACCTTCAAACCGGTAAAAAAGTATTTTAAAGAGTGGGAGGGTTAAAATATTTACATATACTTGTCGAGAAAAGACTGCGGGAAAAACGTCTTAAGCGTGGGCTGGTTCTTCAGCAGGCACTGGTTCAACTAGGGCCTTCAATCATAGTGCAGATTTTTTTTTTTTTCGAGCTTGTACCGCTTAGCGTTTTTTAGGGCAGGAGGCCAGGACACATTTATGCGAAGAGCCACACATTTTAAATATCAGCATATCCTCAAATTGTTGAAGGACTGGAATAAAATCCAATGGTATGAGAAAAAGAAAACAACATAGAAAATAAAATTGACACATTTTGCTATAATGATCGCTTCTTTAGAAATTAATTTTGAAAAAAAAAAAATCTACACGAAACAAGACACATTTTTTTATCCCTCATTTTCCATAAGAAAAGTTAAATAAAAAATATAAGAGTATAAATCAAGGATATATTAAAAAATTGATTCAAAAAATAAAACCAAGTAATAAAGGATAAAACATAATAAAAAGCAAATAAAATAAAAATACAAACAAGAAGTATAATAAAAAATAAACTTAAAAATAAGAAAATATAAAGAATAAAAGATAATAAAACAAATATATAGAAGAAGAATTTTTATTAATCAATATATAAATATAGGTAAGAAATTTCTTTAACTTTTTAAATCCCGGGCAATGTCGAGTAGCTCTGCTAGTTGTATTTGATCATTCTATTTTATCAATTGTTTATTTACCATTTCCTTTTTTATTCAGAGTGATCCTTTCAAAATGAAAACTGGTGGAATGATTGACATGAAAGTCTTAAAAAGTGGCACGTAAGTAACTACAAGTTTTGCTCATTTAGTAATTGGTTGTAGATGCAAAGAAAAGACTTGGATTGGTGATAAAAAGAGGAAAGGGGTGAGAGATTCTGTATATTATGTGTGAGTGTACATATGTGTGTATACCCATAAATAATGAGAGGAATTTTGCTGACAGATCTGATTGAGTATTGGCTTGGCCTTCCAGCTATATATATATATAATATATATATATATATATATATATATAGACTATATTTGCTAGCATATATGATACAGGAATTGCAGTGGTATTTGACAGACTTTGACCCTTATTTGGCCTAGATGGACAGTTGGAGAGGCCTCCTCCAATCACTCAGCTAGTCTCATCAAGCCCTAGCACCTATATGATTGTCCTGACTGTATGTTCTTATGGCAAACTCCCAACCCTTTTTATCATATATGTGCTTGGGCACCTCATATGGTGTAATGGTTAGCGAGCTAGATTCGCAAACCATTCTTAGTGAGTTTGATTCTCACTTGTGCCACATCTAAGCTAAGCTTAATAAATACCTGTATGTGCTAGAAGGCGGTGGTTGAGGGTCTTAATGTCCTGGGTATAATGTTAAACTGCATCTCATGGTTAGGTTTCAATTCTGGAGCTCTGGGGAATGTGGAAAAATAAAAATTTGAATACCCAACAAGAATTTATAAAACAAAATGACTTTGGCATAAAATAACCCAAGGGTTGATGTGCCATAAAATCTGGGAAGGGTTAATCATTATTACTCATCATGAAGATTTTTTCAAAATTTAAATTTGACTGACTTTAAAACTGGCAAATTTTCGAAACAAATTCAGTTTGAAAAATATTATAACAAAGAATTTTCATGTTCATTAATTATTTTATTTATCTTGTATTTTTTTTTTATTTTGTCTTTTTTTAAATAAAAACTAATTCCTGTTTAAGATTAAATATCCAATTGTAAAAGTAATGAATTTTTGTTGGCTAAATATTATTGTTATTAATGTATTTTTTGTATTCATATTTTATCCATCACAAAAATGATTTAAAATCTTATTTAATGTGAAGGCTAATTTTTTTTTTCATTCTTTCTGTATTTTCAGGTCTTTACAAGGAGAAGACATGGAATCCATTGGAACAGCTTTTGCTGCTGAAACCAATATTCGAGATGAAGATGCTGAAATGTAACTTTTTGTTAAATTCAAATCCTTTTTGTTTTGTATTTCAAACATTTGATTTCAATAGAATGAAAATACAGTAATTATTTGTGTATAACATGTACATGTTATACACTAACTTTAGACTATGGAATTATGGAGAAGAAAAAAACTTGTATTATACACATTTACTTTTTAGAATTATTAGCAGCTAAATTTAGCTTGAATTTGTTCAACTTTTTATTAGTTTGTACTAAGTATAAGAATTTATATAGTTTACTTTGTTTTGAAACACAAAATTTACATAGTATTTAAGACAAATACATGAGCATATTCATGCAAAAATGTAAGAGGCTTGTGGCAAAAATAAGCTGACATTAGGAGAAACAAAATTATAAACAAACACACATTCCAGTGAATATTTCTGTGTACCTGTGTAAAACATATTAGTTTGGACTGTAGATATAACTTCTTTTCGGTCATCCCATCCTGAATATGGTGACGTCCCCCCAAAAAGTTGATTATATAGTTCTTATGTATAATACACTTCCTTAATTTTTTGGTTAAAAAATTTTGAAAAATAGTTTGTTTTATACTCAAATAATTACAGTATATACAATACTTTTGTACAAACAAATTGGTAATCTGAACATTAGCTACATAAATGAGAGTAACCTCCCCCTTGTTTCTTTAACTTTGAGGAAGCCTTATGTTTTGGTCGGCCATTTTCATTTCACCGTAAATCTACACTGAAAATACAAATTTGTTCGAATCAATACAACTGCATGTTTTAACACAAAAAAATCATAAAATGTGTTCTTAATAACAATTAAGTTCATTTCAAGTAATGCGCAAACACAATTAAGAACCCATTTTATGATATTTTCGTGTTAAAACATGCAGTTTTATAGATTCGAACAAGGGGAGATTACTCTCATTTATGTAGCTAATGTTCAGATTACCAAACAAATTTTGTATTTATCTATAGTCAGTAAGTATGTATTCACCCAATCCCTTAATTCAAGTTAGTGTATCTGTCTATAGTCAGTAAGTATATATGTATTTACCTAACCACGTGCAGGATGTGATACAAGGTCAATTTCTAAGCAGAGTACAAAAAAATCTTCTGTATCTTATACACTGATTTTTTTTTAGAATTAAAATAGAAGTAGTAGGATCTAAATTTTAAAAAATGTTGGTTATATAGTTCTTGTGTATATTACACACCCTTCATTTTGGGCTGAAAAATCTGGAAAAATAGTGCGTCTTATACACAAATAATTATGGTACGCAGCATTTGCATTATATTTATTCTTCTTGAAAAATGAATTGAATTTTTGTGGAGGTGTGTGGTGTAATGGTTAGTGCCATAGGAAATGAACTTGTCGACTTGAGTTCAAATCCTGGACAAAGCTGTTTGTATTTCACATAGTGCTAATACTCTTGGGAAAGGTATAAATCCAATTTCACTCCAGTTATGGGTAAATAGCAGGGCAGACTGGGCTCTTTAACCTTGGCTAGGCAACCAGTATAGGAGAAGAAAAACTCTGAATTCAAACCTGTTAAACTCTGCTTAAGAAATTGACCTTGTGTCACATCCTACTCATGCAGAGGGGTTAGTATATATATATATATATAATATTTACTAATCAAGAAAGATCCATAATATTTTTCTTTTTAGTGAATAGAAATTATTTTGGTAAAATTAAGCTACAGTTTGTTAGATTATTATCTTTAGAGTCATTAATACATTAATAATTGCCAGTAAATCAATATTTTTGTTTCTTGAAAGATTACATAGATATTGAAGATTTATCAATAAATTGTCATTTCATTTGATTATTTGATGTTTAGCTAGAGACCAGCAAGTAAAAAAAATGTTCATTATAAAATTTGTTTATATTTTGATTTTCAGGTTAAAATATGTTGAAGAAGAACTTGCCAAAAGGAAGGGACATCATACATTTAGGGCACAAGAGAAGTAAGTCTTATTGGTTTGAATTTATGTTCATAGGATTATAAAGTTTCATCTTTGATAAAAAAAAAAAAATATTGAAAACATTTTCAACTTTTAAAATAGATATCTTTCTTGATTCCTAATTTTTTAAATTTTTTTTTTTTTTAACTAGTCTTAATCTGTTTTTAAAATATTTTATCATAACTTTTTGGATCCGACTCTGACTATGAAAGTTACTTTCATAGTCAGAGTCGGACCCAAAAAGTTATGATAAAAAATTTTTTTTATGTTACATAAAACAGGAAAATGATGTGAAGATTTGAAAATCAGGGTGATGGCAATATGACGATATTTATTTTCCCTTTAATCACAGATTTCTTTGGGTAAATTGGTTAGATGCTATCCATAAAAAAACAACAACCCTGGAATATGGGTTGCAAATTGAAGTCTGTTTGAAAGCTTTCTTTATTTCACATTAACATATAGAATATATTCAACCTAGAAAATAGTAATGGCAACAATTTAGCTTAGTTGGTAGAGCGTTCGGCTAGAAACCACAAGGTTCTTAGTTCGATACTGGCCCTCGCCAACTCAGCGTATGAGTAGCACAGGTATCTGTGCGGTAAAGTAAGGAGCTGATGGTAGGTGTTGCGCTCCACCTCAGACGCAAAAACAATCTCCTTGGTCTAGCGCTAGTGAAAAGGGGATAGACTCCCTCACTGTTTGGCTGATACCGACATTAGGCCACCCCGACGACGAGGACTTACTTACATTTTATGCAAATGGATATTAAATAAAAATTCAATTGTGATAAAGCAGTTCTCTACATATTCCATTATAACTACAAAATATTTAAAAAAACAAACTTTATTTTGAAACTAGATTTAAAGTCATTTAACTAAATTTTTGTTGTTTATGTATTTTGATATTAGTATGTCTTTTTAAAAAATTAAAAAAAAAATGTCTGAGCTACATGAAGCAGTTTTTAACACCTACTCTGAATGCTGATTGGCTTTAGCATTAACCAACCAGATGTACAGAAGCCGAGGTTTGCATTGGCAAAACTCTATTTAAAGCTATTTGTTCTGCTAGCGTTGGACAAACAGGTGGCGCATTAGGGTTTGATCATCTCTAATGGGGTCTAACTGGTGAGGGGGTATTATGTTGAAAGACCTAAAACCCCCCAATAAACCAGTTAATAATAACATAACTGACACCGCCACCCAGCGCTGTTTAGTAGCACAGGCATATCTCAAACATTTTTAAATATGAATATCATATTTATTTTCAATTTAAATATAAAATTTGCTTTTTTACTAATTTGAATTCTTTCAGAAATGTTCCTGCTGAAGATGCTCTCTACCAACTTCCTGATAATCTTAAAGTTGAATCCTCAACAAAGAAGAGTGAAGATATGTTGTCCAACCAGATGTTGTCTGGAATTCCTGAAATTGATTTGGGAATAGAGTAAGTAGTCTTATGCTTTATTTTGGTTAATTCATATAAAATTCAGTTAACACTGGAGCTGCTGGTAGATGTGGCACTCCACTTCAGCCAAAAAAAAACAAACTAAAAAAAAAAAAACAATCTGACTAGTGAAAAGGAGGATAAACTTCCTTGCTGTTTGGCTTATACCAACAACCTGAAACATTGAAACTCTATACCACTTAAAACAAAAGGGTGGGGGTGGGGATCCCATGATGTAATGGCTAATGTGCTGGGCTGCAACATCATAGTAAGAGAGTTCAAACTCCAGTCATGCTATTATGTTCACTTTTGGATTAATACCATTGAGAAAAGTATGAACCTCACCCCCCCCAGCTATGGGTTAAATAGTACCACTACTGTTCTTTAACAAGGATGGTTTTAGCCTTAAATAACCCACAAAGGTTGATATGCTATTAAATAAAAAAAAAACATCAAAGCTAGAGAGAAACTAGGTAGACTACGTCACTTTCTCTCTCTCTCTCTCTCTCTCTTTCACTCACTTTTTTCTTCTTCTCTCTCTTTTTCACTCACTTTTTTCTTCTCTCTCTAACTTTCTATATTTTAGTCTTCTCTCTCTGTCACTTCATATTCTTTCTTTCATTTTTCAACTTATTCTCTCTTCACTTTCTTTGTTTTTTTTTTTCTTCTTTCTTTCTTTCTTCTTCTTTCTTCTGTTTGATCATGTGATTTGAAAAGACTTCCATTAACACCTGCTCCTTCGTTCTCAACTCTCCAACATGACTGATCCCACCATATTAAACTCAGAGAAACAGAATTATACATCCCTATGTATACAATTATTTATCCGCCCTGTTGGCTGGGGCGTTAGAATAAACTGATTGCACCTCTGCAGAGGGGTAAGACTCCACCTGTTGGCAACCTGTGATGCCTACTTGGGGTAGACGGCGGTCGGAGAGCTTCCCTCCGATCAATCGGCTGGTCATATCAAGCCCTAGCACCTATATGATTGTCCCAACCCTATTGCCTTTATGGCAAGCCTCGACCCATATCATATGCGTGCTATAAGGTGGTGGCTGAGGGTCTTCATGTTCTGGGAATGACATTAAACTCTATTTAATGATTAGGTTCCAGTTCTGGAGGTCTGGGGAATGTGGAGCACCCCTTTATCACCATTGCTCCCAGGTTCACTCAGACCTGGTGTGGTAGTACCTGTTAGGGTCCCATCTAAGAGTTAGATAAAACAAAAATTGTTTTCTAAAAATTGTGTTTAAAAACTTTCTACCAAACTATTGCTTATAACAAGCTTGAACTTTACTCTATAAACTTATCCCTTAAAGTGATTTTAAATCCACTTAGCAACAAACTACAAACAACCTACTGTCAAAATATAGAAAAATCCTTGAAAACGACATAACAATAAATTTGACTATTCCTCACAAACTACCATGTGGCATAAAATAACCCTAGATGTGTTGACATGCCGTTAAAATCAATCAATCAATTATTTATGTGTAATCAAATCAGAGTTTCTCCCAACTTGTTCCAACACCGAAAATCTGGAACATCAGTGCACAGGGGACAAATTCTCGTCTGACACTGAAAATCACTTTCAAACACACCATTTCTTGTATTTGTGCTCGCTCAACCAACTCATTATGGGAAGTGTGAAAAAGATCACCCCAGATTTTTATAATGGAAAGCCATGGCCGACTGGTCAATCAATGTACTTGGCTTCCTTTTAAAATTAAAGCCTTGTTATTTTAGCTTTCTTTGAAAATGCTGCTGCTGCTGCATGTTTTGAGATAAGAAAGCTGTTAATTTACTTTACATTTTAAACCAGATACAAGCCACTCAAACTCAAATGAGTGGTTGAACAGTCCATGACATGCAACACTCTACTTTGGCCCTTACTTAGGCTAGATGGGTAGTTAGAGAGAGCCCCTCCGATCAATTGGCAGGTCATGTCACCTATATGATTGTCCTAACCCTTTTGCCTTTGTGGCAAGCCCCAACCCTTTTTATCCTATATGTGCTAGAAGGTGGTGGCTGAGGGTCTTATTGTTCTGGGTATGATGTTAAACTCTATCTGATGGTGAAATTCCAGTTCTAGTGCTCAGGGAATGCGGAGTACCTCTTCATTGCCATTACTCCCAGGTCCACTCTGACCTGGAGTGGTAGTATCTGTTAGGGTCCCATCTATGGGTTAAATAGAACAAAATGAGTTCTAAAAAGAAATGTGTTAAAAAAAATTGATTACCCACCAAGAATCAATAAAACAAAACGTCTTCAGCATTAAATGACCCAATGGGTTGACATGCCGTAAAATCCAACCAACTAACTCATTAAAACCTCCAAGGCAATTTCTTCAATACATTATGATAGGAACTATAGTTGTCTTAATATAAAATGCATTCAAAAGAATGTTTATTCTATGTACAACCTTTATAAATAGCAAATACCTTGTTAATTTGTTTGCTGAATATTTTAGCCCGTCTGTATGAAGAAGTCATTTAAAACTATTTAAAAAAGAACTTCATACTGTATCAAAACAACATTGAAGACATTTCATTTTTCTAACTTTTGTCACCATTCAGGTAATTATTTTTTTCAGGTAAATTTTAAAACCACTTCTTTAATTTGCATTTTTCAGACTGTTGTCCTCGTCTTTATTGTTATATACACAATGTTTTGGCCTCCGGCCTTTGTCCAATATTTTTTGTCGGACTCAGGAGTCTTAATGTTGTGAAGGCTCCTGAGTTCAATAAGAAGGTTCCCAAGTTCGACATAAAACACCTGAAGAAGGATGGAGGGCACATCAGTTGAAAAGTTGTGTATATAACTAAAGATGAGGAAAAGTGTGACAAATCCAAATAATACAAATTATCAAGCCTCATCTAAAAAATTCAGACAAAAAGTTAAGTTAATCTCTTTGTTTTAATTAAGTTCTATTTTTAATTGTTTAACTTTTCAATTGCAGAGCCAAGATCAGGAATATTGAACACACAGAGGATGCAAAACAGAAATTGATTCAAGAAATGAGAAAAAAGAAAGATAGTGAAGTCTCAGAATTTGTCCCTACCAATATGGCCGTCAACTTTGTACAGCATAATCGATGTAAGTCTCTCTTCCTCATTTCTCAGTTTTCTCCCAAATGTTTTTATCCATTTCTACCCTAACTTAGACATAATTGCTCTATTAATGATATTGAACACTATTTATAAATATAGTGCAATATATATGTATGTGTGTGTGTGTTACTAAAGTCAAAATTGTATTTCAAATACATTTTAAAAATTCACCTTCTGACAACCTTATTTATTAGCATTTTTTTAATATTTGCAATGTTTCAGCTACTCTTTGATAAAATGGTTCAAATATAACTGGATATTTCATGGAAATCATTTTTTTTTTCCTAAATATTATTTGTTGAAGCAAATGTTCATAGATATTTACTAAGCTTTAATTTAATCTGGTATGAAATTATATAGGTTAAGGAGGGAGAGTGCTATTGTAGCAATCTTCTAAATAATGCCAATCTGCAATAAAAATCTTGGCTTTTATATTTTAAACAGGGACATGTGGTTAATACCTCACCATCTTTTTTTTTCTGTGTTATTTTGTCATTGCATATTTTGTATTTCAAACTTGGTATAGTTTTTTAAAAATTAATTTGTGTATAAATGTTTATTTTAAGTCACCATTGAAGAGAATGGACCCAGACTTAAAGATGATCAATCAGCCTTGAAACCCAAATTATTAAGAGTTGGAGATGCAGAAAAAGTTGGTAAAGACTCTGAGAAAGTGGGTAAGTATTTGTGTTCCTTTTTGGTAATATTTATCCTTTTATTTTGTTCATTTTGATAGAACTGCAGAAGCAGTTTAAATCTTATACATATTTGTTAAGTAGATACTTGACATATATCTAATTACTTTTGTCACCTCCACTTTTCTCAAATGATGTGGATTGTTATTGAACTTTGAAAAAAATAATCAATGAAACTAAAACATTTAAAGTTCATCTGTAGCAATATTATAATAATAGATTTTTTTATTCTTATTTTTTTAAAAATAATCTAAAAAAAATCTAAAGTAAAATGTTAATTTGTTTCTGTCATATAGTACATAAATAATAAGAATGGAATTGTCTGGTTTTCCTATGAATGTCTGATGAAACCTTTTAAGAGAAAAGTAAGATCTTATGGAACTTGTTAATTCAACCTAGTAATTGCTAATTACTCTGTTCACTTTGTATCTTTACTTAGTAAACCTTTTCCCTATCCTTAATACTCATTGTGTTTATTCCTATTATTTCGGTTAATTCTGATACCTGAATTACAACAGTTATTTATTTATTTATTTCACAGCCCATAGAGCAACTGTTGAACCAGAAGAGAAGGCGACTGATGATTTCCATTATGAACGATTCAAAAAGCAGATGAGAAGATACTGAACAGGTGTGAAGTGTCAAGAACTCTTTGTTATGAAAAAAAAAAAAAAAAAAAAAAAAAAATCATTTTGTATCTCGAACAAGATTTCTCTACCACAAAAAGTTACAATCTGCTGGTGGGTTTTGGTTGGTTTTATTTAATAACATATAAACCCTGTGGGTTGTTTAATGGCAAATCTTTTTTATTTATTTATTTTATTTTATTTTATTTTTTGTATATATATGATTTGTAAGGAAATAGTTTGTAGGTAAACATTTTGTTTTTAAATAGATTGTTACATTGTGAGACAAAAGTTGGAACTGAAATTTCCTTTACAGGTGTATTTTTGTAGATAGTTTCAAAGATGTATTTTATATCTGATGCATAATTTTAGGTATCTTTTTATTTCTCTCAAGAAGGACAAAATGTCATCTGTAAGAGTGGCTACAATATAAGTTTGGTTAAGGGTAGATAATCAGACATTTAATTACTGTTTTTAGCGTTTGCCATCCATTGTGAGAAATACAAAAAAGAAAGTCGTTTCTCCCATGCTAAAGAAAATTTAAAACAGTCATAAGTAAACCATCAATCTAGCAACTCAGGAATCTAGAAAAGTGATTTGTATATGTGTAAAAAAGGAAAAAATAAAATTTTACATCTTACAAACATCAGTTGTTACTTTAAGTTTCTTTTTAACCGGAAAATGATATTCCTGTATAGTGAATATTTGGTGAAATACTTATCAGCTAATACTTAAAGGCGCAGTGTGTATTTACGGCTTAGTGAATTGTTAAGACGCAAAGGTGAAACACTTTGAACAGAAAAAAAAAAAATTATATACTTACAGTGCAAAGTGGATTAACTCAACGTAAGAGGTAAGAAAGATTTTGCCTATTTTAAACGGTTCTAATATTACAAAATTGAAACAAGCAGAAAAATTCACCGTTGACGAATTAACATAAAAAAATTTAAAAAAATTTTTTTTTAAATCGTCTTTAATAAAGACAAAAGAAACAGTTACCTCCCTTACATCGCCAGGATATATATTTTCCCTTGGAAAAATTTTCTTTACTTAAAAAAAAAAAAGAAGTGTGATTTGACTTGGTACAATAAATAACTTTAACAGCAACTGTTACTTCGATTAAGAGTCACTTTTTATTATATAAAATGGAATAGAAAAGGATTTGGGTTATTTCCTATAACTCCAACATAAAAAAAAGGGAACCACTCTGATTGACTGATAAATTATTTATTTATTGATCTACTAGGAAAAAAGAAGATAGGGTTTAAAGTTAGTTTAATGGGAAAATAAATAATTTATCAGTCAATCAGTTGTTCCCCTTTTTTATGTTGGAGTTATAGGAAATAACCAGGATTTGTTACAACCTGCGTCTGTCTCTATTTTTGTCCTCCTTTCCTTCTCTTCTTTTCACTCGTTCTTTCTCTCTTGTTTACTTATTAAATAACCTGTCTCTGCCTCTGTCTTTTCTCTTCACTTGTTCTCTCTCTCTTTTGTCTTGTTTACTTTCTGACTGATGCTGCATCCCCCCTCCTGCGCTTGCACACTATCACAAGGTCTATGCAAAATCCCAGAATCGGCTTACCGAAACGAAATTGTCTTTTCTTTTAGTGGTCTGTTTACTAGAGAAATACTTTTCACCACACACTCCCTTGATCTCAAGATCATCTTCACATCTTGTAGTCGCGTGACCAGGAAGGTGGACGTATCACTCTACCTGACGTACGAATTGGAACAACTCTGTTACTCTCATCTTGTCTCACAGCACCTTCACTTTCATCCGGTGAGCCAATCACTCGTCGAATATAGAGGATATGCCGAGGGGTTCCATTCACATAGATGTTATTCTGTGATTGCACTCCAGTTACTATTCCCCGCCCCCCATTGTGTGGTACAGCGAGCATCAAGTGGTTTTATCCAATGGGGCCACCTGTTGGCCATGGGTGGCGACCCGTGATGCTTAAGGATAGAGCCCAAGTGGATGAGCAGTTCATGACATGCAATACTCCACTTTGGCCCTATCTTGGGCTAGACGGGCGGTCGGAGGGGGCCCCTCCGATCAATCGGCTGGTCATGTCAAGCCCTAGCACCTATATGATTTTCCCAACCCTATTGCCCTTATGGCAAGCCCCACCCCTTTTTATCATATGGATGCTAGAAGGCGGTGGCTGTGGGTCTACATGTCCTGGGAATGATGTTAAACTCTCTGATGGTAAGTTTCCAATTTTGGAGGTTTGGGGAATGTGGAGCACCCCTTCATCACCATTGCTCCCTGGTCCACTCTGACCCGGAGTGGTAGTACCTGTTAGGGTCCCATCTATGGGTTAAATAGAAAAATGTATTTATAAAAAAATTGTATTATCCATTAAGAATTGATTTATTTCAAAACTTTATTGGCATTAAATGACCCACTGAGGTTGATATGCCGTAAAACAAAACAAACCAAACCAAAACCATCCTTGTGGTATGCTACATGTGCATTCAGTTCCCTAAAGTCTAGCACTGGTCTGACTTTATGCTTTGGATTACTGCCATCAGTGGCAGTACACCGCTTTGAACCTTCTCTTTCCAAGGTACCAAGATGCCTTCCTCAATCCACCTGTCTATCTCCTTCTCCAATGCCACTCTCCTCATCCTGCATAGAACTCTTATAAATGCCTCCCCTATTCTTCAATATGGGTAGCCCGTTTATCCAGCGCCATTCCACTGTCCATTTTTTCCCCATCAAATTCCACGCAAAAGTCTGTCTTGTACCTTTAACCCCTTCAGTCCACTTGCAGTGGTAGGGTTGCTGCACACTGTGCTCTACCGAATCGAATTTCATTCTCGTTAACTGTGACACCTCCAGTTTGTCGATAGCGTCCATGCCAATAATGATGTCTATATCATCGATGATGTGTTCCAACACAAGCACCCTTATGTTGAACTGCACCTCATTCACTGATAATGTCACAGTGGTAGACCCCTTGCAAGTGACTCCTCTCCCATCAACTGCTTTTATGAGTGTCCTTCTACTCCAACTTCTCACCAATGAAGGAGTTACCAGGGTTGTGTTACATCCTATATCCACCAGAGCTTTTGCCTTTATCCCTTCTACCTTATCATCTATAACTGGCAAGTTTTGATGTCGCGCCAATGTTGATCCGACGGGGTAGCTATTGGCACAGTAACTCCCCATTGCTCGTTTCCCTGAGGACAAAATCTAGCAATGTGTCCCTTCTCTCCGCATTCGTAGCAAGTCACAGCCAGCTTTGGTCGCTCTTTGCAGTCTCTTAACATGTGTGGCCCACGGCACCGAAAACATTGTCCAACGAATTTTCCATTTTTCTTAGTTTCGTGTCTACTGGCACTTTGAGCTACAGCACCTATGCCTCGGGATTCATCTGTCCTATTGACAGTCAATTCTCTGGCAGCAGTTATTAACTCGCTCATTTCTTTGGTTTTTACCTGGGGCAGCTGCTGAAGCGCAATTGATATTTGTTCCGTAAATCCATGCATGAAGGCCAGCTTCATAATATTCTCAGCACCCACTCCCAAAAAACCCTGCTATTCGCCTGATGTTGTTAGCATAGGCATCAACGGATTCGCCAGTCCATTTAACCGTAGTTAATTTTCACAGCATATATTCAGCCGGCTCAAGATCCTTAGCAGTTAGTTTCAGACCAGCCTTTGGTGTGAGAGATTGTCCCCGTAGCAGTAGATAGAAAATAGCCAGGGACCCACATCAGTGAAGCCAGTAATTGACTTAGAGTTAAAACAACTTTCTTGACAGCTGACAACATAGGCCTAAGTGTCCTCTGCTCCACCACAAACTGCACAAAGTGTCACAACTTCCTCTTCCATTAGCATCCTTTCATCAAACTTTGTGTTGTGTTTTTTTTTTATCCTTGTGAACCTGTCTCTGACTCGTGCCCTTCAAATCGATCAGCACAGAGCAATACGATGTGGGGTCTTCAACATTGTGCAACAAAGGTGCGTGAGTGCAGAATGGGTATTGTTGCACTAAGTAAGGGTCTAAGTGGAGTGTTGGATGTACAAGAAACAATTTAAATTCTGGCTGAGGTTGTTTATCAATTTCCTTGAGCAAAACATGAATACAAGGTGTGTCATTTCTATCTTGGTAAATATAGCTTCAAACTCAGCACTTTTATGACACACCTTGTATTCTGAAAAAATTAATGTTTCATTCATTGTTCATTTCTATCTTGGTAAATACATCTTCAATCTCAATATTTTTATGACACACCTTGTATACTTCTCTTTGAACTGAGCTAAGTCTTGTAACTGGCATTTGACCCGAGTACAAATGATGACCCTTTAATTGCTCAACCTGAGCTTACAAAAATAATAGAGCACAAAATAATAGAGCAAAAAACAAATTTAAACTTCATTTAAGTGAAAACAGAAAACGGAAAGGCTGTATATGTTCTCTTTGTATCTGACATAATCTCCCTGAGTTTATGGGTTCAAAGGATTAATAAATTTTTAAAAAATGCAACTACCCCCACCAGCTACGAAGATAAGGAGGTATTTACCCAACCCGTTTGTTTGTCACCAGAAGGATGTGACACAAGCTCACAAGCTTGGGGAATCTAGCGAGGATTGAACTTGCTATTCAGTAATAATGGATCTGCAAAACAAGCTTGCATACCACTACACCCTGATAACCCTAGTTAGTTGGAGGTGCGTGTTGTACTGGTTAGAGTCATAGGAAATGGACTCATCGGCCAGAGTTCAAAATCCTGGATGAAGCTACAATTCAGTCCTAATACTCTTGGGAAAAGTATGAATCCAACTAAACTATTCTCCCTCCAACTATAGGTAAATAGTAGGGCAAACTGGGCTCTTTAACTTTGGTTAGGCAACCAGTCTAGGAAATGGAAAACTCTGAATTCAAACCTGTTAGAATCTCCGCTTGAGGTAGTCACTACTAGAATAGGCTCAGTCCTAATTAGTGATCTATTTCGGTAATATTATATTTGATTTGATGGGACACCCAGCTATTTGTTTTTGTTTTATGGCATATCAATCTCAGTGGGTCATTTAATGCCAACAAAGTTTTGAAATAAATTCATTCTTAATGGATACTCAATTTTTTTTATAAACACATTTTTCTATTTAACCCATAGATGGGACCCCAACAGGTACTACCACTCTGAGTCAGAGTGGACTAGGGAGCAATGGAGATGAATGGATGCTCCACATTCGCTAGACTCTGGAACTGGAACCTCACCATCAGATAGAGTTTAATGCCATTCCCAGGACATGAAGGTCCTCAGTCACCACCTTCTAGCACATATATGATAAAAAGGGTTTTGGGTTTGCCATAAGGGCAATAGGATTGGGACAATCATATAGGTGCTAGGGCTTGACATGACCAGCTGATTGATCAGAGACACCCAGTTATGAAGAGAAGGATGATGAATGCTTACAAGCCTAGAGAAAAATAAAAAGATATTTTTAAGTATCAACAATTTTATTAGCTTATCTAGGTATTTACTCAGTGTTGAATTGGAGTTGGTCAGGGAGTATGTTGTACCAATCTTCTAAATGAAGATATCAACTTTGCATTCACAATCCTTTTTTCTTTTACCTGGGTATTAACACAGGTACTAATGGGGAATATATATATATATATATATATATATATATATATTATATATATATGGAGAAATGTGAGGAGGTTAATCCGACAAAGTAGACAAACAAGGGATGTTATGGAAACTGGATGTTTATTGTCGACGATGCAACGTTTCAGTCTATTAGACCATCTTCAGGACTTGGATATAGTTCTTGCTTCAATGATGGACATTCTCAAAATGCTGAAACAGAAGGTTGTCAGTAGGGGGAGGGGTGGTTAGTGGATTTTCTTCTCTCTAGATGGGGAGTGTCAGAATGGTGGATCTAGAGAGAAGAAAATCCACTAAACACCCCTCCCCCTACTGACAACCTTCTGTTTCAGCATTTTGAGAATGTCCATCATTGAAGCAAGAACTATATCCAAGTCCTGAAGATGGTCTAATAGACCGAAACGTTGCATCGTCGACAATAAACATCCAGTTTCCATAACATCCCGTGTTTGTCTACTTTTCTCCACATATATATATATATATATATATATATACATACAACTCTTCCAGCCACCAAGCAGACCCCTGATCAAAGCTACTATGATAAATTCAACAATTCTAAAAAAAAAATATAAAATGAATCTTTTCTTTTCCTATACATCATGAAATACAAAATACAAGGTAGACATTTTTATCAGAAGTATTATTTGGATTATTCAGACTACTGTCCTCATCTTTATCATTATCTGTACAACTTTTTGGTCGATGTGTCCTCCGGCCTTCAGGTATTTCTTGTCGGACTTGGGAGGCTTCTCAAACTCTTGAACCTTCTTTTCAAACTCGATAACAATATGAGCATGAAACTAAGATGAGTACAATAGTTTGAATAATCCAAATAATACTAATTATCAAGCCTCATCTCAAAAATTCAGAGAAATATTGTTTTTTATGTTGTCCATGAGAATTTTCAAATCAGAAAGGGGAAATAATAGTTAGCAAATATTTTTAGATAATTAGGTTATGATTGTAGTTAATTCCATTAATATGTCAGTATTCATTAAAATCATCTTTGATTTTCATCTAAGACAGACAAGCATTAAAATCAATGTAAATTGATTTTATGTTGATATCTATTACTTGCAAATATCCATTTACATTTAAAAGAGTAGAGATACCTACTTGTAGTGTATTGGTTAGTCTTAAGAAAGAAAGAAAAAGAAGCAATTACAACAAGGTGGTGGGAAGATTATTCAACAGCAGCATATACTTACCTGGCCTTCAAGACTTGTAAGATATATACTGATCCTGGGGGGCTATCCCTCCAGACAGCACCTGTCCCCTCGATTTTAAGGGGTAAGGCTGTGTTTATTGCCCAGTGCCTGAGGTGGCTCAAAAGAGAAATGTTGATGGGATACACGCAATTTTTACACTAGCCACTGCATGAGCTTCGGTTTGTGTGTGGCTCCCCACATTAATTGGACTTGATGTTCATCTGACATGGTGAGATGTTGGAAAATAATTGCATGTATTTGGATTGCCAGAGGGCCATCCCCACAGGCAACACCTGTCCCCTCATCTAAAAAGGGCACCACTGGGTTTATTGCCTTGTGTCTGAGGCCCCTCAAAAGAGAAATGCCAATGAGATACACACAATTTTTACACTAGCCACTGCATGAGATCGTCTAAAAGGGGTAGGGCTGTATTTATTGCCCAGTGCCAGAGGTGCCTCAAAAGAGAAATGCCGATGGGATACACACAATTTTTACACTAGCCACTGCATGAGCTTCGGTTTGTGTGTGGCTCCCCATAATAATTGGACTTGATGGGAGGTCAGAAAATACTTACAACTAAGTGGTTGGTTCATTGTTTACTGGGTGGCTTATATTTCAAGTCTTGTTTCAAATCTAAGTTATGTTTAGTTTAAGGAATTCCTTGTATGGTGTAATTGCAAGCAGATCATTACTAGTGAGTTCAATTCTGAATGTTCTGTACTTTTAGCCTAGTGCAAAACAATGCTAATTTGACTAAATTTGAAAGGGTAGAAAAAATATACATCACATTTAAATGTGATATAAAAGTGTTGTATAAATATGAGCTTAATTTGATATTCTTAAGATTTTGGCAAAGAATTAATTGATTTCATTTTTGTTTATTAAACTTATTTTCTAAACATAACATAAACATAAGTTGAACAAATAAAGGTTTCTTTATTTTAATTTAAGAATGTACACACATAATATACTTGTATAAAAATTGCGTTCCCCGTCCCAATACAGGTAAAATTAGATGTTTTTTTAAAAATAATCCCAAATTGTAGATAGAAATAGAGAGGTTCCTTTTGGGTGAAGGTAGTTCAATTTTGGGATTTAAGAACAGGATGATATCAAACTAATAAATTAATACAGAGTATTACATTAATATTAGAATTAATATTAATTTGTCAACATTAACTATTGATTCCATTATAATTTGTCAACATTAGCTGTTAATGTCATGATAATTTTTCAGCATTAAATATTAATGCCATTATAATTTTAATTCAAACTCTCAAAAGCAGATGTGATAATGAAACCCTTAACTCTAACTACAAAAAATATAGTTGAGTAAGGAGGAAGCAGAGATTAACTTTATTGACTTTTATACAAATATACACAAATATTTCAAAAGACAAAATTTGTTATTTTATCTATACAGCTTAGAAAACTAAACCTTATTTGATTCTTTAGTCCCTTACAAAATGTAAAGAATACTTCCCTCTATTTTTTTTCTTGGCGCCAGCTGATCGAGTTTGAAATTTGACAAAGCAAATCAGATTATATTTGAAAAACGAGAACAAAAACAGTTTTGCATTAACAAAAAAAAAAGAGATTTGAATTGTACAAGATGGACCGAAAGTCTTGTCAACCTTACATATTGTTTTAACTTTATTTTTGGTTTAAATAATATCATATATATTTATTTACTAACCATAGCCTAGATGTGGCACAAGGCCAGAAGTATGGGACACCAGTGAGAAACAAACTCACAATCAATGGTCTGCTAAGCTATCTTGCTAACAATTAAGCTATATGAGGTGCCTCATAATATCATATATAAGTTATGTCAAATATGCTGATGTGTCCTGTGTTCCTGATGTATAAAAATCTAAAAGGAGGCAGTAAAATCATAACCATGTGTCCTAAAAACACAATTTTTCCATAAGAGAATCACAGTACATTGCATGCAACCAACCCGTAACAGTTCAGAGATATATATACATATATATTTTTCTACCCCAACTATTTACAGCTAACTGTAGATACATTTTAATATTTTCTTCGAAATTAATTACACAAGATGGGGTGAGATGGCTTTAGTTGTTTCATCAAAGAGAATTTTCCTGTCACCTTTCCTTAGTTCATAAATAAAAACCCTAAATTTATGAAGAAAAAAAAAATCTTTAAAAATTAAAATATTTTCTAGAATTTTGAGTTGAATTATGAAATTATTTTATCTCTGAGAAAAAAATACGTAAGGTGTGACAAGACTTTCAGACAACTCTGTATGTTGACAGTTCGCTCCAAATAACTCCACAATCCAGGTAAACTGGGTAACAAGCTTTTATCAAAGCAGAAGTTCATCATTTTTGAAGAAACAAAAAGCAGATGTTTTTGAAAAGAAGTATCTACAAATGATATCAATATAAATTGAAAGGGGGAAAAAAAAAAAAAAGAAATTCATTCAAAATTTGGGCATTGTGTTTGAATAAATCATGATTTCAAACTTTAACCTGAACTCTCGAATAATCAACCGAGCAAGTTAAGAGTCGAAATTCTTCTCTCTTTGTTAAAAAAAAAGAGATGAGATGAAAAGTGACCTTTAAAAAATAAAACATGTATTTGTAACTTGGTTATCTTTTTTCCACTCTTTTTGTTTCTACGATCTCCAGAAGTAGGGGTCCTGTTGCATTTTACGTGTAAAGCTTTCATACCACTTCTGTAAAACACTTGAAGGGATATAAGTCTCTGTGGGGTCGGTGGTAGGGGACACGAGAACGACGTGACAAAGTTAAATAAGTTCTCTACCATTTTTTTAGAAAAGTCCACAAAAGGTTCGAGATTTGAAACAGCTGCTGAAGTTGCTGGTGTCTGTTGTGACAATTCTGTAAGTGGATCCACGGAGATGCCAATTTGGGCGACGTGTACAGGTTGATTGGCCATTCCTTGGAATGGGTTCATCGAAGAATCGCCTAAAAGTAAAGAAAGATAAAAAGAATTAGTAAATTTGGACATGGTTTGACAATTCTTGTATAGCAATGAGTTTGTAATGTTTTTGGTTGTAATAAGTTGTTTTTTTTTTTTAACACTACACCATCATCCTTAGTGGACGGTAAGGTGCCAACAACACAAGTTGTTTACAAATCTAATGCCATAGCACAATGGTTAGCTAACTTGTATGTACTACAGTTGGTGGATTATCTTAAGGGTAGGTATACCCAAAATTGGCCTAAAATCCGTTTTTGACAAAATGAATTTAGCCCCCCCGCCCCAGAAAATAATTTACCAAAAATCAGGGAATTATCGGATTTTAATGTAATTTTCAGTTGATTTATCAATGAATGAACTTTATAATGAATTATTTATTTTATTTCAAAACTTTCTCATTTTTTTCAGGTCACTTAATTTTGACCCCCCCCTTATTTTGGGGTGTAAAATCTCGGCGAGTTGTTCCTTGTTTGATACTAATTACAGTAGAAATAAAAGATAAAGGCCGAAGTTGTAAATGAAAAGAAAAAATTTTTTAAGGGGAATATTTTATAAGAAAATAAGTACCGAAAATTGGAAATAAAATGTTAAAAAAAAAAATAAAAAAAAAAAAAAAAATTTTTTTGAGATTTCTTTTTTACTCATTTCAATAATTATTTAATTGGCTATTATCTTATAAAAGAAAAAATTATACATCGATATTTTTTCTGCTTTTCAATAGAGTTTTTCTTCAAAACGTATACTTTGATTGACTAAAATAAGGTTCGCATTAAATAGATATTTATTTTTAGAATCTAAAAATATAACATTTTAAAATTAACATCAGAATATTTTTTATTTTAAATGAATTTTATACATTAATTTTTCATAGCAAAAATATCTAATTAAAATTTTGAAATAAAATAACTGATGCATTATAAAATTCATTAATTGATAAATCAATACTGAAAATTTCATTAAAATTGGATAATTCCCTGAATTTTGGTAAATTTTTTTGCAATCACGAATGTTACATTAAATTTGTAAACAAGCCCTTTATACCATTTAAAAAGAGCCAAAATGGCGAATGCAAACGAAATTGACAAAAACAAATCGTTTTAAAAGTATTAAAAATAAACTGCATATGTAATGATATTTTTCTTTTTTTACTTATCGTTTTAGACAAAAGTTTGACCTTAAATAATAGATTTAATTCATTTTAATTCATTTAAAAAAATGTTAGCAGACGAAAAATTGAGTATACCTACTTAAGGGTATTGTTATTTACTAAGCTTAGCTTAGATGTGGCACAAGGCCAGAAGTATGGGGCAGCCAGTGAGAATCAATTTAGAAAACAATCAACTAATAGCAAGTAAGATTTTTTTTTTTACAGATATGTTGAGTAGATGAAGGAATTTTCATTTTTTATGTGTAGAGATTTGTGTAGACTGATCAGTATTCAACTGTGTTGCATGTTGAATCTGCTTCCGAGAATCCAGACTTGGTAGGTGGCCTATTCCACTATGTGGCATGGTCAAGTCTATTTCCAGGATCCTGATTGGCTGGTGGTTTCAGTGTGGATATTTTTATCCATATATACTGAACACTTGTCAGTTGCTACAGAGTGTAGTCAGTTATGCTCTGTCTCTTTTTGTATGGTGACTGGACGTTAGTCACAGCCTTCCTGTGAAGGTGAGTATGATGTTCATTCTACATTATGGAACATGATTTCCTTCTCCCAAGTAAATAATGAGGGACTATCATCAACTAAGGTAAATTAGAGATTTAACTGCCAATCAAAAGGCTTGCTAAAAAGAAAGAAAAAAAAGCAGGACAAATATTAATGGTTTATTGGTGGGTAATTATCTATCTATACTTATTTAAAAAATGGCAGTTTTGTGTAGGTATGTATGTCTGGCTGAAACTCCAAAAATAAAACAATTAACGGCAAAATACATATATATATATATATATACACACACACACACATTCACTATGACCAGATCTTGCTTTTGGGGCAAAAATAATGAAGATTTGATTTATATCTGCGAAGATAATTAAAAAAATAAAATTTATATAGTAACAGCATGGATTTTTTTTACATTTAATATATTAAATAGGAGACATTAATTTTTCTTTTCAGACTGTCTGTGCACTTTTTTTCTGACAACCCACCAGACCAAATCAACACAAGGTCTTTTTTACGTACAGATTTTAATGCACTTCTACCCAGGTCATGCCAGTTGGCTGCTTCTAGTCTATTTAATAATACTCACTTGATTTGAGTTTTGATACTTTGAAAATGGCGCTGGGTTTAATGTTGGTAATATGGCCGAGAAGAATCCAGTTTTGTCCCTGTGCATTGGGCCAAGCAAAATACACTAAAGAAAGAAAAAAAAATTAAAATTTTCCGTCAATAAATAATAATATCTGAATATTATTCAGAAGATTAAAATAAACATTGTTAATCTTAATAAAAAAAAATTGATTTTTAAGGGAAGATGGCTTTTACTGTCATGGCAACTAAAAGATTTTTGTTTTTATTACATGTGAAGATACAGTACTGTCCATAAATAAGTTCACCCCAACAATGTTTTGAAAAAGTTAATTTTCTTCTCAACTAAAGACGTCAGGATTTTATTATTTCTAATGGAACATTATACAATCAAAATGGATATAATTAGGAATTATTCATTACCAAACTCTACGGCATTAAATCTCTGTAACCAAATAATAATAATATAGAGCAGTCCAAAATCTAGTATACGACTTTATACATAGTAAAAAAGTAAAGCCTACAAAGTGGCCTATTGTTGGTATCAGCCAAACAGTGAGGGAGTCTATCCCCTTTTCACTTGGGCTAGACCAAGGAGATTATTTTGCTGAGGTGAAGCACTATACCTACCATCAGCTCCCAGATGCTTTTACTGCCCAGATTAGATTACCCATACTGTGCTATTCATGCAATGCGTTGGTAGTGATCGGTATCGAATCTAGAACATTGCAATTCCTAAGCGAATGCTCTATTGACTGAGTTAATTATCACCTGGTTAAATCGAACTTAATGGACCTAAGTTCCACCATCGTATGTCACCTCGCCAAAAGAAAAAAATACCAAAAATCAGGGAATTAACCGAATTTAATGAAATTTTCAGTGTTGATATATCAATGAATAAAAGATATAATGCACCAGTTATTTTATTTAAAAACTTTTACATTTTTTTCAGGTCAGTTAACTTTGAAGCACATATCTTTGAGAATTTGTGTTATGCCTCAAAGATATGTGGTTCAAAGTTAACGGACCAGAAAAAAATGTAAAAGTTTTTAAATAAAATAATGGTGCATTATATCTTTTATTCGTTAATATATCAACACTGAAATTTCATTAAATTCGGTTAATTCCCTGATTTTTGGTATTTTTTTTTCTTTTGGCGGGATGACATACGATGGGGTAATTTAGGTCTGTTAAGTTCAATTTAATCCAGCACCTTATATATATATATATATATATATATATATATGAAAGAGAGAGAGACAGAGAGAGAGAGAGAGAGAATATAATTTGCAATATTTATAAGTAAGGAGTGCTCAATATCAGTGATAGAGCATATATATATATATATATATATCTAAGTTAGGGTATCAAGTGGTCCAATGCTAGCATAGGCAAGAAACTGACAGTTAACAAGCACTGTTGACTCTACGTCTATGTTACCCTAACATATATATATCGATAATAAAGTTTGGTATATCTATAAATAAAGATGCTTAATATCATTGATAAAGCATAGCACTCCACTTCCCTCAGACCATAAACAGCAAGAAACAATAAGTAGTGCCATGCACAGCACTCCTATCTCATCTGAATCCTAATATAAAACTCCACTTGCTCCCTACACAGGGCTTAAACCACAATATATAAGGACACACAAAATGCCTGCCCACTCACTTGGTTTGAGAATCACATAATCGAGAAACTGTCAGTAACCAAGTGCTGCTGACTTCATGTCCATGCTATCCTAACTATATATATATATATATATATATATATATATGAAAACATAATACATTTTGCGGACCTTCTTTTTTATAAAATATTGAATTTTCTCCCGTTGGAACCAGAACAACATTTTTATATATACATATATGTGAATATGATATATTGAAAAAACAAATGATGTTTACAAATGCTTGGGATCATCAGGAGAGAATGTGCACCGTTTTGGGGCCTTCCTCTCAACGGTTTTAACTGCACATCGCCCCCCCCTCACTGTTGTGAGGTCCCTCGGAATATCTGTATCGACCGTATGTAATACATATATATTATCAACAGTGAGTGGGGCCGATGTGTAGTTAAAACCGTTAAGAGGAAGGCCCCGAAACGGTGCACATTCTCTCCTGATGATCCCAAGCATTTGTAAACATCATTTGTTTTTTTCAATATACCATATTCACACTGTCAGATTAATTTCCTTTTATTTTACATATACATATAATATGAGGTTAAGTAAACAAACAAATGTGTTTAATTTTATATGGCTTTAAGCCGACAATTTTTGGAGGATATGTGCTTAATTGAAGTCATACCTAATTTTGAAAATTAATTAGTTAATAATTAATGAATTTAGGCGGGCATATATGTTCAAATGTAAGGCTAAACAAATCGAGAAAATGTCAATCCCTGAATGTACATTTCGACCTATTAGGTCTCATCAGCAAGATTATAGACATGGGAGACTGCTCCGTGTGTGACTCGAAACCTCGACTGTCAAGCTGACAGGCGAAGTCTCTAATTGTTACACTAGCTTGCCATTCCCACATTCTTCGTTCGTTTTGAAACTTATTTATATTCCACTTTTTATTGACTTGCTACACGACAGTATGAGGTTAAATAAACAAACAAATGTGTTTATTTTTATATGGCTTTAAGCCAACAATATATATATATATATATATATATATATATAAGAGATTTATCCAAAACTTGGTAGTAAGTGATTCTATATGTGATTTCTAAGATCCACTGTACTAATATTGATGATCCAGTATGTATAAATACAGCGAATCTTTAAATCACTGAAGAGAGCTCAATAATATATAATAACCTTTAGATTATTAACAGAGCAATATTTATCAATAAAGGAAGGAAGAACTCAACACCGTAATTCATAATAAATTTATTTCGACCAAATTGGGGCCCATAAAAATCCAAGTTGATTTTAAACGGCTTCCCAATAAGTAATTGAGACCCATTGATGAGATGAAAATTTGGGGAGCCGGTTTAAATCAACTTGGATTTATATGGGCCAATTTTGGTCGAAAATTTATTATGGAATTACGTGTTGGTTCTTCCTTCCTTTATTGATATATATATAATATCATATATATATAATCAAAGATTAAAAAAAAAAAAAAAACATCTAGTTTCAACTGATTTAAGAATAATAAAGGAATTCTCATTTTGCATCTGATGATGGAAACTGCTAGATAATTCTTCTAGGTTCCCTGAAATAGTCTATTATGCTTTCAACCTAAATCTTTTTTGTTATTTTTTCTTATATATAATATATTAATATATATATATATATATATATATATGTGTGTGTGTGTGTGTGTGTGTGTGTGTGTGTGTGTGTGTGCAATTTTATTTTTGTTTACAGAGTTTCAATGCTGTAGAGTTTGGTATTAAGTAATACCTAATAATATCCATCTTGATTGATAATGTTCCCCGAGAAATAATAAAATTCTGGTATCTTTGGTTTAGAAGAAACTTTTTTTTCTTTTTTTAAATTAAAAAAATATCAAAGGCGTATTTATTTTGAGGGATATTGTATAACATTTGACAGAAATAAAAACACATTTATTTTAATAAAGCTTGAAAATTTATCTTGTGCTGATATTCCAATACACTTGATTTTTTTAGATATTTAAAAAAATATTTTTTTTACACTTAATTTATATATAAAAATATACAGCTGAAGTAACACCATATTATAAAGTTATAAGTATTAAGTCTAAGAAAGAGAGGTCGGTTCATTTTTACACTGCAACTCACCAGCTCCACCATACCCATCGGGAAACGGAGTTTGTCCAGTTAGGAACACAACAACATGGTTGATGCTGTCTGCATCCACAATATTAAACAAAAACTGATTCTGAGTTACTTGTTCATAATCTGTTTGGACCTGGAACACATGAAAACACCAGTTTATATCTATCTTAATAAAAAGATGATGAGAAAATGAGATATAAAAAGGTTTGGGGTCAGTAAAATACCTCTGCTTCTATATAGAGAGTTAAGTGACGGAGTGGTGGCTATGACCAGTGAATAAAGCTTAAATCATAAAACCACTTTCTGTCTTTGTCTCTTCTTTTTTCGTTCCTTGAATTCCTTCCTTTTCAGTGCGACCACCAAATAAGATGGGGTTCAAAGCAAACCCTAGGAACACGCACCAAGAATAACCAGCTACCTTTAAACCTAAAACACAAAAATTCTTGCCACCCCATAGACATAACAATCACATGTTGTGCTCAGTAGTTTTGGTATTCATATTTAACAGAGACCTACGAACCAGCTCCATAATAAGGTTGAAAGAATTTATCTCCAAGAGGACAGATAATAGAAGATACCAGATATCCTTGTTTCTTCTCTATCAGATTGGTAGGTCTCTCAAACTTGACTATATATAGGGGAGACATTTATATTGTTAGCCATTGTTTGTGATATAATAAACCTTTAAAAGTAAACTAAGTTTTCATTCATTTATTTGTTGTTGTTAGCCTTACAATAACTGCAAGACAACATGATAAATAGTGACCCCCAACGTCCAATCACAGAAAGTCTCTCCCTCACTTAAGTCCATATATAGAAGCAGACATATTTTACTGACCCAACAAAGGGAAGAATTATAAACTATAAGAATAATACTATACTCCATATGATATGAAATATGTGTAAAATACATTGTGGGTGTGTCTAAAAAAAAAAAAAAAAAAAAAAAAAAAAAAAAACAGTTATTGTACTGTACACACGGCCCACTAATATATACAAGACCCCATATATGTCACATAACTAGGCAGAATTCTAACAGGCCGATTAGTTTTATAGTCAATTTATGTCTGTTTCGAAGAAAAATTTTTAAATATACAAACTTGTCTTTTTTCTTCAGAAATGTAATAATAAAAGATTGTAAATAAACTAACAAAAACAAAATAGTTATAAAAAAATATGTAGTTATACAAAACAAACACACCAACAATTTATCTATGATTTCAGGTTATATCAGAAAAATTAAACCTTTTCAATATGAAATGTATTCCCTTGTCATGGTAGGCAATAATAGTGATGATACTACAGAGAAACAGTATTTCACAAGGAGAACTAATGGTTCCAACTAGCCAAATGTTTGTGCTTTAAGATTTTTTTTTCGAAACAGACATAAATTGATTATAAAACGAATCTATGAAAATTAAGATGGTTAACGGGGGGGGGGGGGGGGGGGGTAGCAGAAGAGAAAGGGCGGAATTATGACGTCAAGGAACAAGAGATACAACGATATGAAATGCAACAGTTTTAATACATATATATGCACATTTAAAGGGTACAACAAGAATAGAAAGATCCTAGTTTAGTTCGGACAAGCAACCCAAGGTTTAATAACAGTTCTTTTAGAAGTTAGTGGCACCTTCTCGTGAGGTATTGCCGTGTGTTATTATTTTAGTTCTCAGCTCCTTAAGGTCTTAGCCGTAGTCATTAGTTTTGTTCTTAGCTCTGCAAGGTCTTAGCCGAGTCATTAGTTTTTGGTTACAGCACCGTTCTAGCTAAGCTGTAATTAATTGGTTGTGGGTTTGTTTAAGGTTGTTTAGGGTTGCAAAAAGTTTATTTCTGCTAGCAACCTATCGACTGCATTGGTATCAAAGGGTGAAGCTTGTCTGAGGTTGCATTTATCTCGTCAGCTCCTCTAGTTGCTATCCTGGTGATAAAGGTAAATTGCTATCAGCCTTCATGGGTCAAAAGATAGCAATCTCTCTTGAGAAGCGGGGAATGGTAGAAGTCCGTTGTGGGTTTTTCTATCCGTAAGCCAAGTTCGTAGGGAGAGATAGAGCAAAGCCCTTACCTGTAGTAATAGTCACCCAAGGGGGTGCGGGTGTGGAAGAGGTGTTAACCCCTTGAGCCAGCAGTCAGAAGGGTTACAACTAAAAGAGAAAGAATCAACAAAGTCATGGGCTTTTATACAGATCACCACGTGACTATGATGATAGGGATGGCTGCTACTGCTGCTGTGTCAGTGACATTCGACCCCTGTCCCCTAGGGACACAAATGCCAGTGTTGTATGAAGATAACATAATATTTCAATAAATCAGCCTGTTAGAATTCTGTCTGTTTCTGACATTCTGACATATGGGGCCAGTGGGCCCCTGTACATAATTAACATCTTAAGTTTCTTTATTGAAAGGATCCATTTCTGTGTATCATTACCTGAAAATAAAAACAATGATAGAAAGGAAATGGAAAGAAAAGCAGAAAGGTGGTCCGAAAGTCTTGTCACTCCTACATATTCTTTTAACTTTGTTTTTTGATTTAATGATACAATATATAAGTTGTATAATTATAAAAACAATATGTAGACAAGATTTTCGGATTACCCTGTACAATGATACAGTTGTGGTCCTATTTTTTAACTCATTGATTTTTATGAATTCTCCACGTCCCTTTCACTGCTACTGAACATTGAAGCTCTCACCACCTTATTTTCTGAAAGAAACCGTTAACATATTGCTCAAAGATATATATTTTCTATTCCTCATTTTTCTTCTCTTTAATGGCAATCCCTAAATAAGTGATAGTTTCTAATGAACAAATAACAAATAAATAAATTTATTTTACTATATATATATATATATATATATACCAAACCCTCAGCATGAGCAGGATGTGACACAAGGTCAATTTCTTCAGCAGAGTTTTTACAGGTTTTAATTCAATTTTCTTTCTCCTAGACAGGTTGCCTAACCATGGTTGAAGAGCCCAGTCTGCCCTACTATTTACCCATAGCTGGAGGGAGTATAGTTGGATTCATATCTTTCCCAAGGGTATTAGTGCGATGTGAAATGCAAACAACCTTGTCTAGGATTTGAACTCGGGTCGACAAGTACATTTCCCACGACTCTAACCATTATGCCACGTGCCTCCATTTATTTTACTTATATAAGAAAAGTTTTGGTAAACGGACCAAAGCCTGGCCTTTTTATCAAAACTTTTCTCGTTGCTTAATGATACCTGCATCGGAAAAATAAGGTCTAAAAAATTTCGACTTCGGGTTACCCTTACAGTGCTTTTAACCCGGTTTGTTTCGTTTTACGGCATATCAACCTCAGTGGGTCATGCCAACAAAGTTTTGAAATAAATTCATTCTTAATGGATACTCAATTATTATTTTTTATAAACACATTTTTCTATTCAACCCATAGATGGGACCTAACAGGTACTACCACTCCGGGTCAGAGTTGACCTGGGAGCAATATGATGAAGGGGTGCTCCACATTCTCCAAACCTCCAGAACTGGAACTCACCATTAGATAGAGTTTAACGTCATTCCCAGGAATGATGACCCTTAGACACCGATCTCTAACACCCATATGATGAAAAGGGTTGGGGCTTGCCATAAGGGCAATAGGATTGGGGCAATCATATAGGTGCTAGGGCTTGACGTGACCAGCCGACTGATCGGATGGGGGGGGGCTCTGACCGCCCGTCTAGCCTAAGTATGGGCCAAAGTGGAGTGTTGCATGTCATGGACTGCACAGCCAGCTTTTAACCCGGACTAATTCAACTAAAAGTAAACAATATCAATAAAGATTAAAAATCATTCTTTTAAATGTAGAGTCCTATGCTTGCAAAATCAACAATAACCAGAAAGTAATTGTCTAAAAGTTGGTCACCCCCAGAGAAAAAAATTAAGCATGATAAATAATAGGTACCACTAATTTTCCCTGTGAAATTCCCCCCCCCCCGCCTATATTTAACACAAGGAAACTTGCATACAGATTAAATTATCTTTGAATTTTTTTGTCCATTCGAAAGAAGAAACATTTTTTAAAAACTCCTGCTGATTTAAAAAAAAAAAAAAAAAATTCAGCTTACGGAAATAATGAAAATTACGAACGAAAAACAATGTTTACATTTTCGTACTGCTAAATTAATTGAAATTTAATGTAGTCAAAAATAAGTTATGACTAGAGGCTTCTTTAAAATTCTATGAAAAATCAATTAATCGTCCGATTTTCACGAAAATTTCCATAATTACTTACATTTTGATGAAAAAATATGTCTGAAATAGTTTGTTCCTAAAATATATTAGTGGAAATATATTTTTTACATTTTATTTTATGAAATATGAACCGACAAAAAATATATTTTTCCCCCTCCCATTTTATTTTATGAAATATGAACCGACAAAAAATGATTTTTACTTTTTTTCGATAAAGATAAGAATCTGAATAATTATATTAAAGATTTTTATTCACATTTATATTCGATGCGAGAGCTTTTTAGTAAAAGAACCATGAATACAGAATTCTGCTAAAAAAATATCAATAAAGAAACTGACCGTGTTGTAAATAAACGGACTGTTTTACTTATTTTTCAAGATAACGATCAGTAATTTTTCCCCAATCGGATAATTTGATCTTTGAATTAACTGTTTTTTTTGTAACAACTCTTTATGTTCGTTATTTTCTTTTTTGCGAGATTTAAAAAAAAAGGTTCAAAAATATTTACGTTTCTTCCTTCAATATGGCCTAAACTGATCACGTGACCTATTTTGGTGGTACCTAGTAATTACAAAAAAAAAAATGTTTAAAGAAAATTTGTATCCTTGTGAGTCACGGTCATTTTCTTAACAATTGCCGAAAGGAAGACAGACTACTAGAATGATCTACCCTAATTTCTACATGTGATTTGTCACGCACACGTCGTTAACACTTTCTTGGTAAAAAAAAAAAAAAAAATAGTGAAAAACATTATTTTTGTAACACTAAATCGTTGACTGGTGCGAAAATGAAACTTGATAATGGTTTAAACAAAACAAAAACAAAACTGTATCGAATTTTTTTCATTTAATGTTGAAAAAAAAAAAGAAAAAAAAAAGAAGGGCCATAAACTTTAATAATTAACGTTTAATTACTTTTTGAATTGACTATCTATTTAACTTTTTTCTTTAAAATGATAGGGGGGAAAAAGTCGTTTGTAATCTTACGATGAAATTTTAAAGATAGCTAAGGTAGAATTTTAAGGACATTGACAAAAAAGAAATAGGTACCCATCGATTGGTAATAGTTGAATATATGTGTATGTCGTAATACATACATAGATAGATTGGCTTGGTTTATTTCTTATTAAATACAGATCTTTATTTACACAAAAAAATGAAAATTTAAGAAGTCAAGCAAAATGATTTAACAGACAATTTCATTTATTTTTTGAACTCAAAACAAACTCATTTATTTAGCGCCAACTACATTCGGAATCACCTTGTAACTTGGAATTATGTGACTTTTTTGTGTTAGAGATAGTTAAAATTAAAATACAATGCTATAAGATTTTTCAATCTCAATCTTGTACCTTTGTTAAACTGAGAAGGTGGATTTATTGATTTATAAAAATAATAATTTGCATATCAACAAAATTTTATCAGTATTTATCCCAATATAAGTGAAAAAAAATTGCAACCTAAACAGGTGGATTTTTAATTTTTTTCTATGGAAGACCATAATCATTCGTATTACCTTATTTTCCTTGCAGTCAACTTGGATTTGATTTAAAATAAAACTAAGGAGGAAATGAAAAAAAAAAAAAATGAAAATGTCATTGCGATTCTTGTCTTGCAAAAAGTAAAGATGCTGACTAAATCGGATAATAATAATAATAATAATAATGTTGTTTTTTTTTTAATTCTGTGTGTGTGCGCGTACGTGCATACGCGTGTTTCAGGTTGTAGAAAACACATGAACATTCTAGTATTTTGGTACAGATTCTAGAATCTACGGTTCCTTCCTTGCTTTTCACTCTCTACCTACTAAGATCAAAAGTTCGATTCCAAAGTATAAGACATCTGAAAAGTGTAACAGCGGCCGAAATGTTATGAAAAACAAAACAAAATCAATAAAATAAGATCGAATGAATTAAAAACACCAAAAATCTTCAAAAATTCAGACCAAAAAAATAGCATGTGCTCGCGAGAAAAATTCTCTCGAAATACTTTCATTACTGTTAATTTTAACATAAATTTAAAAAAAAAATAATCAGATTCATTTATGAATCTAATTCTAATAAAATGCTACTTGTTTGAGTTTAAAGTTTTTAAAAATATTTTAAAATTGCCAGTTATTTTAGTAAAAGCAATGTCATATAAAAAAGCGAAAAAAAAAAAAAAAAAAATAACATCAGTTATAGTAATTAACAAAATCGAGTTCTTACGTGACTTTTTTCGCGTAGTCGAAGAAATACGGTTTATAAATTATAAGGGTTAAAAATAGAATAAATGTTGATATCTTTCCAACACATAACGCACTAATATCTACTAATATAACTCATTTTGATAAGATCAAAAGAAAGGTAAATGAAAAACTCACTAATCGTCCAGCTACTACCACACCAAACATGTTTGGGGAGAAAAGGTGAATCACAGTAAAAGATCCTCCTGAAAAAAAACTTGGCACTGAATGAATTCTCCAGAATAAGAAAAAAAAAAGAATAATAAAACTTAAGTCATCATAACAGGAAGTACTAATTCTTACTTCCGACTATCCTCATGGCACCTAATTTTTACGACAATCCCATTATAGTTTTCTTCTTACTGTATGTTATTATTATATGTTGAAATTAATAATTTTTAAAATAATCAGATAAACCACAGGAAAACAAACTGGATTATGTTTTATTTTATTTTAACAATTGCGGCATAATTGTAACGACAATAACAAAGTTTTCTTTTCAATCAAAATGGCGATAACAATTTTCTGAGATTGTTGATTTGTTACTTGCTTTTACTTTCAATGTTGTATTCTACTTAAAACTAAAGGTGAGGGAGTTTTTTTTGTCCGATAATAAGCACAATTTCAGTATATTTTTTATATGTCTTAAGTTTTTTTTTTATCTATTCATTTAAAGTATCTGACTGATAATTTTCTATTTGCAGTACGTCGTACATTAGTACAAAAATACCTGTTTCTGTTTCATTTGACGTCTGACAAATTTTTATAATTTTTTTTTTAAGCGGATAAAAAACCGTATTGGTTAAAGTGATTTTAAATGATCAAGAACAAAAATATAATCTCTTGAAGATTATTAGATTACTTGTGAATGAATACTGCTTCGAAGTTAGTGACCTTTATGTCATATCAACCTAAGTTTGTTTTGTAGATACCTAGAACTCCCGGGTTTTACAAGACGACAGTAATTTTTTCTTATTTAAAAAATATTTTTTAATTTGAAATTATCATTGGTAATTTATGAGGAAGTGCGTCCCGGTCTCCTGCCTCAAAAATTGCTACCCGGTGACTATCAAAATAACAACCCCAGCTCGTCGTAATTCTTGTTTATTTATCGTAATTTGTCGTAATTCTTGTTTAGATATGAAGATGGATATATAGTTTTGAATAGACTGAGATAGATAGATAGATAGATAAACAAACAAAATAATATAGATAGATACGAACAAATGGAGATAGATATTTTCGACAAGTAAATGTATTTGGGGGGGGGGTCGCTTGTTTTTTTTGCGTAATTCTACTTTATTTAAACTAAAAACAAGACATTAAACAAACATGAATAAAAAAATCTTAGTATTTAAAGTAATATAGATAAATATGAACAAATTGAGATAGTAGATAGATAGATATGACGATGGATAGTTTTGAATAGACTGAGCTAGGTCGTTATTTTAATAGTCACCGGGTAGCAATTTTTGAGGCAGGAGACCGGGACGCACTTCCTCATAAATTACCTTATCATTTTTTGTTTGTTTTTTGCATTAACTATGGATCGGAACAAACCTTTTTTTCAAAAAACCCTGCGCCAATGAGTGATAGGAATATTTCGGAATATCTGCAAATTACTGTGTTATTGAATTTTATTTGATTTTTGGAACACCGGATAATACAATCTCAGAGATGCTGATAGGTACGCGTCCAGTGTCCCTGACGCAGTAAAATCGTATCTATGCGTCCTAGTGTTTTCCTTTTTTCTTTGCTCACCATTTCAAGCTAACTGTAAATACATTTCAATAGTTTCTTAGAAACGAATTACACAGGATAGGTTACAAGGTAGGAGTTAGACGGCTCTAGTTGGACCCATAAATTTTCTCAGGGGCTCATTCAAAGCAAATATGCGCGTCTCAGGACGCACTAAATCAAAACATCATCAGCATCACTTCAATCTTTTCCAGACTGAAATTATTTTTCTAAATTTGATTAGTCTTACTGTTGTTAAGGTAGAAGAACCATGAATACAGAATTCTGCTAAAAAATATCAATAAAGAAACTGACCGTGTTGTAAATAAACTAGGTATACCCAAAATTGCGTTTTTGACAAAATGACTTTAGCCCCCCACCCCTACAGAAAATAATTTACTTTTTTACTCATTTCGATAATTATTTAAATTTGGCTATAAAAGAAAAAATTATACATCGATATTTTTCTGCTAATGGGGGGGGGGGCTACATTTTCAATAGAGTTTTTCTTCAAAACGTATACTTTGATTGACTAAAATAAGGTTTGCATTAAATAGATATTTATTTCTAGAATCTAAAAATATAACATTTTAAACTTAACATCAGAATATCTTTATTTTAAATGAATTTTATTTTTTATATATCAATTTTTCATAGCAAAAATATTTAATTAAAGTTTTGTAATAAAATAACTGATGCATTATAAAATTCATTAATTGATAAATCAATACTGAAAATTTCATTAAAATTGGATAATTCCCTGATATTTGGTAAATGTTTTTCGAACGGGGGGGAGGGGAATTGTATTGAAAAAACAGATTTTTTAACAAATTGGGTATACCTAATGTTTATTATAGGTAGTGAGGTCAACGTTATAACGTTTCGGTCTATCAGACCTTCTTCAGGATGCAGTTTGAGTTCTTGTATTGAAGGATGTCGTTCTCATACTGACGAGAGTCTTACGGTCATGACAGCTGCTGATGCCTATTTTAAATGTTTAGGATAGTAGTAGGATTTTGTTTTTCTTTTTTTTTTTTTTTTTTTTTTGTAAGGTGTTGGTAGCGTTGGGGGGGGGGGCATGGAGTGGTTTGGGGTGGAAATTATCCGGAAACCTCCAAAGTATGAAAGATTCATTCAACCTATGGGTCTTCATTTAAAAAAAAGCACATGTCACTCATCCAGAATTGCAAGCCACATTCAATTTGCCAATAATCAGTGTAGAAAAGAACCCCAGTTCCCCTTTTTACGCATCACTCATCAGAAAACGAACAGTTATTGAAGATTTACTTCAATGGACTGTCAATGAATTTGGTTTAGTAATGCAAGGTGGAAAAATAATTTGGGGTAAATACGCTCAGGTAACAAATAATCCAGAAAATGATGGTTGTATCAATGCAGTTCTGTTGGTTGAAGACCTTTAAAAAAAATTGTCGGTAATTTATGAGGAAGTGCGTCCTGGTCTCCTGCCTCAAAAATTGCTACCCGGTGACTATTAAAATAACGACCCAGCTCAGTCTATTCAAAACTATCCATCTTCATATCTATCTATCTATCTCAATTTGTTCATATTTATCTATATTACTTTAAATACTAAGATTTTTTTTTTTATTCATGTTTGTTTAATGTCTTGTTTTTAGTTTAAATAAACAAGAATTACGACAAAAAAAGATGCGATCCCCCTCCCCCAAATACATTTACTTGTCGAAAATATCTATCTCCATTTGTTCATATCTATCTATATTATTTTGTTTGTTTATCTATCTATCTATCTATCTCAGTCTATTCCAAACTATATATCCATCTTCATATCTAAACAAGAATTACAACAAATTACAATAAATAAACAAGAATTACCAGGAGCTGGGGTTGTTATTTTGATAGTCACCGGGTAGCAATTTTTGAGGCAGGAGACCAGGACGCACTTCCTCATAAATTACCAAATTGTCTGTTGAAGATGAATAAAATCTTGAAAGCAGCTCCCCCCCACCACAGCTGTATGGCCACTTACTTCCTATCACACAAACCATCAAAGTAACAAGACATGCTGGGCTCTGCTGGAGAAGTAAGGACAAACTCATAAGTGACATTCTTCTGTGGACATCTACTCATGGACACACCAGTTTAGTCTGACCAGCAAAAACCTACATTGTTGCTGGAGTCCTACAAGTAGATACTTTAGCACCATTTATATTCATAATTTGCCTAGACTATGTACTATGAATGTCACTAGATCTACTAAAAGAAAAAGGCTACAAACTAAAAATGGCTTGAAGTCGGCAATACCCTGCATAAAAAAGCAGTGTTGAAAAAACAGCAAAAAACTTTAATCAGCTTTGTGTGGATTCTGGATGTCGTGTGGACGACCTACCAAGTGCAATGACTAATCGGGAAAGGTGGCAAGAGAGAGTCATGGGAATTCATGTTGTTAGTGCCAGGACTGTTAAGTTGTAGTCGAAAGCAATTAAGAGGTCACTGGAGTCGGAGTTGAAAAAAACTATACTGAATCCGACTCCAGTTGAATTTACCCTTTATATGGCCCTAGATTAGTCAGTAAAGTTATACAGTGCACACTCCTTATGAATAGATTATAAAAAAATCATGGTTTTATATTTTGTAGGCCATAATCACTTAATTATATAAAGAGGAATCGGAGTTGGAGGTGACAAAAATAGAGGAGTCGGAATTGAAGGTTTTGTGTTCTGACTTCACAGCCCTGGTCAGCGCAACCTGATGATGATTTTATAGCGAGAGAAATTACTTACATGGGAGCTCAAAGCGAGCACAAACGTGTCTGGCATGTAAAATGAGGAGATCGGGGTGGGGGGGAGTGTAGTGGGTGACTACAGAGACTGAACTCGCAACTGGCTGATCGTGAGTCATGGCTTGTTGGCGTGTATGCAATTTCTGTATGTAATTTTTACATTATGATTGGCAGTGCTGGGCGTGTTTTGCCCGGATGTGGGATCTTCGTCAGAGCAGTTAATTATTTTTTAAGGCTTGCCTTCCCACGCCAAAGGGCAGTTCTGTTTGATCTTGCTAATGAGAACACAGACGTGCATCGAACAAGAAATGAGTAAACTTTGGTGGATTGATTGAAGACTGCTGTAATATTTTTGCAGGTGGAAAGACTTTGTCAGTGGACTTTTGCAGTTGGGAAAATGATTACCATAGTTGATTTCAAATGATCCCTTACTAAATGATTTTTCAGATTTGAAAATTGATTCAATATATTCACAAAAATTGTTATTATTGTTTTTGTTTAATGTTCAAAGGTGTTTTTTTTTTTTTGCATGTAAACCTGTATTTTTTTTTTTTTTTTTTGTTATTGTTAGAATCTAGCAATATGGCTACACTTGAACTTGATCCACTGTTCACAAGGGCATTGAAACTATTGCATTCAAAAGGCAAAGATTCTGAATACCAACTTCGACAAATGGTTGAAGATGTCATCGCACAAAAGAAGGGTCATCCGGTACGTATTATAAATCAAACCCAGTTTCTTTAATCACTTATTTTTTCTTTTTTTTTTTGGTTTGGTTTGGTTTAATGGAATATCAACCTCTGTGGGTTATTTAATGCCAACTCTTTATAATATCTATAAAATATACATAATATAATATACATAATATAACATGTAATATAGCAACAAATAATATAACAATATCTAGCATAAAGCAATATATATATATATATATATATATATATATATATATATATACACATATGTATGTTTTGTAAGGGTCCTTATTTTCATTGATAAAAAAAATTGTAGTTGTGACTGCTAAACTGAAATCGAGGGTCCCAGTGGCATAATGACATGCTGGGACTGTGACATCATATTTAGTAATTTTGAACTCTAGTCATGTTATTACATTCACTTTTAGACTAATACCCTTGGGGAAGGTATGAACCCCCTCATCCTGCCCAGTCTAGGTTGGGTTTTACAGTGTGTTAACCCTTGTTGGGTTATTTTATGCTGAAGATATTTTGTTTTATTCATCCTTGATGAGTATTCAAATTCTCTTTAAAACTAATTTCTTGATCTATTTAACCCATAGATGGGACCCTAACAGATACTTCCACTCTGGGTCAGAGTGGATCTGTGAGTAATGGCAATGAAGGGGAACTCCACACAGCCCAGAGCTCTAGAATTGGAATTTCACCACTAGATACAGTTTAACGTTTTTGGGGGTACAACATTAAACTGCATCCAGTGGTGAGGCTCCACTTCTGGAGTTTTGAGGGAATGTGGAGTCACCCTTTCATTGCCATTTCTACCTGGTCCACTCTGACCAAAGTGGTGATACTTGTTAGGGTTCCATCTCTTTGCTAAATAAATCAGACTGAACATTTTTGTATTAGATAGGAATACTTGAAACCATATAACAAATTATTATTAAATATAATAGTTACTTTTTCTGTTGGATAAAAGTGGGGATTGAACTTGGTTTGATTAAGTGCCCTTTTAGAGAGGCTTAGAATACATAACTGTATCCTGTGTAGAGGGTAAGATACTCCTAAAAGGGGATGTCCTGGTATCAGGCCCCGACACTAACTTTTTTCATGACTGTCCCAAACAAAAATTATCAACCGTCCCGAATGGGGTTTGGACTGTCCCAAAATCAAAATATTTTTGTTTAATTCATTAGCATCATCTATACTTGTCAGTCACCAGTAGCATAATAACATGTAATAAAACATTAAGTAAAACTGAAGCAGTGATAATTCTGGATATTTGGACAAAAAATCCATTTCCTAGTGTGTTTTGAGCTAAAAATATTTTTACTTTAAGTTACCCAATTTTCATGTAGTCATTGGTTTCCTTTTTCGGGAAGGACATGCTGAACCTTTTGAAATTTTTACCGTCCCCGGCAAACTGTCCCGGATGATGTACTGATCGTCCCAGATGTAATTTTATCGTCGACGATGGGACGGCATTAATGTCGAGCCCTGCCTGGTATGATACTAAACTGTATCTGGTGGTGAGATTCCAGTTCTGGAAGAGATCCACTTGGATCCAGTGTGATGGTACTTTGGGGAAAGCTGCTTTACCATATCAGCTGCTTTACTGAGTATATATTTACCAAACCCCTCCACACTAGCAAGATGTGACACATGGTCAATTTCTGGTATTTATGAATTTTAGTTGGCCAAATTCCTAGCATAAAATTGTGCATGTGCATTATCTCCCTTAACAAATTTGCTTGTTTTTCTTATGAGATTTTCTTAAACAATTGAATGAATAAAAATGCATTTCATTCTTATCAACACATAAGACAGTGCACAACAAAAATATCAAAATGTGTTCTTAATAACAATTAAGTTCATTTCAGATAATGCGCACGCACAGTTTTATGCTAGGAATTTGGCCAACTAAAGTTCATACGTATCGATAAGAATGAAATGTATTTTTATTCATTCAATTGTTTAAGAAAATCTCATAAGAAAAACTATACAAGCAAATTTGTTAAGGGAGATAATGTGCATGCACTATTTTATGCTAGGAATTTGGTCAATTAAAGTTCATAATTACCCAATTTCTTAAGTGGAGTTTAATAGGATTGAATTCAGAGTTTTCTTTCTCCTAGACTGGTTGCCTAAACAAGGTTAAAGAGCCCAGCCTGCCCTATTATTTACCCATAGCTGGAAAGAGAATAGTTGTATTCATACCTTTCCCAAAGGTATGAGCGCTATGTGAAATGCAAACAGCCTTATCCAGGCTTTGAACTCGTCTCTTCGTGTACATTTCCTATGATGGTAACCATTACACCACTACACGCCTTTACTAAGTAAGCTATTGTAGAATAAACATCATACTCATCTCCACGGGAAGGGTGTTACTAGCGTCCAGAAACCAAACAAAAAGAAAAGAGAACGTAACCAAATACGCTCTACACTAAATGCTTGAACACAGTCAAATGTTCAGTTTATATAGATGTAGCATTCCCAGTTGATTTTTTTATTTGGGGTTATTGTTGTTTAATCACATTAGTTATATAGAGCTGTGTAAATGGAGTTCAGAACCGTTTGAATTATGTAAATATCCCCAGTGGTTCAAAAGTTATGAGAATTTAAAGCCCCAAAATTGGGGGTACAAATGTAGACATGATCAGATGAAAACCGATAAAAGTTACATATTTAGAAAGATTATTCTATTCTCTTTCCAGCCATATAAATCTTTTAAGATTGGTTAAGAAATACTTGAGAAATTGCAAATTGAACTGATTAAGGTCGCAAATTTGAAAATGTCAGCGTTTTTCAGCTAAATGCTTGTAATGCTAATAGAAGAAAGTGTTCTCTTCAAAACTAACAGCCAATCAGCATTCAGGAAGTGAGAATAACCCAAATACACAAGTGGAATAGTCCAATCTACTATTTTAACAGCCTACCAAGTCTGGATCCTGACAACGTGCTCAGCATGCAACACAGCTAGATGCTAATCACTCCATGAATCTCTACAGCTATGAGGGCTGTTATTATTGCAGGGCTTTAAATTTCACCTATAATTCATTCTCTGTCTCATGATCTGTCAAGATCTATTATTGTTTCTGATACATAATGTTCTTTGTTGTAGTAGAACTGTTAGGATAACTGAGTTATCTACCCTTGGTAAATTGCTTTTTTGGAGAGGATCAACTGTGGTGCTAGTTGATAATTTGCATTGACTAATCAACAATGTGAGTGGATAAAAAAGCAGCTAAAATTTAAAATGAAAGCAGATACTAGTCAAAATTAGTAGTAATATTAATATCTAGCAGGACCTGTGGATATACCACAGTATGATAATCTAATTATTACAATGTTTGATATTTTTACTTAAGAGTTATTGCAAAATAATTCAATATGTAAAAAGTATGATAATCTTGATTTAACTCTCTCTCTCTCTTTTTTTCTTTCTTTCCTTCTTTTCATCTTTTGATTATGTTCAATTGAAACAGAATAACATTATCGCTTCCATATGCTCACCCCCTCTCTCTCTTATTGTATTTTTTCTGTGCAGCATGTCATTTTTCTTACCTTTCTGTATAATAAAAACGGAATTGTTCATTATTTTGCTGTGGTGACGACACTCATAAGAAATAAGAATTCATCAATTAAACGAAACCAGATAATCAGGATTTAGATTTTTGCATTTTATCTTGGACAGTTTCATTTTTAACCAGAGGCTGTTGCAAGATGATAATGGTCAGAAGATTAAGGAACAAGTGTATTGATATATAGATAATGATAATAATAGGGTAATTCTATGTCAAATCATCCAGAAAAAAGTAAAATTGCCCACCCCCCTTCAAATTTTCTGAAATTTTATACAGGTGTGGACTATGTTAAAGTTAGACAATCCCCAAAATTTGAGCTTCCAATTTCCAAAATTTTTGGTATAAATAATGTTCAATATATGTGAAATAATAATAGAAATTTTTTTTGTCATAGATGCATGCCACATCGAGTATTGATCATGAAAAAATCAAAAATCATCAATAACTTAAAATTGGTTAACTTTAAGACTTTTTTGATAACATTTTTGGATTCTTTGGGCGAAACTTATTTTATAACCCAATTTTTAATAGTAGCTCTAGAACTCATTTTACAGACAAAAATAGATTACAAAAAGTTGACATTTTTTGCGCCCATCCCCTCAAATTTGGAGAGCTAAAAATCGACATAACTCCGCCAATTTTTGGAATTGGAAGTTCAAATTTTGGGGATTGTCTAACTTTAACATAATCCACACCTGTACAAAATTTCAGAAAAATTGAAGGGTGTGGTTGACATGGCCTAGATGATTTGACATGGAATTACCCAATAATGAGTGAATGTTTTATTTATTTGTTTTGTTTTCCGTTTCCAGGTAAAACATGATCTCAGTGAGACTCCCTCCGAACCAAAGAAAATGAGGCTGGATATCTTTTCAACTATGGAGAAAGAAGAGAAGTTGAGTAAAGAGAAAGAGAGGGAAACTGAGAAAGAAAAAGAGAAGGAAAAGGTGAGGAAGGAGCGGGAGCAGAAAGAGAAAGACGATAAAGAACGCAAAGAGAAAATAGCAGCGGAAAAGGCGGCGGCTGCAGCCGAGAAGGCTTCTGCAGCCGCTGCCGCTGCTGCTGAGAAATCAGCTGCAAAAGAACGAGAAAGCCAGGATTCCAGTGATGACAATGTGGACACGGATGGATTTGCAGTGGATCTTGGTATCGCCTGTAATGTTTGCCAGTGAGTATTAATCAAATTTTATAAGAATTGATAGTACGAGGGTGAGTCAAAATATCATGACGATATTCTTGTGAAGAAGAAGAAGAAGATAATAATAATAATCTTATTAAAATGGAGATTGAGTGTTTGTCTGTCTGTAACCGAAACTATATCACTACTCAAGTCACAATTCATTTTGTTATTTACGTCACATTCTTCATGATTTTATTTTTATTTAAACCTCAATTATTAATGAAATTGTTTTTACATTATTAATATTATTGACCATATCTACATACTAATAACATGCAATTGTATTTATATTTACAACAAAATAGCGATTTACAATGTGAACAGGAAGGCTAATTTGCATATTGATATTAAGAATTTGATTTTGATAAATATGTACTTAGTATTATTGATTTCTAATTGTTTGGTTTTATCTTAATGAATATGAGCAAAAATCTTGGGGATAAATCTTAAAAGAAATTCATTAACAAGAAGAAATAACTGTAATTTTATTCTTTACTTCCTATTTTAACTGAATAATTGAATTAGGAAAATTTAGCAATGAAAGACAGGAGTGATGGAAGAGTAAGTTTCAATTGTCCTATTTTACGATTATACTCCTCTCTGTTTCAAATGTTTTTATCTGCATTCTTATTTTATTTCATTAGCCTTTCTAATTTAATATAATATTTCATTACATTAAAACTTAAATACTAGCACCCGGCGGGTGCATATATTTGTTAATAATAATAATAATACATGAATCAGAATTAGCCAATTCTGGATGCTTTTGCTGAGGTTATGAAAATGATGAACCAGCCTCAACTGTGAGATGCTGAGTTTGCCTGGTACTCTCTGAGTGTTGTATACCCACTCAATATCACAGGTATACAATAGAGAGAGACAGACAGACAGACAGACAGAGTAGATGAGATGATGGTTCTTACTTTTTAATTTTACTTACTTCATCTAACTTGGTCACCATGTTCTTCAGTCAATATAGTGGGCTTCTTGTTATGGGTTGGTTCTTCTTTCTTCGTGTTGGGCTGGTCATTGTTTGTTTTTAATAATCAATTAACAAGACTTGGTTGTTTTCTGATAAAGCTTTTATTTCACAACCCAGCCCATATTCATCTGTCATGGGGGGGAGATGGACCCCCAAGAGCTGACAACAACATCCACGCTCCTCAAAAGCCTGGTCACATCTGAAATTAATTCTCATGCATCTGTAATGGTGCGTTTTTAAGGGGTCAAGTAAAATGGTTACTACCTGTCAATAACTGCCAGGTAAATTTCCAGTAGTAGTAGAAAGGAGCAGACATGGGGGTCCTTTACTCCTAAGATGCCAGCTTCTCATTGTGCGGTTGAAAACCCTTTTTGGGCTTCGGGTTTTTAATAAAGAATAAAGACGTCTTGTAAGACAATTAAGTCTTGCTTAATTATTACTAACAACAAGAAATAAGGACAGACAAACCAGCCCAGCAGAAAGAAGGAATCAGCCCAGTAAGAGAAGATAGCTGCTGCCGAAACAGAACCAGTAAAAACTCATCTCATCTCACTATTTATATACCTGAGTCAAACGGGTATATAAATTCTGTAGTCTTATCAACTGCATCTGCACCTTTCACAGAACAAATATTTTTGGTTGCTTCTTCAATATTATTGCCCAGTTTGAACTCATAAAACATAAGTTCCCAAATTAGACTATGTTGCATGTTTATTTGTGTGGCTTTCAAATCACACAGGGAGTCAACATTTTAGTACAGGGATCACCAAACCTTTTTCATGGTGGGCTGGATAATTGAGAAAATAATGGGCGCAGGCCGGATAATTGAAAACATAACAAGTGCAGGCCACGTTATTATTGTGTTCAATACTTGCTAGCCAGAGCGAAAGCTCTGAGAAAAAGATGTAAAACAAAATTTATCTTTCCATGTTATATTCATGGATGAGTGGCGTAAGATGCACAAAAACAAATTTAACCAACATATTTATTTTCAAAACATCAAAGAATGCAGCATTAGTAGAAAGGTTTAGTGAGATTTGTGAAATGGCAGTTTGCCTTTCAAGATATCGTCAATGTTTGGTTTGGAATTGCTACACCCAATCAAGAGAATTGCTTTAAAATGTTTATCAGTCAATTTTGTTTGATGGGTTGATTCCGTAGTCAAGAGGATTTAGTAAGCTTAACATGATATTTAAATTTAAATGTTATCAGAACGACTTTAGTCATGTGATAAATGTGTTGTAAACTAGCACATGCTAAAATATTGCAAAACTTTTGACTCACCCTAGTACTTGTTTGGTGTCTGTTAAGGAATGCAAAGAAATAGATGCAACAAAGGATGGATGTGACCCAAGGTCAAATTTTAAGTGAAATACAACTGGTTTGACTTCAGAGTTTACCTTCTAGACTGATTGCCTAAGGTTAAAGAACCCAGTCTGACTATTTACCCATAGCTGAGGGGAGAAGAGATGGATTCATATTTTTCCCAAGGGCATTAGTGTGAAATGTTGTATTGGCTGACGTGCTGGACTGCAACATCTTAGTAAGTGAGTTCGAACTCTGGTTGTGCTACTACATTCAGTTTTGGACTAATACCCTTGGAAAAGGTATGAACCCCCTCATCTCAGCGTATGAGTAGCTGAGTAAGGAGCTGATGGTAAGTGTGGCGCTCCACCTCAGATGCTAAAAACAATCTCCTTGGTCTAGCGCTATTGAAAAGGGGATAGACTCCCTCTCTGACTGGCTAATACCGACTTTAGGCCGCCCCGTCGACTTTACTTTTACTTATGATTATTCTACAAGTGTTATATGTGTTTGTCTTTTTCATTTTTTCTTTTGTGTTATTCTTTTATGTGTTTATGTCAGTTTATGAATTTCATGTTGTGAATTCTTGTATAAATTGCAGACAATTTGAAGTGACCTCTGGAAACCAATTGATAGAATGCCAAGAATGCCACAATCTCTACCATCAGGTAAGGGTTAATTTTTTTTTTTTTCACTTTTATCTATTGATTTATTCTTTTACTTCCTTTCTTTCCATTTTTTTTTGACTCAGACAATGTTTGTATTGAGGCCATATTGAGGCAGATATTTTTTGTGAATTGTTAATATAACAATCACAGAAAAAGCTTGTTTTTTTTTTTTTATCTGACAAGGAGCAAGCTTTAGTGGTTGTTATAATAACTAGGAGTCAGTTTATCTCAGTCAGTAGAGCAATTACTTAAGAATTGCAAGGTTCTGGGTTTCATACTGGTCTCCGTCAACTCAAATCACAATTAACACATTTTGGGTAATTCTATCTGTGTGGTAAAGCATCTTGAAGCTGACGGTAGATGTGGCGCTCCACATCAGCAAAAACTATATCCTTAGTTTAGCATTAGTGAAAAGGGGATAGACTCCCTTGCTGTTCAGCTGATACCGTGAATAGGCCACTCTGCAGACTATTATATAACATTATATATATATATATAACTATAATAACAATTCACTAACAGAGCTAAATCAATTATCCCTCTGACAGAAATTCATTGACTAAAAGATATCCACAATTCTCTTCAAAGTGTAACTTATCATTTAGTTTGTGTATATTGTTATAAAGGCTGTGGTGATGTTGGAGCTAGTATACTACCCTTGGCAAAAATTATGGAATTACCACACTTAGAGGATGGTCACTGTTAGGTTCAGACCTAACGAAAATAGAGTTACTCCCCTTGATCAGTAGGGGACTGTTGCGAACCTGGAAGTGGGGGTTTTCGCCATGAAACTTTTGGATTAGGTTTGTACTGAGTGGAAGCACGTTCACTGCAAAGTTGAGCTAGTTAAGTCACTTTTAGAGTAAAAGCATTCTCTGCCCTGTGTTAAATAAAACCTTGTTAATTTCCAACAAAGTGGTCTTGCATTTTCTTTCAGTGTTCTGTATTTTATCTGTATGTAAAAACATAACAGTCACTTTAGGGGATTAAAGCTTTTCTTTTTTAAATGTATATAAAATCAATGACATGGCCAGCAAACAGTCTGGATTTAAATCCAATTTTTTTTTTTTTAAATGGTCCCTAAGATGGCTCCATCCATCAAAGAAGATGTATTAGCTGCCATTTGGGAAAATTGGAACTACTTTGATAAGAATATTTACTTTAAATTGGTGAAATCCATGCCTGAAAGAATTGAGGCTGTCATAAAAGCTCGAGGAGAGACAACTAAGTATTAATTGTAATTTCTTTTGACCATAATATCCATAATTTTTTCCTCAACATTGGGCTTTTCCATAATGTTTTCTTCTGCATGACTTAAATAACAATAAATAATCTAATCTAGTTTATTTAGGGTATATTTTATGAAGCTAGAATGTTTTCTGTCTTATCTGTTATTAGTTTATTTACTGCTAAATAAAAACCTAAGTGAACCTCTAAGTATGCTAATTCTATAATTTTTGCCAGAGGGTAGTAGACATTTCTTGGACTAAGCTGCCTTTAGTCTAAGGCCATCACATCCAGGAATCAAACTCACTAACAATGGCTTGTGAAACAATCAATTTAAGTATCTGTTGAGGGGAAAAATAAAATCTAAGTTGAAAAAAAAGTCTTTGTTGTGGGTGGGGGGTCGAACAATTGAATCCAACACTTACTGGTAGACTAATACTTACTTGCCCCGCCTGGGGGGGTCCAGTGTGCTTCGGCCACTGGATCAGGTTAAAGTACAAATAATAGTGTCGATCCCAGGGTCCATCCCCCCAGGCAATACCTGCCCTCTTGGGGGCAGGGCTGGGTTTATTGCCCAGCGCCTGAGCCCCCCCCCCCTTGAGGGGGAATGCCGAAGGGATCGACGCAATTTTTGTCCTTTCCCACCCATGAGCTTCGGCTTGTGGGTGGGCCCACATTAAAACGTGGCCTTGTGCCCGTGCCCATACAAGTGGGGTATGAGGCAAATACCCTTACTGGTAGGCTAATCTTTCCTTTCCTTTTTCTTCTCCACTTTCTGTTTCATCGTAGTCAACATCTACTTGTTGTTTCTTCTTTTCTTCTTCAAAGCCTCTCAATGCTACTGTCTCTCTGATCTCGTAATATGCACTTTTTCCTTCGCTGCCACCTGGGCTTCTGCTGGTCTATTTGTTGGAGTTCAGGGCTTATTCACTTACCAAAGGATTCTATAGTTCAGGACTTACTTACTTTAAGTCCTTTTCAACTGGCCAAGGATGGTGATCAGAAACTTAACACTATTTATACACCCAGCTCCCACGTGCTTATAGCTGTCATATGGGCATATGGTTTGAACATACGGGAACTTGGGTCAACTCAATCCTCAGCACTACACTTAAGTATCACCTTTTCATATTCAAAAGGACGCAGGTTCAATCTTAGATCAAAGTCCTACATGCCAGACAAAGCCTAACCCGCTTCCTTCGAGAATATAGCAAGTCCTCATTTCTACCACTCGATTCATATTCTCCGTCACAATATCACTCTATGAAATGTGCGTTGCACTCATGTTGTTTATTAATGGGAATAAAGGTAAAGTGAGAAACTGATGGTAGGTGTGAAAAAGGGATAGACTCCCTCGCTGTCTAGCTGATACTGACTTTAGGCCACCCTGACAACTTACTAATACTTTATTTTTTAATTATTTAGTTAACTTAGTCTCTTCTTTCCCAAGGCTTCATTTGGTGATAATCTAACTCGCTTTAAGTAGTAACTCTTACTCATCAGGAGCGTCCCATTGTGGTGTTATAGTTAGCAAGCTAGTCTTGCAGATCCATTACTACTAAATAGCGAGTTCGATCCTCACTGGATGCCCCATATTAGCGACCTTGTGTCACATGCTACTCGTGGCGAACGAGTTGAGTAAATACCTACTCTTACTCATCAGTAATAAAATGTCCTTTAATACTTTTATTTTTAGTTAGAAAAAAATATAATATCAAGGTCGATAACTTCTACTATTTTATTTTAGTAAATGAAAGTTACTTCCCTTGCATTCAGTAATACATATTTAAAGATTTTTCCCTTTTGGATTTCTGCTTATAATTATAAGGAATGAATATTAAAGTGGAGGATTAAAAAAATAATTCAATCAGGAGTGCACATTAAAAACCAGGAAAAACACTGATAGGAAATAAAACTAACACCGTTTCAATTCACTTAAGATTAAACTTGCAGGTACTAAAATTGTTTTTGGATCTCTCTCTCTCTCTCTCTCAGTATATATATGTATATATATATACACACATACACACACAGTGGTACCTTGACTTATTAGTTTAATTTGTTCCACTCAGTCTCTTCATGTATCAAATCAATTTTCCCCATTGAAATAAACTGAAATGCCATTATTCCGTACCAGCGCCCCTAACACCCTAATTTTTTTTCGCATGCTTTTTAAATAAGAAAAACAGCACAGTCTTGTATAAAAACATAATAAAATAGAATGTAATGAATTATGTGCTGTAATATGTTTTAATGTTTTATAAATTATATTTTTCTTTGTTGTAATAAATTTGGAAAAGCTTTAGTGGATTTATTAAACGTATTCGAAGTTCACTTGTACCTCAAATTTTAGCTCCCAACACAGAGCAAAAAAATCGACTGAGTGACAATTTATAACTCTGAAAACTTATAACTTGTGGCATTCATAAGTCAGGGTACCACTGTGTTTGTGTACGCACACACACACACACACACACACACACACACACATCATCATCATCATCATATCATCATCATGCTTGTAGCATAGATTCCCTTGGCTATCCCTTGCCAACCCATCCCTATTATTTATCACTCCTGGCGAGTCCTCAGTACAACATCCAGTGTCTGCACAGAGGTAGTCAATGTAAGTTTTTACTGGTCGGCTAACACTGATGTATCCATATGTAGATGTTCACAGGTGAACATCACTTATGAGTTGATTCTTACTTCTCCAGCAATGTCCAGTATGTCTTGTTCATAGTTCTTGGGTGTTTTGTGTGATAGGAGGTAAGTGGACATACAGATGCTTTCTTGTGGGGTGCTATTTTCAGGATTTGTTCAAGACAGCACACAGCATCCTTGCGTAGCTCTCATCTATTTTTTTTTCTCGAATTCTTTCTTCCAAGTTATTGCCATGTCAGTACTACTGTATGGCTGCACCATTTGGATTTTAATGAAGCAATTGAAAAAACACTTTGAGGAAGCCATATGATTTAGTCGGCCATTTTCATTTCACCGTAATCAATACAACTACATGTTTTAACACAAAAATATAAAATGTGTTCTTAATAACAATTAAGTTCATTTCAAATAATGCACAAACACAATTAAGAACACATTTTATGATATTTACATGTGTTAAAACATGCAGTTGTATTGATTCAAACAAATTCGTATTTTAAGTTTAAGGTGAAATGAAAATGGCTGACTAAATCATATGGCTTCCAAAAAGTGAAATAAACAAGGGGAGGTTACTCTAATTTATGTAGCTAATGTTCAGATTACCGAAAAAGATAAGCAATTTATGTTAATCCATGATTTTTATTAGGCAGATTAGAGTGCATATATCAACTGCTCAAATTATATAATTTAATTCAAATCAAGAAATGTTTAATAGTTTATTATTTAATTGGATTAGATTCACTACAAATTTTCATTTGTTTATTTTTTATTCAACTTCTTTTAGGATCTGATTTAGCTAAGACATTTGAAAACTTGACTGATTTTTGTAATATTTTGTTAAATGAAAACTACCAGTAATAAATTCAATCTCATCTAAATTTTAATATATGTATTTACCTTACCCCTCTGCACAAGCAGGTTGTGACACAAGGTCAATTTTTTTAAGCGTAGTTTAGCAGGTTTGCATTTGAAGGTGCTTGTAGTGTAATGGTTATCATTGTAGCAATTCCTTTGTCTAGATTCAATAGAAACAAAAGTAATATCTTATTATAATGGAGATTGTGTATTTGTCTGTAACCAAAACTATATCACTACTCAAGTCACAATTCACTTAGTTATTTACGTCACATTCTCCATGATTATATTTTTATTTAAACCTCAATTATTAATGAAATTGTTTTACATTATTGATACTGTTGGCCTTATCTACATACTGATAATATGCAATTTTATTTATATATACAACAAAATAGCGGTTTACAGTGTGAACGGGAAGGCTAATTTGCATATTGATATTAAAAAGTTGATTTTAATAAATAGGTGTTTGGTATTATTAATTTCTAATTGTTTGTGAATATGAACAAAAATCTCTTGGATAAATCTTAAAAGAAATCCATTAACAAGAAGAAATAACTGTAATTTAATTCTTTACTTCCTAATTAAACTAAATAGTTAAATTAGAAAAATTTAGCAATGAAAGACAGGATTGATGTAAGAGTAAGTTTCAGTTGTTCTATTTTTCAATTATAACTATCTCTGTTTCAAATCTTTTTATCTGCATTCTTATTTAGTTTCATTAGTCTTTTTAATTTGATATGATATTTCATTATATTAGAAATTAAATACTTGCAATCGGAAAGCTCATATATTTGCTAGTTACAACAACTAAGAATGCAAATTAACTGATACAAGATATCCCAATGTATGGACAATAGAATGAGAACAATCTTCTTCTGTGGATTGAATAAAAGGGTTTAATTTCAAAGTTTACCAACAATAGACACATAAAGAAGGTGAGAATGTACAGCAGCTAAAACATTGTGAAAAAAACAACCAGTATAGATACAGTGACCCGGGTTCAAATCCTGGATTAGGCCGTTTGCATTTCATATAGTGCTAATACCCTTGGGAAAGGTATGAACCCAACTATTCTCTCTCCAATGGGTAAATAGTAGGGCAAACTGGGCTCTTTAACCTTGCTATCTAAATTTTAATATTCATTTTTATTCCTCTGTATATCATTAACCATTTCTCAATTTTCTCAATGAGAAAAGATTAACACAATTGTATGTAAGATATTTTTATGAAAATTTCCTAAAATATATTTGATTTTATGGTACTAATGCACAATAGTGCGCAAGAGATAAAACAATGATGCTGATAGCTTTTTGATTTCCTGCATCCTAGGATGTACATATTTGTTTTGAATGAGTCCCCAGGAAAATTTATGGGTCCCAACTAAAGCCGTCTACCTCCTACCTTGTAACTGTCAAATTGGTAAGACAAGACAACAAGGAGCCATAACTTAATACGGATCTAACCTTGTTGCAATCCTGTTCGCAGTGCCATGTAGAAATTTGTTGGCTGATTAGCATCCAACTGTGTTGCTGTTGTTCAAACCAACAGCATACTCAGCTCACAACACAGTTGGATGCTAATCACCCAACAAATTTCTACTGTAACCTATCCTGAGTAATTTATTTCTAAGAAACTATTAAAATGTATTTACAGTTAGCTTGAAATGGTGAGGGAAGAAAAACGAAAAACACTGGGAAGCATGAATTTTACTGCGTCCTTTTAGATTTTTGTGCATCAGGGATGCATGCGATGCATCTCTGTAATATCATTAGATTAAGTATAAAAAACATTACATTTCATGGAAAATACCTGAAACCTTTGAGATGCTAGGGTTAGGGTAAGGGCTAGGATTAGGCTACATTGGGAGTTTAATGCTATTCATACAGAAAATGTGATTCTAATATCTCTTGCATGCTATTGTGCATTTGTACTGATTTGTGAAGTGTATTTTACAAAACTTTTGTAAAACAATAGTTTGGGCCCAGGTAAATTTTTTTAGGAAAATGTAAACTTAGGTTTGGGTTCCCAACTTTTAATTACTGCAATTGTTTTTGGCGATTTTTTTTTACATGATTTTTTTTTAGATAAATTTTTTGTACGATAACAATTTTTACAACTTGGAAATAAATTTGGGAATAATCAAAATTAATTGCGAAATCCAGCGAAAGTCACCCATGAAATAGAAATAAATTTTTGTTTGGAAAGTAAAGACTTAATTCCTCCAGATCTTCCTTTTGAGTTCAAAAGAGTTCAATTTTCAGTGAGAGTTAGCTATGCAATGTCAATCAATAAGTCCCAAGGAGAATCATTGAAAATAACTGGGTTTTATCTGTTGGACCCCTGCTTTTTTCATGGCCAAGCTTTATGTTAAAGTGTTGGGAATGGGAACAATCTATTTGTGCTGACCTCAAATGAGAAAACCAAAAATGTTGTTTATCATGCAGTTTTTGTAATAAGTTCTAAATAGATAAATTATATCGTTGTTTTGATGCAAAACGTAATATTGTTCATGTTTAATGAAATTTAAATGTACTCAATGTATGAAGTGTGATTGTTTGGCCTTTGGCCCAATCAAGCACCCTCCATAATAGCTAGCTTAATTCCCGTCTTATAGGGTGACTTTTATATATTTACCCAACCCCTCCACACGAGCAGGATGTGACATAAGGTCATTTTTTGGCAGAGTTTAACAGGTTTGAATTTAAAAATTTTCCTTCTCCTAGACTAGTTGCCTAACCATGGTTAAAGAGTCCAGTCTGCCCTGTTATTCACCCATAGCTGGAGGGAGAGCAGGTTGATGTATACCTTTTCCAAGAGTATTAATGCTATGTGAAAAGTAGACAGCCTAGTCTAGGATTTGAACTCGGGTCGACAAGTCAATTTCCCATGACCCTAGCCATTACACCACGCACCTCCATAGGGTGGCTTTTAAGCTAGTGTTTAATAATCTAAGCTTCTATGTCAAGAAAGATAACTGGTTACTACATCATACTTCTTTGAGTTGATTGGTAAAAAAAAACAACATGCAATTACATATACGAAAGGTCATGATCTTCAGTAATGGTTAAAAAAAAAGAAATGTTTAAATCACAGTGGAAGAATAAGTAGTGTTTAAAAGTTTTAACCTCGTCTCATGAGTCATTGAGATTAAAAAACATTAATATTTCAGAATGTTGATTGTTTTGTAGAAAGATTATACAAGTATGAATTTGGATATGTTAATCACTGAGGGACTCATGGAATGTGACGACTCCCAAAAGTTAAGAAAAAAATGTAACTATACGAAAACATACAATTCACAATGTATCATTTTCTGGTTATTTCCTATAAGTCTAACATGATCAAAGGGGAACCACTCTTGACTGATAAATTATTTATTGATCTACTAGGAAAAAAGAAGACGGGTTAGGGTTATGGTTTAAGGGAACCACTCTTGACTGATAAATTATTTATTTATTATTGATCTACTAGGAAAAAAGAAGACGGGGTTATTTAAGGGGAACCACTCTTGATTGATAAATTATTTATTTATTTATTGATCTACTAGGAAAAAGAAGACTTAAGGGGAACCACTCTTGATGATTTATTTATTATTGATCTACTAGGAAAAAAGAAGACTAAGGGAACCACTCTTGACTGATAAATTATTTATTTATTTATTGATCTACTAGGAAAAAAGAAGACTATGGTTTAAGGGAACCACTCTTGATTGTAAATTATTTATTTATTTATGATCTACTAGGAAAAAAGAAGATAGGGTTATTTAAGGGGAACCACTCTTGATTGATAAATTATTATTTATTTAATTGATCTACCAGGAAAAAAAGAAGACAGGATTAGGTTAGGGTTTAAGGAGGACTGGATCTACTTAGGAAAAAAGAAGACGTTAGGGTTTAAGGGGAACCACTCTTGACTGATAAATTATTTATTTATTTATTGATCTACTAGGAAAAAGAAGAGTTAGGGTTTACCTTGACTGATCTTGACGGTTAGTTTAATGGGAAAATAAATAAATAATTTATTAGTCAATATTTGACCATGTTAGACACCATTTCCATTAGGTTCTTAGTTGTTCCGCCCTGTCGCTGGGGAGTTAGAATGCACCGACTGCACCTCTGCAGAGCGGTAAGACTCCCCCAATGGGGCCAACCCGTGATGCTTAAGGAAGAGCCCAGGTGATGAGCAGTTCATAACATGCAATACTCCACTTTGGCCCTATCTTGGCTAGACGGGTGGTCGGAGAGGCCCCCTCCGATCAATCGGCTGTCACGTCAAGCCCTAGTACCTATATGATTGCCCAACCCTATTGCCCTTATCTTTTATCATATGGGTGCTAGAAAATCCTGGAATGATTTAAACTCTATCTGATGGTGAGGTTCCAGTTTTGGAGGTTTGGGGAATGGGAGCACCCCTTCATCACCATTGCTCCTGGTTCTGACCCGAGTGGTAGTACCTGTTAGGTTCCCATCTATGGGTTAAATAGAAAAATGTATTTATAAAAAAATTGTATTATCCATTAAGAATTGATTTATTTCAAAACTTTATTGGCATTAAATGAACAACTGAGGTTGATATGCCGTAAAACAAACCAAACCAAACTTGAAACAGAAACTTTTTAAAATGCCTTGATTCAGCATTAAATGACCCCAAAAGGGTTGATATGCTGTAAAACAAAACAACCAATTAAATAATTGACACTTATTAAGCTTAGTATATCACAATACAAAATTGTATGGAAGTCGATGAGACCTGACTTGAAAATTGGCATTTGAGATTGAGTCTTTTGTTTTGTAAACTATTGGTGTACAACTTCATCACCATTGCTCCCTGGTCCACTCTGACCCGGAGTGGTAGTACCTGTTAGGGTCCCATCTATGGGTTAAATAGAAAAATGTATTTATAAAAAAAATTGTATTATCCATTAAGAATTGATTTATTTCAAAACTTTATCGGCATTAAATGACCCACTGAGGTTGATATGCCGTAAAACAAAACAAACCCTCATAGTTGTTGGCATCCTTCCGTCTGCTAAAGACGATGGCATAGTGGCCTTTTAAAAAAAAAATTTTTTTATCTGCATCTGCGCAAGTGGTTGAACAGGCCAATTTTTGAATGGCAATCTCTGGTGAAGTGACTGCAAACAAACAGTGATGCTTGCTGGAGTTACTGTTGTCTCTCCTTCCTTTTGGCTCTCTTTTCTGGCAGCTTCTTTCCTCTTTTTCAATCCTTTTCGTCCCTTGTTTGACAAGGAGGCGCCAGGCCACTCAGTTTTCTGCCCCAACCTCCCATGTGTTGGTGTTGATGTGGCATGTCTTCATAACCTTCTTGCAGACGTCTCTAAAGCATAGGCGTTGTCTCCTTACCGGTTGGGAGCCTTCTACTAATTCACCATACAGTAGGTCTTTGGGGATATGGCCTTTGTTCATCCTCCTGACATACAATTTAGGTAGGTTTCCCAAGGCGAAAAAGATGACTTTTAATTTGTAATTTTGATGGTGGGAAAAAAAAAGCGGCCAAATGAATGCCTATAGACTCCTGAATATCATACTATTTTTCTGATGCGTAAATGTTGTTCGTTTTGAAGTTTTCCGTGGTACCACCAATTTTCCCTGTGAAATTTACCCCCCCCCCCCCCCCCACTATATTTAACATAATAAACTTTGCATAAAGGTTAATATTATCTTGAAATTTTTTATTCATTCAAAAGAAGAAGCATTAAACAAACTCCTAATGATTTTTAAAAAAATTTTCGGCTTACAAAAATAATGAAAATTATAAATGAAAAACAATGTTTACATTTTTGCACCGTTAAATCAATTGAAATTTAACATAGCCAAAAACAAGTTATAACTAAGGTTTTTTTTTTATAATTCTATAAAAAATAAATTAATGGTCCAATTTTCACAAAAACTTCCATAATTACTTACCTTTGGATGAATATGTGTCTTAGCATAAAATTGTACTTGCGCATTATTTGAAATGAAGTTAACTGTTACTAAAAACAAATATTTTGGAGTATAAAAAATGCATTAAAAAGAATTAAAAAAGAAAACACGCCGGTTTTCAAATCCATTTTATATGCATTTTTTTACTCCAAAATATCATAAAATGTGTTTTTAGTAACAGTTAACTTCATTTCAAATAATGCGCAAGTACAATTTTATGCTAAGAATTTAGTCACTTAAAGTTCAAAATTACCAACTTCTGTTTCATATAATGCTTTGCTCATATGTTTAGATTTTGAAGTATACTGTTTAAATGAACTGTATGTACATTCGTTCTATTCTGTTGTCTTTACCTCTTCTGCCTAATATTTCCTGTTGGCGGGCTTAGAACACTGTCTGTATCCCCTGCAGAGGGGTAACCCTCATCCCCCTCTTCCAAAGGGGTGTTCTTGGTATGACACTAAACTGCATCTGGTGTTGGGGCTCCAATTCTGGAGCTTTGGAGAGTGTGGAGTAGCCCTTCATTATTTTCCAAATGTTAGCCATGTCAGTGCTACTGTATGGCTGCCTCCCTTGGACTCAAATGAAACACTTGGAGAAAAAGTTAACTGGGAACTGTACAAGGATGCTGCATGCTGTCTTGAACAAATCCTGGAAGCAGCACTTCTCAAAAAAGCAGCTGCCTCCTATCACACAAGCCATCCAGGTAAGATGAACAAGACATGCTGGACATTGCTGGAAAAGCAGGGATGAACTCATAAGTGACATTTTCCTGTGCGCATACCAGTGTGGTTTGGCCAGCAAAAACCTACATCGATCAGCTCTGCACGGATAATGGATGCTGTGCAGAGGACCATCCAGGAACGATGGCCGATAGGGACAGGTAGCGAGTAAAAGTCATGGAGCTCAATGCTGTTGGTACAACCTGATGATGATGATGATCTTAGAGCAACTTGAATAATTATCAATGAATAAATCTTTATTAAATATAAAATCTGAGGAAAATAATCTGCCTATTTATTTATATACACTGACAGAAAATAAAAATTGCAACATTCTGAATATGTATTTCAGTTTACAAATAAACATCTTTCTATATATAATGGAGATAGACTGCATTTATGTCTGAAGCCGAAACTACGTCACGGCTTACGTCACAGATTCCACAATAATCTAAAGGATTTATTAATGAGAACCTAATTTATAATCAATATAGTTTATTTATAAAATATAAAAGAGATAATTAGTTTATATACTCTATGTGGTTGGTGTTGTAAGATCTGCTGGTCTTGTATAGATAATGTAGCTAGATTGCTGTAAATGGACTCACCAGTGTTGGCCGACAGCAAAAACATACATGCATCAGTTCTGTCCAGGGACACTGGATGTTTAGACCAGTTAACCATACCATGGCTAAATAGTACAGTCTGCTCTACTATTTACCCATAGCTGTGGGGAGAAAAGATGGATCCATGCCTTTCCAAAGGGTTTTAGTGCAAAATGAAAGGCAAACAGCTTTGCCCAGAATTTGAACTCGGATCACCATGTCCATTTTCTTCTACGATAACCGCTATGCACATGTCTACTATTATAAATGATCATATATGCAGATCAAAGCTACAAAATAAGGAGTGTATATTAAGAAAAATGAAAAAACACAGGTTTAAATGGGTTAAGTGGTGAGTTTATTGGCCGACGCTGCAGTGTTTCGATCTATTAATTAGATCATCTTCAGGGCATTTGTTGGTATATGGAAGGTGATAAGAAATTATTTATCACAGAATAACGAGAAAAGCGAGTGGTAGTCATTGTTATTCAGTCTGTTTAAAAATTTTTTGAGGTTTGAAAAAAGGGGACGGTTTGAAATATGACATCAAATATTCTCTTTTATGGCCTGAGTATGGGACGGTGTAGGTGTGTGTATCGAAAGGAAACATTGTGCATTTTTTAGGTGTGTGGTTGTGTGTGTGTGTGTGTATTGGTAAGAGGTAGGGGAGAGAGGTGTCATTGGGCGTCAAAAGAAATTTTTCATTTTTTATATTAAAAGAAGAGAAAGAAGTCTGTGTGTGTGTGGGGGGGGGAGTGTATCAACAGTACTCAGCACCTTCCCCATTAATATACAGTACCTAGTTTAAAATTTTATTTTCCATCAATGTGTGCAGTATTTATCTCATTTCCCTCGTATGCGTCTCAGGCACAAGGCTCTATTAATGTGGGACCACCCACGAACCGAGGCTCATGGGATAGTGGGTGCTAAAAATGCGTTGATCACGTCGGTATTCCCCCTCAAGAAGGGTGCCTCAGGCACTGGGCAATAAACCCAGCTCTGCCCCATTTAAATCAAGGCAGGTGTTGCCTGGGGTGATAGCCCCCTGGGATTACACCATTAACTTAACACTGGTACAGTGGCCGAAGCTAGCTGCCCCCTGCCCCGAAGAGCGGGTTATTATTTTCCATCAGTGTGTGTATATATAAGTAGATTTCAATTAAACTAAACATTAGTTACTTAGTAGGATTAATTGTACAAGAATAGAATTAAAACATAATATTTTGTTCTTTTTATGCAAATCCATTTACAAATATTGGGACTAAAATCTGTGCTTCTGATATGTTCTACTTTTATGCAGAATCCACAATACATGATCGTCATGTTGTCCAAAGGCATGAAACTTGGAGTAATGGACAATATCTAATATTGCAAAGCTTTTTATGTGTATATATATATATATATATATATATATATACAAGTTTTGTTGGACTGTACAGACAATTCTTGTCGGACAAGTTTTTGTTTGATCCTTTCTAATTTTTGGGCCATCTTTTTGGTGTCGGGGTGTAACTGGTGTAACAGTCCACCAAAGGTTTCAAAACGAGCGCTTTCGGCAATACAGTTTGCCATCATCAGGTAGGAAACGATGGTATGGTTTCGTGTCTCGTTTTTTAATGAGAACAAGTAGTAGCAAGGAATTAGAAGTGGGAGGTAATAACCATTGGTAGTGGGAGGTTACACCCCGACACTAAAAAGATGGCCCGAAAATTAGAAAGGATCAACCAAAAACTTGTCAGACAGGAATTGTCTGTACAGTTCAACAAAACTTGTATAAAAGAAAAAATACTGCCAAAATACACTTATTTTAAAATATATATATATATATAGGTAGATAGATGCTGATAGCTATGCATCCTGCATCCCTGATGCACAAAAATCTAAAAGGATGTAGTAAAATCGTATCCATGCCTCCCAGTGTTTTTCTTTTTTCTTCCCTCACCATTTCAATCTAGCTGTAAATACATTTCAATAGTTTCTTAAAAACAAATTACACAGGATGGGTTACAAGGTAGGAGTTAGACGGCTTTATTTGGGACCCATAGCATGTTTATTTTTAAAAATATTAAGTTACTCGCTATAACATTCCATTGCGTGAGCATGCTTCACGTTATATAAACGCTGAACAACCCACCATTTTAATATTTTTGATCATCTGAAGATTGCATGACATGCATGAAACTGCAGTTACAGAATATTAACACCATAATGATTAATCTCTGATTTGATATATATATATATATATATATATATATATATATATATATAATATAATAGATAAATATATAAAGGTTTTACATATCTATTTATTAGGTGACAAAGGAACATTCACAACCATATTGGTTTCATGCAATGCAATCATCAGGTGAAGATGTTTCAAATGTCATTTGAAACATCTTCACCTGATGATTGCATCGCATGAAACCAATATGGTTGTGAATGTTCCTTTGTCACCTAATAAATAGATATGTAAAACCTTTATATATTTATCTTATATTATATAACAGCTCTATTTTATATTGAGCACTCTACCAATAATACTGCCTTTGGTACACCATTCCAGCAAAAGCTGAAACAGTGACCATCTCACACGATAGTATATATATATATATATATATATATATATATGCATATACTGATCAATTTCCTAAGATGATAACCATTATACCACATACCTACTATTATAAATGATCAAATCAAAGCACAAGTTACAAAATAACAAGTAGTAGGTCCATGATTTTTTGGTTGTAGGCTGTTGTGTCCATGACAACAGCTCCGCCACCCTTGTCAGAAGGTGATTCTGACTTCAACAAAGGTTTCATACAAGGCATAATCGCTATTATTTTAGAATTCAGATGAAACACAATGTTTTTGAAGGGACCATTCCTTAAAAAAAAAAAACATCGAAAAATTCGTGAGTGCTTATTTTGAAGATAACCGTTATTTCTGTTGATGTCGTTCTGACAGGCTGCTGTAATCAATCTTCCCTTGCTCTCTTTTTATATATTCTCCGACTCCCTGAGTTGTTGCATCAACGCAGTCTTCAATGCTGACGTGTCTTCTTTCCTCCTTTTTCTTGACACATAAAATCTGCCTGTTCATCCCTTGGGTGCAAAACCTTGTGCATCGTCATCAATTCCCGTGTTCTATGGTGCCTGTGTCTAAGTTCTTCCCTTTTCTGGATTAAGAAGTGTTCAGCGTATCTTACAAAGAAGACTGGCTAGGTATTTATTCCTTATTTTGTGTGGGGAGATTATTTCATATGTATTGTTGTCGAGTAGTAGGTCCATGATTTTTTGGTTGTAGGCTGTTGTATCCATGACAACAGCTCCGCCACCCTTGTCAGAAGGTGATTCTGACTTCAACAAAGGTTTCATACAAGGCGTAATTGCCGCCTTGCTCAACCACCAAACAGATGAACACACCTTACCGAGAAGATACATCCACGCCCTAAAAACTCTCGCCTCCAACAACGATATTGTCATCTCACCTTCTGACAAGGGCGACGGAGCTGTTGTCATGGATACAACAGCCTACAACCAAAAAATCATGGACCTACTACTCAACAACAATACATATGAAATAATCTCCCCACACAAAATAAGGAGTGTATCAACAGTACTCAGCCATCCACCCCACTTCATATACAGTACCCAGGAAGCGCGTGGTGTAATGGTTAAAGTCATGGGAAATGGACTCGTCGCCCCGAGTTCAAATCCTGGATGTGGTAATTGCATTTCACTTTGCGCTAATACCCTTGGGAAAGGTATGAATCCTACTCTCCCTCCAGCTATGGATAAATAGTAGGGCAGACTGGGCTCTTTAACCTTGGTTAGGCAACTGGTCTAAGAGAAAGAAAACTCTGATTTCAAACCTGTTGAACTCCGCTTAAGAAATTGACCTTGTGTCACATCCTGCTTGTGTGGAGGGGTTGGTAAATATATATACAGTACCCAGTTCATAATTGATAGTCGTTCAGGGTACTGCAATTTTTATTTTCCATCAGTGTGTGTGTATCAGTGATTATAAGTGAATAAAAACAAAGAATAAGAGAGAAAATACTTTTGCTTATTTGTTTCATTAAGATTCTTTATATAAATTTAATTGGCTTTTCACATCATACATTTGATAATGTAATACAAACTGCTTTTGGTTTGTCCGCCCCAAATGTGTCCACTGCAGAGTCGAGACAGCTGCATTTCAAATTACCTATAAACTTCTCCTCCTTCTCTTTGATCACAATGTCATTATATTCACAGTTGGGACCTTAAAGAAGAAAACAAAAAAAATCATTTATATACATGGATAGAATTCATTGTTATAATCATTACTATAGAAAGAAAACTAAAAACAGAAACTCTGTCTGATGGTGAGGTTCCAGTTTTGGAGGTTTGGGGAATGTGGAGCACTCCTTCATCACCATTGCTCCTTGGTTAACTCTGACCCGAAGTGGTAGTACCTGTTAGGGTCCCATCTATGGGTTAAACAGAAAAACATGAATTTATGAAAAAAATTGTATTATCCATTAAGAATTGATTTATTTCAAAACTTTATCGGCATTAAATGACCCACTGAGGTTGATATGCCGTAAAACAAAACGTGTCTGAGGCGGAGTGCCACTCCTACCATCAGCTCCTCACTTTACTGCACATATCCATGTACTACACATACGCTGAGTTGGTGAGGGCCGGGATAAAACCAAGAATCTCAAGGTTCCCCGCCGGACACTTTACCGACTGAGCTAAGCCGGCGCTAAATGATTATCATTAGTTACTCGAAACCATATAATTGCTTGCAAAAGAAAAAATACTGGCATTAAATAATCCAACAAGAATTGACATGCCATAAAACCAACTAAAACACACAACCTAAATTACCCTTCCCATCATGCCCTGTGCAACAGTATATAAAAAGGATACCCACCACGTGGGAGCCTCTTGATGATTGCATAGGCAAGAAACTGACAGTCACCAAGCGCAGTTGACTCTGTGTCATATGCTATTCAAACATAGATGTATATATGCTCTGTCACTGATATTGAGTACTCTTTATTTATAGATATAGAAAATCATATATATATATATATATATATATATATATATATGTATATGTAGTATATTAGGAAAAATGAAAAAACACAGGTTTAAATGGGTTAAGTGGCGAGTTTTGGCCAATAAACTCGCCACTTAACCCATTTAAACCTGTGTTTTTTCATTTTTCCTAATATACTACATACTGTCGGATTCACTTCCTTTCTTCACATATATATATATATATAGCCATATTCATAATTCCCAACTCTATTGCCCTTATGGCAAGCCCCAACCCCTTTTTATCATATGGGTGCTAGAAGGCGGTGGCTGCGTGTCTACATGTCCTGGGAATGACATTAAACTCTATCTGATGGTGAGGTTCCAGTTTTGGAGGTTTGGGGAATGTGGAGCACCCCTTCATCACCATTGCTCCCTGGTCCACTCTGACCCGGAGTGGTAGTACCTGTTAGGGTCCCATCTATGGGTTAAATAGAAAAATGTATTTATAAAAAAATTGTATTATCCATTAAGAATTGATTTATTTCAAAACTTTATCGGCATTAAATGACCCACTGAGGTTGATATGCCGTAAAACAAAACAAACCAAAAAAACCATATTCATAAGTAACAAGTGCTTAATATTATTGACAGATGATATATATTTATGTTAGTGTAGCATAGGCATAAAGTCAATGTCACTTGGTAAGTGTCAGTTGGTTTGAAAATTGGATAGATAAGAAACTGACCAAGTGCTGTTAACTTAGTCAATCCTACCATAACTCTTGTATATATATATAGTCTCTTTATATAAAATATGAGTATGGTCTATCAATAATATTTAGCATTCTTTACTTATAAACATAGCAAAATATATCATTAATAATATATATATATATATATATATATATATATATATATATATACATAGGGTAAACTATAGACATGTGGGTATCACCTCTCATCAGTATAGTTATATGATTTTTAGCAGCTGCCTCTGGCCGGGTTTGAGACCCGAACGAATTTACGCTCGCCAAATCTCTTACCCTCACAGCCACAGTCAGTCGCCAAGTATAGCAGGCTATCTAATCGCTACATTCCTAAGCGGAAATAAACTTCACCTAGAGTTCTCAAACTTTGTAAACAAAGTGAGATTTAGCTGAGCGCCGAATACGGTGAATTTGCAATTATATACCTTCTAAATAAAGTGCTATATATATACATATATATATATGTATATATATATAGTATAGGTGAGAAACTAACAGTTATCAAACATTGTTGTCTTTATGTCTACGCTATCCTAACTTTAATACTGAGACTTTTGTTACTTACCTGACTGATCAGTTCAACCCTGCTAAGAAGTACTACTTCTATGTCCCAAATAGTAATTATATTTTGTGTATGAAATTTATATGCAAATGTAACAACTATTATGGTACAGAATATAGTATATAAGAAAAATTAAAATTGTAGTATATTGTCTGATCAGTGCACCCAAGGACCAGGCTGAATAGGAAGTGCATGGGGTTCAGGTGCAGCCTGGAAACGAAAACAGGAGGTGGCCCTGACCTGACCTTTTGCACCTGGAAATGCAGGTGAACATTTGACATGATTTAGGTGCAGAAATCTGTAGGCATAGCCCATAGCCAATGAAAACAGCCTGCGTGGGTGAAGAGGCGTGTCTACAGAAAAACTGCGTAGGTATCACGAACAAAGAGGCGTGACACCGGGGGTCAGACTACAATAAAAGAAGCCTGTAGAGATCGATTAGACAGACAACGATCAGGTTCGAGATCACTTGAAAAGAACTCCCGAAAGGCTCCACGTTTGCGTAACCCTGTCAACGACTCTCAGCTGTACACAACCGAGAGAATAAACATTTCTTACATTTTCCTAAACACAAGTGTTTGTGTTCTTTGACGGGTCCAGTGTGTAACAAAATAAGATTACTATTCAAGGTAGCCAGGTCATCCCTACTGTGAATATTAGTTTAGCACACTCTTACTAACCCTATTTCTCTCATTTGCAGATTAAGTTAAACCTAGTAAAAACTATTGTAGTGATTATCTTTGCCTCCCAACTATCAATAAGTGACTCTCTTATTCTTCATGAACTCTTTCTTGCTTCTAAAGAACTTTAATCCTATCTGTTTTTATATCTATGTTATGTATGTCATTCATCGATGTGCTCAGACAATAAAGTCTGTATTGTTATGTTGTACTTCTTTGTCCGGATTATTTTATGTATATATGTACCTACATTGGAAGGTTACACTGAGCCTTCTAACGTATTATAAGAACCACCATTCTAGTCTGATAATATTAAAAAGTTGTGCAGCTATTTATTGAGAAGATTGGCAATTTGTATTGGGGGTGGCCACGGTAACCTTACTGCGACTTATTGAAGAAAATCAGAGCCCATCATGGTCTTCATCAATTTTGGGGCTTGCGTGTCAGAGGTTAGCATACAAAAACTACCGGTGTTGGAATATTAAGGTGTGCTCTATTTCCCCCACCTGGATTTATTGACTAGCTAAGGTCACATGATTTACTCCTCCAGCCAATCAACAAGCCATACTGCGCGGCTGATACATTACTTAAACATAGTAATTTGCCACAGTTCACTTGCAATCATCAGGAGGAACTTACGACCATTGACAAAGGAACTGAGACCCAAAGGATTCATTAGCGGAGGACTCTTTACCAGGGATCCAATTCCACTGGACAAGTGCTCTTGCTTGAAGGCCAAAGGATGGCCCATAAAAACTTAACAACCGGTCACCGAAATAGCTTATAACGAGAACAGAAATTCGTCGGGTCACATAACCGGATCTTGCCACTGTAAAAGACGTTCTCCCTGAGAGAACTCACCTCGGCATTTATTCTTCTCTGCGGCCAAACCATTTCAACCAACAGGGGGTGACAGCAATCCCACCACTCGCGATCAGGAGGTTGCGAGTTCAATCTCCACTACATACTCTTAGAGAGATGACTGTGAATTCTTAATGTTTTTTCATATCAAAGGTGACAAAAATGAAGCATTTAGAAACACAAAATTTGAATTAGTTATTTTCCTGTTCATATAACACTTTAGATCTAATAATTTTCAGTCTTTTCTTTCACTATTGAACTTTGTTTAAACATTTTTTTTTTTCTAAAATAGCAGATATATTGAGTACAACCAAAACAGCTTGTAAGTAATTCATGCTCTTATTGATTTTGTACCAAAATGTCAACAAAAAAGTCAAGACTGAGAGAACTGTGAATTTAGCCTGACTGTGATTAAACATTGAGTAAAAACTTAGAAACAGTCAACAGATGATTTCTTTTCTTTTTTTTTTCATTTGTTTTTTTTTTTTTTTTGTATGCAATTTATTTATTTATTTTTTTATATTTGAAGTATCAAAATAAAAATAAAATAAATGAAATAAATAAATGATAAAAGAAAAATAACTGTTTAAAAAAAATTTTTTTATTGACTTTAAACCTTTTGAAGGCAGATAGTTTTTTTTAATCCTTGTAGAGTGGGTGAATTGTTTTCAGAACATTTGCAAAATAGAAGGTATGTTCAAACAAGTCAATTAATCATACTATAAAAAAAAAAAAAAAAAAAAAAAACGCCCTCTGGGCATTGTAAAAATTGATTTTTGAAAGATATTACCTGAGGGGGTGGGAGTTAAAAATTGAAGTAAAAAAATAAAACAATATGAAATGAAAACTTAGTTCTGATAACTTTAAATATATATTAACATAAAACAAACTATATACAAAATATATATTACCGGGCATGTATTTATTAAAACTTGTTTTAAAAAAACAATGAGGATTGTCTAAGGTTGCATGCTCAAATTTTGAGTGTATTTATTCTATGTTATTATGATTTTGGGTAATGTGACATAGACAAATAGAGACCTAATCTCCATTATTAATAGATATATACCCCCCCCCCAAAAAAAAAAAAAACCCTGAAAATTTGATTAGCAATTATGTGTCATAGTACAATAGCATGAAAACAATAAAATACTCACTTTAAATTATGATATTTTGCAAAACAACCTATACTCAATCCTACATCACAGTGAAGCTTCCTAGTAATGTTTCTATACATTAACATTGAACAATGTGCAGCCAATAGGAAAATGCCTTACATTGAACAACCTTTAAATTATGATATTTTGCAAAACAACCTCTACTCAATCCAACATCACAGTGGAGCTTCCTAGTAATGTTTCTATACATTAACATTGAATTGGTCAATGTGCAGCCAATAGGAAAATGCCTTACATTGAACAACCTTTAAATTATGATATTTTGCAAAACAACCTCTACTCAATCCAACATCACAGTGGAGCTTCCTAGTAATGTTTCTATACATTAACATTGAATTGGTCAATGTGCAGCCAATAGGAAAATGCCTTACATTGAACAACCTTTAAATTATGATATTTTGCAAAACAACCTATACTCAATCCTACATCACAGTGGAGCTTCCTAGTAATGTTTCTATACATTAACATAAGAGTTAGTGAAGAAACAACAAAAATGACGCCCTGCCTGCTAAGAGGTTAATGTGGACCCATGAACTGTTTATTCATTGTTTATTATAATAAATTGCAATTATTTATTCATTCATTTTTATATTGCAAAACATTTTAAGCTATTCTTTTAAACCAAGTTTCTTATTAGTTTGTTACTTATTTTTACAACAAGGTCAGTTCTTGGTTATTTGTATCATGAAATTGCCTAAAAACTGAAAGATTTAAAAAAATGGCGAGCAATTCAAGGGTTTTATATTGGATGGGGGAGGGCTGATTTTTGACAATTTTTTTTTTTCTTAACCAAATACTGAGGAGTTTTTGTTTTTCTTCCGTTTGTTTTACATGGTAATAATAGTCTATAAAAAAACAAAACAAACAAAAAGAATGATTAGTATTAGATATTAGTATTATTCACTGGAATCTGAGTGACAAGTCTCCAGGACTCTTCTGAGTATTTTATCCAATCTTAACAATGCTGTTGTCTGGGTGGTCTCAATTCTTCTTCCGATTTCCAATTCCTCTGGAACGTTGCAAATGCATCAGCTACAATCAGTATCACCATCATCATCACCCTCATATTCCATAAGTTATTATTTCACACCATGACAGTTTTTCACACCCACCATAGCTGGTGGCTCACTAGAGGTTGTGACAGCAAGTCTCCTCAGGTCTCCAGGACGCTTCTGAGCATTCTATCTGATCTCAACAATGCTGTTGTCTGGATGGTCTCATTATTATTATGAGTTTTTCACACCAGCATTAGCTGATGGTCTTTCACTGGAATCTGAGTGACAAAAGGGTCCTCAAATCTCCAGGACTCTTCTGAGTATTCTAGCCAATTTATTAGTATTAAATATTCTAAATTGTTATTTTGTTGGAGGTGCGTGGTGTAATGGTTAGAATCGTAGGAAATGGACTCGTTGACCCGAGTTCAAACCCTAGACAAAGCTACAGTTCACAACGTTAATACCCTTGGGAAAAGTGTGAATCCTACTACTCTCCCTCCAGCTATGGGTAAAATGGTAGGGCAGACTGGGCTCTTTAACCATGGATAGACAACCAGTCTAGGAAAAGGAAAAATCCACTTGGGATGGTCACTACTAGAATAAGAAGAAATTTATTTTTATTATGCCATATTTGGGGCCGGGTTAGCTCAGTTGGTAGAGCGTTCAGCTAGAAACCACAAGGTTCTTAGTTCGATCCCGGTCCTCGCCAACTCAGCGTATGAGTAGCACAGGGATCTGTGCAGTAAAGTAAGGAGCTGATGGTAGGTGTGGCGGTCCACCTCAGACGCAAAAAACAATCTCCTTGGTCTAGCGCTAGTGAAAAGGGGATAGACTCCCTCGCTGATTGGCTGATACTGACATTAGGCCGCCCGATGACTTTACTTTTTTACTATTATGCCATATATTTTTATTTAGTAGTATTTTCCTCTTTTTTCTGTTCTTAACATAATATTTTGGCTCAAACATTGGGTTAAAAATCAACAAAGATAAAGATACTGGTATTTTTATAGTAGTGTGAAAATAAGTTAGGTTTCATTTATTTAAAAAGTTTTCTTTGAGTCTCATTATCCATCTTGCTTAAAGAAGCATTAAATAAACCACAAAGTTTGATATGCCATTAAACAAAGAAGCTAAACCAAACCAATCCCAATAAAGTGGATTGGAAATATGAATGTTATAGGTTCAAAACTACTTGAGGTCAAGAAAAGTTTTGTTTGTGACCAATATTCAATCTGCCTCATAAAATCTGTAAAAAATTGTTGGGTCAAAATGTTGAATGGCTCAAAATTGAAAAGGGGAAGTAACTCTTATATAAAGGTTTGTTTCTTGGTTCAGATTAATTTAGATTTCTAAACAGAAAAAAACAAACACTTTTTCTGAATATTCTGTTAAGCTGTATAACAAGTCTCTGGGATTAAAAAAAGAAAACGTTAATGAAATTTTTATTTTTGTATTGTGTGTACCTTTTAATCACACACACACAGACATATGGGTGTGTGTATATATATGTATATATATGTGTGTGTGTGTATAAATATGAAATATGTATATATATATATGTGTGTGTGTGCATAAATATGTATATATATATGTGTGTGTGTGCATAAATATGTATATATATATGTGTGTGTGTGTGCATAAATATGTATATATATATGTGTGTGTGTGTGTGTGTGTGTGTGTGTGTGTATATATATGTATATATATATATATATATGTATATATATATGTGTATTTTCTTCTGGCTGGCTTTGCTATTTCTTCATCTATCTTGGTCTGGTCTCTTCTAAGGTCTGGACTTTCTTGGGGACTTTGGGTCTGGTTTCTGTTAGGGATTTCTCCTTATCAGAAGCCATGTGTCATTGTTAGTTTTTAGGTAATAAAAACAAGACTTCGATTTACTTTATTTTCAATCCCCAACCCAGACATCTGCGCAGGTGAGACTTACATCCTACGAGTTCGGCTCCTACTTGCTAACTGACTGAGACTTACTTACTATCTATACCGGAAGAGAGGGTCCTCTCTACCGGTTCTCACGGTATCCACTGGAAGGTTAGGACTGAGGTCAAGCCTTGTCACTCATCCTTCAAGGCCGTGGACTGTAGCTTATAACGGCCATTTTGATTTCTACACTATTGCCATAAATATTAGGTATTTAATAATTATGTAACATATATATATGTGTGTGTGTGTGTATATATGTGTATATATATGTATATATATATATGTGTGTATGTATATATACACATATATGCGTGTGTATATATATATATATACACTTGCACACATGTATATATATATATATACATGTGTGTGTATATATATATATATATATATATATATATATATATTACATACACACACACACACACACACACACATGCAAAGATGCTTATAGGTATGCGTCCTGCATCCCTGACGCATAAAAATTTAAAAGGATGCAGTAAAATCATATCCATGAGTCTCAGTGTTTTTCCTTTTTCTTCCCTCACCATTTCAAGCTAACTGTAAATACATTTCAATAGATTCTTATAAACGAATTACACAGAATAGGTTACAAGGTAGGAGTTAGACGGCTTTAATTGGGGACCCATAAATTTTCCTTGGGACTCAGTCAAAACAAATATATGTGTCCCAGGACGCACTAAATCAAAAAGCTATCAGGATCACATCACTATATATATATATATATATATATATATATATATATATGGCAAGATTCTTGTAAACATTAAGAAAGTGATAATAAATTTGCTTGGTTGTGTGGTATGACAACCTTTTGTTGGGTTATTTTATGCTGAAGTAAATTGGTCTCTAATTATATACAGTACAATGGTTTATCTTCACAATCATTTTAAACAGGTAAATACTTGATTATCTCATACAGAACTATTTGATCCATAGATAAGACTAACCTGGAAGGATTTGGTGTGCATCACATTAAGTGAAGAAAAGATAGATAGACTAAGCTAAGTAAGGCCTAACCTCTATACTTATGCATATATGCTTTAACTACATGGTTCATTAGGTGAACCAGGCTAGAAAATTAATTATTAGCACACCAGCTCTCCCCATGACAAATTTACAGACGCCTCTCCTTGTTAACTATTCTCCACTACACCCTTTTGCCTTTGCTGAAATGCTACACCAGTATTGGAATTGTAACTATAATGTCAACAGAAATTCGTTAGGTCGGACAGCCGGATCTCTCCATTGAAAAAAACATTTTCCCAACTGTCAAAGTTACCTGACCAACTCCTTCCGCCTGCAACAATTTCCCAGCAGTCCTCCGCCAAAGTTGTTACCAAGATCAAAACGCAACTTGCCTTATTCTTTTTAATTCCATAAAATTTAACTATACTTTAAAAAGCAAACATGCACGCATCAGATTTTTATGACCAGATATCATATTGATGCAGTTAAAGATGGTGGAATGCATGATGCAGTTAAAGATGGTGGAATGCATGACGCAGTTAAAGATGGTTGGAATGCAATGACTGTCTAGGAATTAATCAGACCTGAAGATTTTCTATTGTTTAAATTCAGAAAATTATTTTCATATTTGCTAACGGAACCCATGAAATGTCTACCGAACAACTATAAAATGCAAATTAGAATCCTCATTCCTTCTTAAATAGAAGCATCAATATCATTATGGACTGCTGTTACAATGGAAACCCAACTGGTTGTCTAGTACAGTTATTCTCAACATTGGTCCAAGAAATTTGAAAAATTGGTCTGGTAAAATAGGTGGGATTTGAAATTCTGTTTTTTTTTAAGTGATGTAAAATTATGAAAACACAAACTACTTTGCATTATTTTGATTATTCGGACTATTGTCCTCATTTTCATTGTTATCTGTACAATGTTTTGGCCAATGTGCCCTCTGGCCTTCTTCAGGTATTTCTTGTCGGACTCCGGGAACCTTCTTTTCGAACTCAAATTGGACACATAGCCTAGTGGATAAAGGAGTTAAGTTAAGACAGTTTTAAGTGACAGTTATCTCTAGACTCAATCATGGTCAGGGGCAGCAGTAACATAGAATAATAATTAACACAGCTTAACACCTCTACCCCAGCTATGGTTAGCATAATGAAAACAGGATACCCCTGTGGACTGAATAAAGGGTTAGGTTCCAAGTTCCGTGATGGCTCCTGATTACGACAAGAAGGTTCCCGAGTTCAAAAATAAATACCTGAAGAAGGTCGGAAGGCACATCAGCTGAAACATTGTACAGATAACAATGAAGATGAGGACAATAGTCCGAATAATCCAAATAATACTAAGAATCAAACCTCATCTAAAAAATTCCGAGAAATAACAAACTGCTTTGCTTTTTTTTTTAAAGGCAAATCATTTAGAAATTATGTGAATAAAATCTTTAATGATTTCTTCCTATAATAAATTATATTTTCAAATTGATTTTCATTATGGTCAAGTCACACTGAAAACACCAGTTTCCACTAGATCACCAAAGTTAAACAGTGATTAATTGGGTAACCATTTAAGCAACAGAAGGTACTGTAAGCAACCTGTGTCCTTTGTTTATCAAACATTATTTGGTTTGGCATTAAATTACCTGAAAGAGAATTGATATGATGTAATCAAAAACAACCAACCAACCAACCAACCAACCAAAATTGATTTGAAACATTTTTCTTTTGAGTGCATATCACATAAATGCGTCCTGGCCTCCTGCCCTAAAAAACACTAAGTGGTACCTGCTGAAAATCCAGTCATGCTACTTATGAAGTCCCTAACTGTTTGAAGGCATTTTTCCTGAAAAGTTAATGCAATATGAAAACGATACCCCTCCCCCATTTTTTCTTGACAAGTAAATGTAAATAATTTAACCCTCCCCCCCACCTCCGTAACATTTTTTTTTTTTAGCGGTTTGAAGGCGTTTTTATTGACAAATAACTTTTCTTAGTGGTTTGAAAGCGTTAAAAGTAAGCCCCCAGGTTTTTATAAACAAGTAAATGTAAATATTTACCCCCCCCCTCCATTTTAAAATTCTTTTCTTTTCGGTATTTTCATTTTATTTTAATTCAAAACAACTGTCACAAATTTTTAGATAAACACGACCGAGTTTCGAAAATAAAAACAATCAATCAAAATATTTAGATATTCTTTTTTTATTTTAATTCAAAACAAATATCACAAAAACAATCAAGACATTAAACAAACACAAATATAAAATCAGAATATTTAGATATTCTTTTTTTATTTTAATTAAAAAAAATGTCCTGTCATTTTTAATTAAAAAAAAAATATATCGGGGAAAAACGCCTTTAAACAGCTAGGGAGTTCATAAGTAGCAAGGGTCAGATTTTCAGAAGGCACCCCTTAGTGTTTTTTAGGGCAGGAGACCAGGACGCATTTATGCGATATGCACCAGACTTTGTGTTCATTTATTGTTCATTTATTTGAGACCAGCATTTGAGTTACAATGACAATTATGTGGGATTTAAAGTTTTATTTTTTTATACCAAAGATGGGCCACAATGAGGAAAAGGTTGAGGAACATTGGTCTACTACTTATGATAAATTGTAAATTTGAATCCCCATTCATGTTATATTAAGAATTTTGAAGATTCTTTAAAAAAAATTATTTTTTGCCAAAACTCATTAATAATGGTATTAATTAAAAAAAATGATTTAAAATAAAAATGTTAATTTTGTGTCATACATGATTCAAATTTTTATTACAAATGATATATATCTTTTTTTGCATTTTGGAACAGTGAACATTTTAAAACAATTTAAAAACTGACTGTACTGTATAAGAGCTGAATCAAAACTGACTGTACTGTATAAAAACTAAACATTCACTCGAACCCTTTTATAGGCTAAGCAACTTGTTTCTTCCTAACAGTACTGATTGTACGGTATAAAAAGTTTTTGTACTGTATAAAAAGCAAATAAAAAGTGTTTGTACTGTATAAAAAGTAAATAAAAACTTTTTGTACTGAATAAAAAGTAAATAAAACCTTTTTGTACTGTATAAAAAGTAAATAAAAACTTTTTGTACTGTATAAAAAGTAAATAAAAACTTTTTGTACTGTATAAAATTAAATAAAAACTTTTTGTACTGTATAAAAAGTAAACATTTACTCTAACCCTTTTGTAGGCAGAGCATTATATTTTTTCCCTAAGCTGTACACAAGGAGAGCGACATTTTTGTCATCTCTGGCTGCAAAATGGTTAAAGTTGAAAAGGGAAACTACACTTTGCAAATTGACGTATAGAAGTATTTGAGAAACTTACCATTTGGACATATTTCACAGCATTCACCTTTACGTTTAACAGAGTCTACACACCTAGGATCCCAACATTCTTCAAAATAGCACCTTGCTTCCTCATCAGCTGAATGACATATGCAATATTGACACCGATCTTTCTTAAATGTCTGACCAAGTGTTCTATTAAAGCAGTCGGTGCGCTTCTCCATTACTACTTCTAACACAGGCAATGCATTTGTGTTCAAGTAGTTGCAAGGTATTAGGCCTATGATTAGAAATATAACCTGCAATACGACCATTGATAATTGTAGCTGTTTTCTCATAGAAAAGGTATTAATTGATGTGTCCACGAGCGACTGATAAATGCTTTGCACAGGTTAATTGCCACTTTTTATATATCCGAGAAAGATAGAAAATATATAAAACTACCATTGGGTTAAAAAAAAAAAAAAAAACCTTCAGTAAACAAAAAATAGCGCAAAAAAAAACTTTAGTGATAACAGCTGTTCCCATTGTGTTCCCTAAGCAACAACAGCTGCATTTGTATCTGATTATATCAGACCAATAATTCTTGAAAAGTCTTTTGAAAAGTAGTATCACACAAATATTTTGCAAAATAGAGGAGGAGGGGGAGACAGACAAGGTTGTTGTTGATAAACTGTGCAAACCCGTCCTGTGTTGACTTCTCTTCTTAGCAACAACATGCAAATAGGAAGAATTGGAAAGGCAGTTTTTTGGTTTTTTTTAAGTATTGATGAATTAAATTTTGTTTTCATTTGCCAACAACTTTAGTAGATTTTTTTAAAAATTAATTTTTTAGAATTTAAAAAAAGATTTTATTTTGCAAAATAATATTTTAATTAATTTAACTAGCAAGAATATGCACCCTCTGAGCGTAAGTATTTAAGTTTTAATGTAATGAAATATATTAAATTAGAAAGACTAAAGAAATTAAATAAGAACTCATGCAAAAAGGATTAGACTTATTTTAATTATATTTTTATATAAAAGTCATTCATAGGATTGATTTTAATATGTTACAGAATAAAGTAATGATATTAGAAATCAATAACACCTTGTAATTATTTATTAAACCCGGTTTTGTTAAAACCAGTATGCAAATTAACCAAACCATATATTATGTAAACCTTTATTTCTTAGTGATATATAAGACACATTGCAGAATTTTAAACGCACTAATGACATGGGCTATTTGTGAGGCAAACACCTCAGATTTATATAGAGGCATCATAAATAAATAAGATTGATTCTATGTATTAATGATTTTGACTATAAATTAAATACTCATTGATAAAATTACTCAATTCCCGAAGGTATTGCGACATAAGCAGTAACATAGTTTTAGTTACAGACAAACAGACATTGTATCTCCATTATAATAAGATATCTTAATATTAAATTAATATTTTTATTAATATTTCTATAAAAAAAATTATTTCAAAATTTTTGAAAATTTAAAAAATTTATTTTTTTATTTTGCAAAATAGAGGAGGTAGGGGTGATTGTTGAAAAACTATGCAAACTTGTCTTGTGTTGACTTCTCTTCTTAGCAACAATATGCAAATAGGAAGAATTGGAAAGGCAGTTAAAAAAAAAAACAGTATTGATGAATTAAATTTTATGTTTTTATTTGCCAGCAACTTTAGTTGATTTGATTAAAGATACAAAATCTGAATCTTTGATTATCAGCTGTTTCTTAGCAAAGGGAACATTTACAAGGAAGTGTGTGTACTGGACCAGTTATCATCAAAGGAAATGGATACAATGACCCGAGTGCAAATAGCCCTGTTAGCTGGAGCAGTAGATTATGACTGCACCTCTGCAGAGGGGAAAGATCCTCCAATGGGTCCACCTATTGGCCATGGGTGGCAATTTGTAATGCTTAAGGACAGAATCCTGGTGGCTGAACAGTCCATGATATGGTTCCGATCTCACATTAGTGGATCCTAGAATACAGAATGCCCAGCACATCGAATCTCCTGACAACCCGCCCTATATGATTGTTCTACTCTAGTGTCCCTATGGCCAGGCCCAACCTTTTATCATATGTGATAGAAGGTGGTGGCTGATTGTTTTAGTGTCTCATCTATGGGTTAATGGATCAAAAAGTGAGTTTTTAAAAATGTTTTTTTTAATTGAGTTTGAAAAAAAAAATTGATACCCAACTAGAATGAATAAATCAAAATGTCTTCAGCCTAAAATAACCCCCAAGTGTTGACATGCCATAAAATCCTACCAACCAGCCAATCAACCGAGTTGAAATACTTGATGAGGCCATTTATTGTTTCATTTTTGCACTAATACCCTTGGGAAAGGTATGAATCCATCTCTTCTCCCCTAGCTATGGATAAATAGTAGGACAGACTTGCTCTTGATCCTTGATACAGAAACTGATCCTGGTGAAGGACAACTCTGAATTCAAATCAGCTTTGCTTCCTTTAAAAATTAACCTTGTGTCACATCCTGCCTGTGGCAGAGAGGTTGGGCAAGTGGAGGTGTGCTTAATGTAATAGTTATCTTTATAGGAAATAGAATCGGTAACTAGAGTTAAAATGATGGATAAGGCTGTTTGTGTTTCCCATGTTCTAATGCCATGGGAAAGGCGTGAATCCATCTGTTCACCTCCCAGCTATGGTTAAATAGTAGGGCAGACTGGGTTCTTTAACCTTGGAATGGAAACTGGTCTGGGAGAAGGAAAACTCTGAATTCAAACTTTTTAAACTCTGTTTACAAGTCATATCCTGCTTGTGTGGAGGGGTTGGGTGAATACATTTACAATAAAGTGATTATGTCTAAAAGATTTTCAAGTTGAGTCAGTGCCATTTAAAAAAAAGATTGAAGCCAGTCTTAGTTTTAGTTAGGCAACCAATGTAGGAGAATATAAAATTAATATTTTCTTATACCACCGTTGGTAATTTGGTCTCTAGTAACCTCAAAAAGGGGTAAATATAAATACCACTATTGGATTCCTGATAAAATTCTACCCTAGAAAAGTTTTCACTGTCCTCTTGCAGTGGAAGGGGGTGCACAGAGATTCAGCTGGTGAGAAAAGAAATATTTTGAGCTAATGTATGTGATGTTGCCATGTTCATAAACATATTTCCATAAGTTTTGATGTTATGATCACTTGAAATAGAGGAATGTTTTTGTGCTCACTCTGTATATCAACTATACTAGCACTGTTACTTGAAAAAAAAAAAACTTGATTTTTTTCCCTTAATAATCACATTAAAGCACCCATCTGTGGGTCACCATTATGGGATTATTTCCCACTGCTTACATCACTAAATCAGTGGTTACTTATTATAACTTATTATCTCTTCAGCTTGTATATAATTTCACTTTGGTATATTTTAGTTAAGTTAAGAGTTTTTATTTTCATTTTTATTTACTTGACTTAGTCATATTAGTTCTTTCATTTTTCTTTTTTTTACCAAATAGTATGCAAGCTTTTAAAACAGTTAATGCTAATTTTAGTAACAAAACGAATATTGATTTACACACAGATTTAAGTAAAAAAAAAAAAAATGTTTACAAATGGGCTAAACATGCATTTGCCACTAAGAACAAGACAGTCCATCAAGTGGAAACACACTGACTTTCTGGTAAAGAAAAGTTCTGGGTACATCAATTAGTAAAGAAAGTTATGCTGAAATTTACCCAACCTTTCCTTTATATACAGGATGTGACTCATGATTCATTTTCAAGCCGAGTATAACTGTTTTTTTTTAAATTATTTGTTTATCCTGTACAATGGAATAGTTACTACAACTTTGAATCAGTAAAAATGATTTAATATGAAAAAAGTGAAAAGAAAAAATTGATCGAGCTTCCGTTATTCATTTCATTTGTTTACTTTTAGCAAGAAACGCCGGAAATGGCCAGGTAGAATTTTACGTTATTTTATAATACTATTTAATTTTTAAATGTATTCGATAATATAAATCAAATCTTCATTACTTTTGCTCAAAACCGAGCCCTGGTGATATTTAATGTGTATATATATTTACTTTGTCGTCAATTGTTTTATTTTCGAAGTTTCCCCCGGACATACAATTAACACAACTGCCCTTTATATATGTACTAGAAGTGGCTACCCGGCAAAGCCCAGGTAGAGAAAAAAATAGAATAAATGTGGTGTAATGGTTAGCAAGTTAGTCTTGCAGATCCATTACTACTGAATTAGCAAGTTCGATGCTCGCAGGATGCCCCATAAAAATCCCCACGTAAAAAAAAAAAACTTTTGTTAATCGAGCCTGGCCGGGAGGGGAGGTTGTTTTCGTCAGGGTAGAAGAAATGACATCACATATAACGATATAGTAAGAAATTTTAATTCAATAATTAACTATATTTAAAATAAAATAAAAAAAGATATAAATGAGGCGATTTGTTAAACTGATATTCAAAAATATTAAATAGATACAATATCTAAATTTAGAATAATTCTTTAATTTTAATTTCAATTTATTTATTCTTTTTTTTAATATGTAAAATTCAATAGATAATTTAAAAAAAAAACATTATAACAATATAAAAAAAAGTAAAGTCGCCGGGGCGGCCTAATGTCAGTATCAGCCATGCAGCGAGGGAGTCTATCCCCTTTTCACTAGCGCTAGACTAAGGAGATTATTTTAGCGTCTGAGGTGGAGCGCCACACCTACCATCAGCTCCTTACTTTACCGCACAGATCCCTGTGCTACTCATACGCTGAGTTGGCGAGGGCGGATATCGAACTAGGAACCTTGCGGTTTCTAGCCGAACGCTCTACCAACTGAGCTAACCTGGCCCTATATATAATAATATGATATTTTTATGGAAAAAAAATTGAAACACTTTTTTTTTTAAAAAAGAATGTTGAATGTACTGATTTTGTTACAAATGCAGTTAAAACGGTATTATTTTTAAACAAAGCTGTACATGCAGGACAGGCTTTGTTAAATGAAATTATATAAAGAGTTATTTTATTTCTTGTATGTAATACAACATAGCAGGTATTTAAAAAGGTATTTTTAAGTCCAAAGTGATGGTATTTATATAAATTAATACTATATATGTGTATATATGCTGTATATGTATAGCACGTGGTGTAAAGGTTAAAGTCATGGGAAATGGATTCGTCGCCCTGAGTTCAAATCCTGGGCGTGGTAATTGCATTTCACTTAGCGCTAATACCCTTGGGAAAGGTATGAATCCTGCTCTCCCTCCAGCTATGGAAAAATAGTAGGGAAGACTGGGCTCTTTAACCTTGGTTAGGCAACCGGTCTAGGAGAAGGAAAACTCTGAATTCAAAACCTGTTGAACTCCGCTTAAGAAATTGACCTTGTGTCACATCCTGCCCATGAAGGGTTGGTAAATATATATGTGTGTGTATATGCCGTATTAAAATGAAAATGTTGAATAATCTTGTGGTAAACTTAAAAAAAAAAAAAATCTTGATATCCCTACTTCTTATTCCCCAAATAATGATTTTTAGCATGGAGATACTCCAGAATCAAAGAACATACAATTTTACATAAGAATGCAAAGTTTTATCAAAATTGCTCCAAAAATAAAGAAATAGTGAAGAAATTACTGAATTTCTTGTTTTGAATTGGTTCATGATTTGACATATTTTTTTAACAAAATCATGTCCACTTTTGTACCCCCAATTTCAGGGCTTTAAATTCTTATAACTTTTGAACCACTGGGGATATTTGCATAATTCAAACAGTTCTGAACTTCATTTACAAAGCTCTATATAACTAACATGATTAAATAACAATAACCTCAAATAAAAAAAATCAACTGGGAATGCTACATATATGTGCTAGAAGGTGGTCACTGAGAGTCTTAATGTCCTGGAAATGACGTTAAACTCTATCTGATGGTGAGGTTCCAGTTCTAGGGGTCTGGGGAATATGGAGCACCCCTTCATCACCATTGCTCCCAGATCCATCCTCACCCACAGTGGTTGTACCTGTTAAGATGCCATCTATGGGTTAAATAGAAATTTTTTTTTTTTTAAATTGAGTATCCATTAAAAATGAATTTATTTCAAAACTTTGTTGGTGTTAAATGACCCACCAAGGTTGATATGCCGTAAAAAAACAAACTGCAAAAAAAAAAATTTATTTGGAGGTTGGTTTTGAAGGCTATCACAATGCAAGTGTAAAGAAAAATGAGGTAACTATGATATTGTTTGTTTACCTTTGATTTATTCTTGATATTTAGAGATAAAGATCTCTTTATCAGAACTCTTATTTAATTTTACTTGTTTTCCTTCTTTCAGGAATGCCACAAACCCCCTGTTATTGGGCAGGATGTTAACGACCCCCGATTTGTATGGTACTGTACAAGATGTGTGAAGAATTTGGAGAAAATGGTAAGTTTCTTTCATTGTAATTATTTGGTGTGTTTGTGTGTGTTTCTGTGTGTGTATGTATGTGTGTATGTATGTATGTGTGTGTGATAAATGTTTATTGAACTTTTCTGCTAATTGTTTAATCTCTAACCATTTAATAAAAGATGGTCAAGAAAAGACATTGCCGTTTCTCCTCACCCTAACATTAAAAAAAAAAAAACAATTTTATTACAACTTTTATTTTCTCTACTTAAAAAAAAAAGGGAAAAGTCTTATCCTTTATCCTGCCATTTAAAAAAAAAAGAAAAAAGTCTATTTACGTGAGGTTTGTACGGAGATGCTGATAATTACGCGTCCTACGTCCCTGACGCATAAAAATCTAAAAGGACGCCATAAAATCATATTCATGCATCCCAGTGTTTTTCTTTTTTCTTCCCCCACCATTTCAAGCTAACTGTAAATACATTTCAATAGTTTCTTAGAAATTAATTACACAGGATAGGTTACAAGGTAGGAGTTAGATGGCTTTAGTTGTTTCCCCCAGATCGTAGATAAAAATCCTACAATCTATTAAAAACTTTAGTTGGGACCCATCAAATTTCACGGTGACTCATTCAAAGCAAATACGCGTGTCCTAGGACATACTAAAACAAAAAAGCTATCAGCATCACTGTTTATATAAACTAATATCATGTCTAAGATTATCAAATAAATACTCAAGGCCGGTGTTACCCTTTTAGCCAACTAGGCAGTGATTCTCACCCCCCCCCTTTTTTTTTTTTTACCTATGGATCCCTTTGATTCCTATTTTATTTGGCAAGCCCCAACCCCTTTTTATCATATGGGTGCTAGAAGGCGGTGGCTGCGGGTCTACATGTCCTGAGAATGACGTTAAACTCTATCTGATGGTGAGGTTCCAGTTTTGGAGGTTTGGGGAATGTGGAGCACCCCTTAAGCACCATTGCTCCCTGGTCCATTCTGACCCGGAGTGGTAGTACCTGTTAGGGTCCCATCTATGGGTTAAATAGAAAAATGTATTTATAAAAAAATTGTATTATCCATTAAGAATTGATTTGTTTCAAAACTTTATCGGCATTAAATGACCCACTGAGGTTGATATGCCGTAAAATAAACAAATCAAACCTATTTTATTCTGTGCCCCCCCCCCCCCCCAGCCATTCAATGTTTAAAAGTCCTATTGTATTTTTATAATTAAATATTTTTTCACTTGCCTGGACCCTGAAAAAAGTTATATGGTCCCCGGTTGAGAACCACTGGCCTAGGGCACCAACATTTGGGAGTACCACAAATTCAGGGCTAACTTGGATAAAATTAAAAATGAAAGGAAAACTGATGTACACCGCTTCATTTGTTGCATAGCCCTTTTTTGTTCGGCACTAAATCGTATATGTTATATACTGGCATCTTCAAACTCACGCTGCTAAATCAGCGTACGTATCGTATACGTTGCTGGTATACTGCGGGTATGTTAGTAGTCGGCATAGAGACTCAACACATGGGCATTGTAACAAACTTTAGTTTATTTCTTTACATTCTCTCGTGGTGCGTGTGAGTGGACAATGAAATGACCGAGGGTTGACAATGACTTCTACTGCTGCTGGGATCTGGCGATGTTCAGGTAAAGGGGTGGCTGGTGGCGTCTCACCACTCTTAGCCCTGGCGGTGCGTGACTGCGTCGGTCCGCCGTCTCTCTCCTGACTGGGGTCTGTTCACTACTGACCTCTGGCTTTTGTATTCACGATACGCCTATGCATCTCTACCCTTGATCTGATAACTATCTCCGAACTTATTGTTTCCCATCCTTCTTTTGTTTGCTATCTTTAATTTAACCGGAAATTCATATTTCCATTTGTATAATATCCAACACATTGACATTTACGCCAAAGATTTATTGACTTAACTAGCATAACAAAACCGCCCTTCGGGTGTTGTAAAAATAAAATTTTGAAAAATATAGCCTGAGCCAAGTGGGATTTAAAATTCAATGTCAGAGGGGTAGTATCCAAGTAAAATTAATAAATGAATTGAAGTAATAAAAAACAACAATGCCAAAATATGCCAAAAACTTAAAAAATATTATTTTTTTTTACCGCAACGAAAACGGAAGTAGTCACGGACAAAAGACCATAACTAATAATTTAACGTAAGATATAAATTAGTGGCTGTATCTTTATTTATAAATTAATTTCTCGCAAAACTTTATACATGAAATAATCATAAATACAAATAAAAATTAAAATATTAATTAGAAACTGTTTAGAACTAAACATGCATTTATTAAAAGATTCGTTGAAAATAGGCTATGAAAATGTTACAGACCAGCAAATATTACAAACGCAACTCAATACTTGTATATAAAGCAATTTGTTCCTTTAATATTAAGTATAACTCAAATTGATTATAAATTAGGTTCTCATTAAAAAATGCTAGAGTTTATTGTGGAATCTATGACGTCAGCCATGATGTAGTTTCGGCTTCAGATAGAAATGCAAACAATCTCCATTATATATAGATGTAATAACAATAATTGGTTATTTGCATGGATTAAATTAGTCCACAAGTATAAGAGACATAATTCAAACTACACTCATGTTTTGCAGTACCGAAGCCCTCACCTCCCCCCCAAATAGCAACATCCCAAATACAAATCTGAAGAAATTGAAAATATAAATGCAAAACAAAATAGTTTATTGATAACATTGGCCAACAATGTTTTTAAGGTCACATACATAGTAGCTGATTTTGAGGCAGTTTTTAAAAAAAAATAATACAGTCACAAGATGAAAATTATGTTATCAATGGTGTTTCAAGAGTTAGAAACAATGGAGTAATGGATTATTGTACTTACATTTGCTTATCAAAAATTTTAAGGGGGCACACATCTAAAGGTTTGTTGAGGGCACCAAATCATTTTACACCAGCCCTGCAAATACTACCTCATAATAGTTGTTACATTTGCAAATCGTTGTCAAAATTAATTTGGTTTGGTTTGGTTTGTTTTACGGCATATCAACCTCAGTGTGTCATATAATGCCGATAAAGTTTTGAAAAATCAATTCTTAATGGATAATACAATTTTTTTATAAATACATTTTTCTATTTAACCCATAGATGGGAGTCAAAATTAAAACAGAAACTTATTTGGTAGTGATCTATAACAGTTTAACTACAGTGTATGAATGAACTTTTTGGCGAATTGGGTTACGGTTTAGGGGTTTGGGGATTAAGGTTGTTTTTAATTACATATTGCTTAAAAAAAAAACAACAAAAAAAGCAAATTACTATACATTTAATTAACCATTGAAGTTAATTATTGAATCCAACGGTAGACACATTAGTCTCAGTTGTTTGTGTTAGTATTGCAATGTATAATTTCAATTAAACTTGGTTTAAAGAAATTATTTTTCAACATTAAATGTATAGTAATTTGGGTTCATCCACTAAATATAAAAATCTGTTAAGGGAAAGTGGTAGTACATCAAAACTTTTATTCATTCTTATGATTTAAAAAAAATGATCATAAGCTAAACTAGTGAATATATAATTTCTTATCAATTTTCCAGAGATCCTGATAGGTACACTTCCTGCGTCCCCTAATGCACAACAATTAAAAGGACGCAGTAAAATTGCATCCATGCATCCCAGTGTTTTTCGTTTTTCTTCCCTCACCAATTCAAGCTAACTGTAAACACATTTCAATAGTTTCTTAGAAATGAATTACATTGGATAGGTTACAAGGTAGGAGTGAGACGGATTTAATTGAGACACATAAATTAACCACAGGGACTCATTCAAAGCAAATATGTGTGTCCCAGGATGCACTAAATCAAAAAGCTATCAGCATCACTGAAGATTATAGATTCAGACTTTGTATCTTTAATCAAATCAGCTAAAGTTGCTGGCAAATAAAAACATAAAATTTAATTCATCAATACTGGTTTCTTTTTAAAACTGCCTTTCCAATTCTTCCTAGTTGCATGTTGTTGCTAAGAAGAGAAGTCAACACAAGACAAGTTTGCACAATTTATCAACAATCACCCCCCCCGCCTCATCCTATATTTCGCAAAATAAAAACCGAAATTAAAAAAAATTTTAAAGATAAAAAATTTGATAGAAATCTTAATAAAAATATCAAGATATATTAAGATATTAAATTAATAAAAATATCAAGATATATTAAGATATTAAATTAATAAAAAATCAAGATTAAGATAAAAATATCAAGATATATTAAGATATTAAATTAATAAAAATATCAAGATATATTAAGATATTAAATTAATAAAAAATATCAAGATATATTAAGATATTAAATTAATAAAAATATCATATCAAGATATATTAAGATTAATAAAAATATCAAGATATATTAAGATATTAAATTATAAAAATATCAAGATATATTAGATATTAAATTATAAAATATATATTAAGATATTAAATTAATAAAAATATCAAGATATATTAAGATATTAAATTAATAAAAATATCAAGATATATTAAGATATTAAATTGATAAAAATATCAAGATATATTAAGATATTAAATTGATAAAAATATCAAGATATATTAAGATATTAAATTGATAAAAATATCAAGATATATTAAGATATTAAAAAAATATCAAGATATATTAAGATATTAAATTATAAAAATATCAAGATATATTAAGATATTAAATTAATAAAAAATATCAAGATATATTAAGATATTAAATTAATAAAAATATCAGATAAAAATATCAAATATATTAAGATATTAAATTAATAAAAATATCAAGATATATTAAGATATTAAATTGATAAAAAATATCAAGATATATTAAGATATTAAATTAATAAAAATATTACTTAGTGAAATTCAGCAAGTTCAGAATAAGATGAACTTGACCAATTTGTCTCTCATGAAAATGAATAGTGGCTAATGTGATGGACTGCGACATTGTAGTGAGTTTGAACTCCAGTTGCACGATTACATTCACTTTTGGGCTAATACCCTTGGAAAAGGTATGAACCTCCTCATCCTCCCTTAAATTGTCCACTACTGTTCTTCTACAAGGATGCCATTAAACAAAGAAGCCAAACTGGAACCATGGAAATCTCCCTCTTCTTAATCAGTAGGTTATTTTATAATCTCATACTTACATCACTTCTTGTGACGATCCACTAAGTAAGGGGAAGTAACTGAATATATACACGGAACATCAACTGGAAATAATCTATAAGCAATTATCTTCACTGACCAAATTAAGCCTGAATGACCCCCACACACACACATCCCCCGTCACCACAGAAGCTGGGATGTCAAAATACTGCTTCACATTTCTGCTTCCTCTGTGGAATAATTTTTATTCTTTATTTAAAATTTTTTTATTTATGTCTTTTCAGTTGATCTTTTAATCACAATATCATATAAACATTTTTTTATTTCCTGTAAGCAAATTTTTTTAGTTTCAAACTCACTCAGGTGCATCACTTTATGGGGATGCTGTGGATTGGGATCACTAATTAATAAAAAGAGCTTATCCCTTTTTTAATTTGGATCTGTGCCATTCTGTGTGGCTGTCGATTGAGGCCTGAATAGAAAAAAAAATTAAGATAAAAAAAATACTAATAAAAATTAATGATTGATAATGAAAATTTAAAAGAATCTATATATATATAAAATAAAGGTTCTGTTTGTCTATCTGCCTGTATAATGACTAAGCACACGTCCTTTTATGAAAGAAAATTGGTGGAGACCAGCAAAGACCAAAGTTCAATAAAATTCACACCCTATTTTTGTCCGAGAAGGGGTTAAAAAATTTTACCCCTCATTTTCCATAAGAAAACCTAAATAAAAATATGATATGAATTAATTTAATAAAATGATTAAAAATGATATATTAAAAGTATTGATTTAAAAACATGATTAAAAAATAAAACTAATTAATAAAGGATGAAACATAATAAAAATAAAATAAAAGATGAATAAGAGAAAAAATGCAAACTAGAAGATTAATAAGAATCTTGTTTAATAATAAAAATAAACAAGAATATATAAAGAATAAAAGATAATAAAACAAATATAGAAGAAGAATTTTTATTAATCTATATATAAATATAGATAAGAGATTTATTTTTAACTTTTTAAATCCCAGGCAAGGCCAGGTATCTCTGCTAGTTTAAAATGAAATAAGTGAAATATATAAACGGATTTTTTGCACAGATTCAAGACAAATTATTTTAAAATGTAGGGAAGAAGATTAAAAATATAAATAAATATATTTAGAGATGTTGAGTAGACATTTACAAACAAGAGTCTGCCAGACTAGCTTATTAACTATTACACCTAATAATAAATTCTATATGAATATCAGCTTCCAAATTTTTTCTTAGTCTGATTTCCAAGTCAGTATCAGCTGGACAGTGAGGAGTCTATCCCCTTTTGACTAGCAAAAGACCAGGAACATTGTTTTTGTGCCTGAGGTGGAGCACCACACTTACCATCAGCTCTCCACTTTACTGCACAGATCCAAGCTGTGTTACTTATGTGGTGAGTTGGTAAGGGCTGGTATCAAAAAAAAATGTCAAATCTAATGTCTATTGCAACGAGCCTGTTCAATACTTAATTGGTTGACCACTTAAGTAACAGCAGGTACTGTAAGCAACCTGAGTCCTTTGTTTAATCCCCAATATGCACGACATGACAAGAGAGATTTACAGTGAAACATATATTGCTAGAGTGTGTAGACCTTTGTTCTAGTGCGAACAAAATACTACAACAAATCATAAAAATAAGACCATCCAGATTTTACATTTCCTAAAAGAAGTGAGATTGTACTAAAAATATGAGTAATTGAACAATAGTTCAAATCTATACCTATATACATTTTTTTTTTCTTCTACCAAACTACCGTTACAAATCCAAAACTTAGTTGGCATTAAATGACCCACTGAGGTTGATATGCCGTAAAACAAAACAAACAAATAAACTTTATTTATCAAAAATGACTTGGCATTAAATGACCTGAAAAGGGTTGATATGCTATAAAAAAAAAACCACCACCAAAGTCTATTTATCTTAAAGAGTTTTAAAAAAGAAGAAAAAAATGATTATTTTACTTTAAAAGAAAAAAATTATATGTTGTTGAATTCTGAGGATTACAGAATTGTTGATCTCTCAGATTTGTATATTTAGTTTAAGTGGTGAATCCAGGGGCCAGTCCTGAAGTTCTTTCTGATTATATCTAAAGCAGTTATTCTCAATGGAGACCATATGGACTCTTTGGATATCCTTGTATGTTTTGAAAAGAGCCATAAAAACTGTGAGAACAGAAGCGATCGTGGTAAAATACAGGAAGTCTCCTATTGAAACAGATCCGAGGGGCTTAAGGTTGATGCCTGGTTGTAGAAGTAATGAAATAATGGGTTAACTTTCAAATAAAAAGATGTCAGCTGCTTTTGGTCAGGTTTGCTATTTGCTAATAATCTTTATCATTGTCAGTGGGGGGTCCTCATTGCCCACGGCCCACTAACAAACCCACATGTAACATAAGCAGGCAGAATTCTACCAGAAATCTTCAGAAATGTAATAATAAAAGATTGTAAACAAACTAAGGAGAAAAAAGATAGTTATAAAAAATTATCTTTTGACTGTAGCTTTAAAAAAAAAATATTTTACTGTATGTTTTCAAATTTTATTCGGTGCAAAATTTCAAGTTCTTGAAAAATACCGCCTCTCTGTAGTATCATCACTATCATTGTTTACCATGATCAGGGAATACATTTCACATTGAAAAGATTTAATTAATTTTTTTATGATATAACCTGAAATCATAGAGAAATTGTTAAGTCTGTTGTTTGTTTTACTAGTGTTTGTTTTGTATTACTGCATAATTTTTTTATAACTATTTTTTGTTAGTTTGTTTACAATCTTTTATCATTACATTTTTTGGGAAAAAAAGACAACAGTTAGTGTATTTTTGTAGTTTTAACATTTTTTGCAACAGACATGAATTTACTATAAGACGAATCAGTCTGTTAGAATTCTGCCTGCTACATATTACATGAGGGACCGTATATATTAGTGGGCAGTGCGTGATATAGTGGCTAACGTGATGAACTGTGACATCCGTAGTAAGTGAGTTCAAACTCCAACCTTCATTGATCTCAATTTAAACACTGATTAAGAAAAATCTCTAACCATAAAAAACAAATTTGTATTATTTAGATTTATCTGACTGTTGTTCTCATCTTTATTATTATATACACAACATTTTGGCCAGTGCTCTCTGGCCTTCTTCAGGTGTTTTTTGGTGATAATAACATTAGATACTTAACATAGCTTGGTTAATGGAATGAGAAAAATCTACCCCAATGGATTAGATAAAGGGTTTGTTTCAAAGTTCTGTGAAGGCTCCTGATTTCAACAAGAAACACCTGAAGAAGGCTAGAGGGCACATCGGTAAAGACATTGTGTACATAACAATAAAGATGAGGACAACAGTCTGAAAAATTTAGATAATATAAATTATGAAACCTCATATAAAAAATTCAGACAAATAAACTGAGAGAGAATTGATAAAACTGTTAGTCCTGTAAGTAGGACTTAGAAAACACCAACTACATCCTCTGTTGATAGCTAAAAAACCTTCGGGTAATTCCATGTCAAATCATCCAGGCCATGTCACCCACCCACTTCAATTTTTCTGAAATTTTGTCCAAGTGTGGATTGTGATAACATTAGACATTCCCCAAAATTTGAGCTTCCATTTTCAAAAATTGGCAGAGTTATGTTGATTTTTAGCTCTCCAAATTTGAGGGGGGTCGCAAAAAATGGTGACTTTTTGTAATCTATTTTTGTCTGTAAAATGAGTTTTAGAGCTTCCCTACTCCTGAAAATTGGTTTATAAAAGGATTTTTGCACAAGGAATCAAAAAATGCTATCAAAAAAGTCTTAAAGTTAACCAATTTTAAGTTATTAATGATTTCTGATTTGCAAAATTTTAACTGATGTTGTATCTTCAGATCTGAGCAAAAAACCAATCTTTTTTGAGCAAATAATGTTCAATATATGTGAAATAATAGTAGAAAAATTTTTTTGTCATAGATGCAGTGCAACATTGGGATATTGATCTTGCTTTGAAAAAATCAGAAATCATCAATAACTTAAAATTGGTTGATTTTAAGATTAAGGGGACATTAAAGTGCATCCTGTTGTGAGGCTCCAGTACTTGAGCTGTGGAGTGTGGAATACCCCTCCATTGCTATTACTTCCAGGTTCACTCTAAAATAGTAGTACCTATTAGATCTGCTTGAAAATTATTTGTATTAGATATGAATACTTGAAACCATGTAACTGTGTGCAAATGAATGATTATTATTAAATAGGGATAGTTACAATATACAATTGCTTGAATTATTAGTATTAGGTAGAAATACTTGATACCATATAACCATGTGCAAATAAATGATTATAGACAAATTTGATATGTGCAAATTACTTGTATTAATAGTTACTTGAAGCTATAATTGTTAAGGATTATTATTATCACTTTAAATCATATAACATCTTTCAAATTAATGGTATTAGTTATATGGTTCCAATTATTCTTGTGTCTAAATCATCATGTCGCGCAATTAGCACAGATATTCATGACAATCTCTTGCCAACCTTCTCTATCATTCATTGTCTCAGGGAGGTCCTCTGCACAGCATCCAGTATCCTCGCAGAGTTGGTCAATGTAGGTCCTTGGTGGGCGGCACAAATTAGCATGTCCATGTGTTGGCTTCCACAGGAGAACGTCGCTTATGAGTTTGTCACTGCTCCTCCAGCAGTGTTCAGCATGCCTTGTCCGTCTCACTCGGATCGGACTCTATGTGTATAAATAAATCATTATTATTAAATAGAAGCGTTACTTGTAACCATATAAATCATTTCTTGACTGTGTGCAAACAAATAATTATAGACAAAGAGAAAGTGTAATTTAAAAAAAAAATGCAATGGAACATTGAAAATATTGTCATGATTATAATCAAACATTTACAAATGAATCAAATTTTGGTATTAAATAACCCTTAATGAGTTAATATGCCATTATGTAAACTATATTGTCAAGTCCTTGTAACCAGTAATTCTACCACTCTGTTAGTGGGGTTTAGAATACACTGACTGTATGCCCTGTATAGGAGTGAGATCCCCTCTTATTGCCTCTTATTCGCTATTATTACATATCTCCTACTTTCTCTTTGTGTGTGAGTAATTGGCTGCCTTTACTCATGACACAAAAACACTAAACTATATAGTCATGTCCTTGTAACCAGTAATTATAATCAAACATTTAGAAATGAATAAAAGTTTGACATTAAATAACCTCTAAGAAATTGATATACTATTAAACAAATAAACCAAACCTGTTTTTTTTTTTAATTCTTTTAATCATTTTTTAATTTTTGTAAACTTTTTCTGGAAATCTATTACTGTGCTAATTTCTTTTGAGATTATAAGACTATAATAAAAACTAAATTGTGTTATGGTTTGACTGGTGAATTTTTTATTATTTTTTTTTTTGTTTTTTTTTCCCCTATTAACAGAATAAATCAAATTTATTCTGTTTTGTCACTTGTGCATGATGTTGTGATACTTAATCATTTGCACCTTTTTTTCTTTTTTTTTACCTTTGCTCACTGTCAACTGAGTTTTTTTTTTTACCTTTGCTCACTGTCAACTGAGTTTTTTTTTTTTAACTGAATGATGATTTACCTGAGTCTTCCCTGCCTTCTAATCAACTTCTATTGATGTAGTTTAATAGTGGAAGTTAAGTCAGATGTCTACAACAGTAAATCATAAATTGCCACCAATCACCAATATAATATCAAAGTTGTTAGGTCATTGGAAAAAAATAACGGCTGATTTTATTACCTATTTATATGTAAAATCAGCCGTTATTTTCCTGAAAGCCAAATAAGTGTTGTGTCTTTGGTTTGAGGATTCATTGGATTTGTTAAGAATAATTAATTTCTATATACATTTCCATTCTGACTTTTAAATTTCCAAAACTAAAAAGCTCCTTAAAGCTTTTATAAATAGGGGAAACATTGTTGACAGAATCATACTAGCTTTCTCCAAAGGTACAAATCATAAATGTTCCAAGAAAAATGATTGTAGTAATAGTAGTATTAGTAGTAATAAAAAGAAGAATCAAGAAGAAATAGTAGTATTAGTAAGTAATAAAAAGAAGAATCAAGAAGAAAGATTAATAACAATAAAGGGCTGTTTTAGCTCAGTCAGTAGAGCACTTGACTAGGAATCACAAGGTTCCTGGCTCGGTACTGGCCCTCCCAACTCAGCATATGAGTAGCACAGGGATCTGTGTGGTAAAGTGGGGAGCTGATGGTATGTGCGGCACTCCGCCCCAGATGCAAAAACAATCTCCTTGGTCTAGTATTAGTGAAAAGGGGATAGACTCCCACACTGTCTGGCTGATACCGACTTTAGGCCACCCCATCGACTTTACTTAGCAATTGTGAGAAAGCTTGTATCTTGGGTTCTGTTCTTGCTAGTGTAATATTATGAGGAGCGGTAATCTTCTTTATTTTTGATGATTACACCCCCAATGTATATAGACGTTTAAAGCTAGATTATAAACTGTATAAGGGTCCTGCGTGCTGTCTTGAACAAATACTGGAAGCAGCACCCCACAAAAGAGCAGTTGTACAGCCACTTGCCTCCTATCACACAAACCATATGGGTAAGATGAACAAGACATGCTGGACACTGTTGGAGAAACAAGGATAAGCTCATAAGTGATGTTCTTCTATGGGCACCTACACAAGTGTGGGTTGGCCAGCAAAAAACCTATGTCAATCAGCTCTACATGGGAACTGGATGCTGCGCAGATAACATTCCAGGAGCGATGACTAATAGGGACAGGTGGTGTGGATGAGTCATGGAGATCCATGCTGTTGGCACAACTGATAATGATGATACGGAAAGTATTGACTGATCACTGATCTCCTTACAGAAACTTCATTAATCAATTTTCTAGTAACTTAGTGATTGGTTATCTGATTAGTAAGACTGATGTCCATATTTAAAAGTTATAGGTGCTCGTAGTGTAATGATCATCATTTTAGAACAGGGGTCACCAAACTACAACCTGCAAGCCAAATCCGTCCTGCCAACGGTACTTGAATTTGTTTGTTAAAATGTACGTTCTGGCTAGCAAGTATTGAACACAATAATAAGGTGCCCCCCGCTTGTTATTTTTTCAATTATCCAGCCCACTGTGAACAAAAAGTTGGTGGTCCCTGTTCTAGGAAATGGATATGGCGATCAGAGTTCAAATCCTGAATACAAAACTGTTTGCATTTCAAATAGTGCTGAAAGGAAAAGGTATGCATCCAACTATTCTCCCTCCAGCTATTTACAAACTGACTTAATTCGGTGTTAAATGACCCGAAAAGGGTTGATATGCTGTAAAACAAAGCAAGTAAAAATTGGAAGTTGTGGTTCCGCAAGATGATTGAAGTTAAGCAGCGATGAGCTTGTTAAATACGTAATTGTGTAACTACTTAAGCAGCAGCAGGTACTGTAAGCAAACAGAGTTCTTTGTTTATTAAACTGACTTTATTCGACATTTAATGACATGAAAAGGGTTAGTCTGCTGTTTAACAAAACAACCAAAAATTGTCCTTTTTGGTGCTAAAGGATTGATTGTCATTCTGTATTGTCTTTGACGTGTCAGTGTGGTCAAATGGTAATTTTTATTTGGCGTTTGCAACTCTTGAAGAACAACGCATCAAATCAATGTAACTTATGAATAGTTTGAATCCAGAAGAAAGACTTTAGCTTTTTTTTTTTTTTTTTTTTTTTTCAGATATGATTTTTTTTTGTTGAAAAGTTAACGTTACACAGAATGGCAACTTTAAATCAGCAACAAAAATAATCATTTTTTTTTTTTTTTTAATGTTAAATGTGGACAACTTGTAACATCACCTGATAATAAAAGAATGGCATTCGCTCGTCAACAAGTCAAAAACAATTATAGCTAGCATGAAAACTGAGAAGACCTTGATGTCAACCCCCATTGTAGACATAATGTTATTTACATGAAAGACAGAAATAGAACAAAACTGTTTTCTTGTAGACTTTGTCTTAATTCCAAACATCAATATTTCTTTTCTTTGGCTTGGGAATAAACAGATTTAAGAGATGGTGATGCTAAAATACAAAGTATGATCAAAAAGACTGAAACTTTAATTTTTAAAATTTAAAAATTCAAGATTTAGAATTTAGATGAATACCTTTACACGACTGAACAACTTATATGACAAAGGGAGGCTCTTGTGGGAGGCTGTTTAAATTTCACATACCGTTAATATCCTTGGGAAGGGTATGTATCCAACTATTCTCCCTCCAGCTATGGGTAAATAGTAGGGCAGACTGGGCTCTTAAACTTTGGTATGGCAACCGGTCTAAGAGAAGGAAAACTGTGAATTCAAACCTGTTAGACTCCACTTAAAAATACATACATTCTTACAAGGTACAATTGAATATATATATATTTACCAGCAGGATGCGACACAAGGTCAATTTCTTAAGTAGAGTTTGACAGGTTTGAATTCAGAGTTTTCCCTCTCCTAGACAGGTTACCTAGTTAAGATTAAAGAGCACAGTCTGCCCTACTATTTACCCATAGTTGGAGGGAGAATAGCTGGATGCATACCTTTCCCAAGGATATTAGCACCATGTGAAATGCAAACAGCCTCATCCAGGATTTGATCTTGTCAACGAGTCCATTTCCTACGACTCTAACGCATACAATTAAATATATAACAGATTGCCACATGAATAAGATTTTATTGATTTATTTATTATATAATCTATAAATTTTATGATTTATAAAATTTATTGAGAAAGCAGGTGATGCATTTGAATAGATTTAAAAAAAAAAATTTATTAAGCATAACAAGTCAACTTTTGGGAGATGGTGTCAAGATGGTTATGTCGAATCAATCTTCCATTCTGGAGAGAAGGATACCTGTCTTGAAATTAATGTTTGAAATCCTGTTTTTTTTTTTTTTTTTTTTCTTGTTTTTTTTTTCATATTTACTAATCTTTGCCTAGTAATTATTTACTAAGCTTTGCTTAGTTGTGGCACAAAGGTGCATGTATGGGGCGCCCAGTGAGAGTTGAACTCACTAGTAATGGCTTGACTAGTCTAATTTGCTAACCTCTACACTATGCTTAGTGGTACAAAACCAAGTGGTTGAAATTGGCATAGGAAGATCGTATTGTTCCAGTCTTCCAGGTCGAGAAACTTTGCCTGTCTTGAAAATCAGCATTTGAGATTCTGAGTTTTTACCTGGGCTTGAACACTTATCAATAGCATCTGTATGTGTTATATGTCTAGGTATTTTCCGCGCATCCCACTTCTACCGGTCAGACACAAAGGTCTATTTAATCTCAGGCCACCCACAAATTGAAGCTTATGGGGTGGCAAGCACAAAAAAATCTGTGGATCCCATCAGCATTCCCCCTCAAGTGGGGGTGCCTCAGGCACTGGGCAATAAACCCAGCCCTGCCCCTTTAAATCAAGAGGGTAGGTGGGGTCTCGAGGGATGGCCCCTGGGATCATGCTGAAGCCACCAGACACAAGCCCCAACATTTATATTATCCATTTAGCAGACCTGAAACAAATTACTTTCCTTTTTAATCTCCTCAATTTTTTTTTATCACTTAACTGAATATTTCCAGTCTTGACTATCAAAGAAATGCTATCTAGATGAAAGATAAGCATACCTAGAAAGCAATAGATATTAATCTGAATAATTCACTTTTAGAACAATGATAGGATATATATTTTTCATGGCCTCCCACCAGACTGGATTAACACTTAAGGTCTTTTTAATGTGAGGAGCCATGCAATGGCCAGGTATTCACCCAACCCATTTGCCATGGGTAGGATGTGACACAAAGCTGCAAGTATAGGGCATCCAATGAGGCTTGAACTTGCTATTTACTTGTAATGGATCTGCAAGACTACCTTGCTAACCATTATACCATGATGGGATGCCCACAATTTGGAATTAGTGGGTATTTACTCAACCTGCTTGCCATAGAATAGGATGTGCCATAAGGTCGCAAGTATGGGGCATCCAGTGAGGATCAAACTCACTATTCAGTTGTAGTGGATCTGCAAGACAAGCTTGTTAACCATTACACCACCATGGGATGCCTAAGAACAATGAGTGTTTATAAAAAGGAAAATCATTCAAAATTATTTTGTTTCACATTTATTTTATACAAGGCTTTTGCTGATCTAATCATACATTCCAAATTTCTTAACTTGTTGCCTACTTTAAACCGCTCACAGCAGCTCTCTCACTAGAACTGTTTCTATGCATACCACACCCAAGAAAAGTACAAAAACTGATGGTTAGCTCATTATGATTGAGCAGAAGGACTCCGATTACAATGATAATTGGATTTTATTTGAATAGAATGAGTTGTGAGGTGAATAGATAGTGAACTTTGAAATATCACATCATACAGGTTAAAAATATCGAGAAAATTTGGTACAGTCATGGTGGAAATTTGGTAGGCGAACAGTTAAGCTATAATAAGATCCACTTTTTTTATTGGCAAATCAAGATATTGACACAAAATATCATAGTTGTATTATATTGACCTGAAAAATTGTAATTTTTAGACTTTGATTTTAGTCTTTGTAGTTTTTGAATAAAATATTTTTTCTACTATGTTGAAAAGTCCTTTTTTTTCTGGACAGAGAAGGATTAGAACTTTTTTAATCCTTGTTCACTGTTGTCCCCCAAGGAATCCCTTTTATCTGACTTGGAATACTTGATTAGAGACACTTTTAAGTCACTAATCACAGCATTAGAAAATGATTCATCATTATGTTAGGCAAATTATTCTGCAGATAACAACATAGAGAAAGATGTTTTGATTTTTTTTTGGAGTGCACTGTTGTTTCCAAGTGAATGCAGCATTGAGGAATAGCATTAAATATTTATTGATGCCACATTCACTTGAAGAAATCTGGGAAAACAGATGATCATTGACAGTGATTTAATAACCCCTGATCTATGCTCTTGTAGCTTAGATATTAAAGCAGCCGATGCATAGAGCCAGGTTTACCCAATACAGAAGAGGACAAAGGTTTGAATCTCAACAGGAGTTTATTTCTTATTTCTGATGTCTAGATATCTAGTCTGATCTCCAGTGATGATGATACCTAGACTAATGTCTAACGATGATGTCTAGATATCTAGACAGATGACCATTGACAGTGATAAGAGCAGCAAAGATGAAGATATCAGTCCGAAAACATCAATGACCGATAACAATATCTCTCATCTTGGAATTTTGAACCAAAGTTTACAAGGACGTCTCTTTCTGAGAATTCGGTCCTAACAACGGTCAGTTGAGTTGAAGTAAATTAGAAAAGCCTGGCTCTTGAGCGTCTTCTCTTAATCTTTGTTTCAGGCCACGAAACCCCCTAAGCCAATCAAGTCATCATCTGTGGAGAGTAGTAAGTCTTCTCTCTTGTCATCCAGTGGAAGCAAATCAAGCCGATCGGACTCATTAGACATTTTTCCTTTCCGTCGGGTAGAATCCAAAGTAAGTGAAACAACCAATATCTTCATCTAGATAATTTATGTGTAAACATTTATAAAAGTCTGCATGTTTTTTTTTTAGTTGTTTTTTTGTTGTTTTTTTTCTCTGTACCCAAATTGCATAATTGTGTGTATGTATTAACTCTTTCCTTCCAATTTACTAATGTCTACCAATAATAATAATAATAATAATAATAATGTGACTTTTTTTATTTTTCATTTTTGCTTTTTATTGCAGCATGATTTTTAATTCTTTTTTTTTTTTTTTTTCTTTTCTTATTTCAATCTGAAACTAAATCTTTCTCTATGATCAGACTTCTTCTTTTTGTATTGACCAACAATTACATTTCATCAGTTATTCATTATCATGTAAACTTTTCATTGACCTCCTTCAGCTCTTTAGCTGTTAACTAAGTTCAGCTTGGCTTGGTGCGAGGCACCCAGTGAGAATCAACACTAGTAATGGCCTGTGAGACTAGGCAATAATCAATTGAAGACAGGGGTAATGTGGTTTTATTAGTGTTATTTAGACTTTTGTGATATCATCTATGCCAGGGTTTCTCAAAGTGGTCTACGTAAAACCCCTGGGGTCTATACATCAACTCAGGGGGTCTGTAAGTATTCGGTGGTCTATAATGGGTCTATGGAAATTACTAAGCCTTCTTAGTAATTAGAAGAAATTAATTCCACAAGAATCCTGAAGAACATGTTCATGTTGATATATTTTCAAAAGTTTAAGCCCAATATTCATGAACTTATCAAAAGTCACCCGTTTCACCCATCATATTAGGAAATGTGCTTTCTTGGTAAGTTATTAAGTTAGTATTAAATATTTGTATCTCTTTTTTACATATTATGTTTACTTTACTGTTTATTTTTACGGTTATTTTACAATTAACAGTTTTACATAAATGTTTGTGCAGAATTTATTAATTACATAATTGGTTGCAAGGTGGACTGGGGCGTATAAGGTGGGGTCCATGATAGGTCAATCAAATTTTTGTAGGGATCTACGGACTTAAAAGTTTGAGAACTCCTTATCTATGCTCTTGTAGCTTAGATATTAAAGCAGCTGATACATAGAGCCAGGTTTACCCAATACAGAAGAGGACAAAGGTTTGAATCTAAACAGGAGCTTATTTCTTATTTTTTTGTTTCTAACACATGCTGTTTTTGCTGTCATAGAAGTTTTTTTCTTTAAAAAAAAAGAAAAAAAGAAAAATCTATTTTGATTTCTAAGATGAAATTTCCTAAAAGATTAATTATTTAGAAATAATTTTGAATAAGTTAATATCTGAGAAGTGATGCTTGGTTATTATGTAAGTGTGTTGTGTAATGGTTATTGTCATAGGAAATGGAACTATGCTCTGCTACCAAATGTTATTTCTTCTGGCATAGATTCGTCTATCTAAATGTCAACTACCATGGTCTCCCAAAAACTGAGCTTAAATAGGCAGCTCTCTCTAACTGCCATCCTCAAGGTGTCTGTTGATTGGTCAATGCAAATTATCAACTAGCGCCACAGTTGATCCTCTCCAAACAGGCAATTTACCGAGGGTGGATAACTCTGTTATCCTAACATCTGCAACCTGAGTTCAAATCCTGTTTACATTTCACATAGTGCTAATACTCTTGGGAAAGGTGTACCTCCAACTATTCTCCCTCCAGCTATGGATAAAATAGTAGAGCAGACTGGGCTCTTTAACCTTGGTACGGAAACCAGTCTAGGAGAAGGAAAACTCTGAATTCAAACTTTTTAAACTCTGTTTACAAGTTGAACCTGTGTCATATCCTGTTTGTGTGGAGGGGTTGGGTAAATACATTTACAATAAAGTGATTATGTTTAAAAGATTTTCAAGTTGAGTCAGTGCCAATTTTAAAAAAAGATTGAAGCCAGTCTTGATACTTTTGATTCTGGGCTCTTTAACCTTGGTATAGCCACCAGTCTAGGAGAAGGAAAACTCTGAATTCAAACTTTTTAAACTCCGCTTTAGAAATTGACCTTGTATCACACCCCACCTATGCGGAGGGGTTGGTAAATATATAAAAAGAAATAAAATTTCTGATTATAACTCTAATTAGAATTTTCTTGGTCATAGAAATTTACTAAGCATTGGTAACATAAAATCACAAAAAGCAAACGCACTAGCAATGACTGTGAGATTTGCTTGTTACCAACAGCTTTAAAGAGAAAGAGAGTGAGTGAGTGAGAGAGAGAGAGAGAAAGAGAGAGAGAGATTTATTGAGTCTATAAAAATAAGTATTAGTTTGTTCTCATAAAAGAACTTTGATCTATTAATTTTACAACTATAATCATTGCATAACCATTTGATTTATTTCAATAGACATTTTTATGTTAAATGGTTAATTACAATTATAGATTCTAACTTTGCTAGAATATTAATGTGCAAAACATTGAAAAGAATAAATTTTCATTAAAAAAATTATGTAAACTAGCAAATATATATATCCTCTGGGTGAAAGTTTTAATGTAATAAAATATCATATTAAATTAGGAAGGCTAATAAAACCAAATAAGAATGCAGATAAAAAAGATTTGAAACAGAGGGAGTATGATAAAAAGAATAGAACAACTGAAACTTACTCTTCCTTCACTCCCGTTTTTCACTGCTAAATTTTCCTAATTCAACTATTTAGTTAAGATAGGAAGTAAAGAATAAAATTACAGTTTTTTTTTTCTTGTTAATGGATTTCTTTTAAGATTTATTCCCGAGATTTTTGCTCATATTCATTAAGATAAAACCAAACAATTAGAAATCAATAATACTAAGCACATATTCATTAAAATCAAATTTTTAAGATCAATATGTAAATTAGCCTTTCCATTCACACTATAAACCACTATTTTGTTGTATATATAAATATAATTGCATGTTATTAGTATGTAGATATGGCCATTAGTATTAATAATGTGAAACAATTTTATTAATTAATTGAGGTTAAATAAAAATTATAGAGAATGTGTTATAAATAATTAAGGGAATTGTGATTTGAATAGTAATATAGTTTTGGTTACAGACAAACAAACAAACACACAATCTCCATTATAATAAGAGATACTGATACCCCTTGATATATAGTTATTAAGTCTAGCAATCGGATATCAGTGAGGATTGAACTCACTTCATTAGCAATGGTCTACAACAGTAGTAGAGAACTTGGGGGCTTTCGCAGCCTTGACAAAAGAACAATTAAAAATTGCACACTCCCACTGTGTTAACCCAATACTTTCTAAAAAAAAATTAAAAAAATAAAGAAATTCAATAAAAAGTCGCTAAAAGGTTAGTAAAGTTTTACATTTCTTTTGAATAGTTTATATTATTTAAATTTGGATTAAGTTATTAACTAACAGTTTATTAAACTTTACATTTTATTATAAACATATTAAAAATGATTAAGTCCAACCTTATTAGTAGACAATAAATTTCAATGTGACCTTTAAATATGAAAAGGTCCCCCCACACACACACATCTGGTCTTATAATATAAGTTTGTTAAGCATTAATTTGTGGCAGGTATCCATATATGGTTATTTATTAAATTTAGCTTAGTATGGCACAAACCCATAGTAGTGGAGCACTCAGTGAGGATGTAACTCACTAAAAACACCAAAGTTAAGCAGTGATTTGTGCATTCAATATTTAATTGGGTGACCACTTAAGCAACAACAGCTACTATAAGCAACCTGAGTCCGTTGTTTATAAAAATGACTTGATTTGGCATTAAATGACCCAAAAAGGGTTGATATGCCTTAAAACAAAACAACTGAACATAACTAAAAACTTCTTATAAGACTATAATCATGCCTCTACTATTTTCCTATCTTTGAGATGAGGCTTGATAATTAGTATTATTTGGATTATTGTCATCATCTTTATTATTATCTGTACAACGTTTCAGACGATGTGCTCTCCAGCCTTCTTCAGGTATTTCTTGTCAGACTTGGGACCCGTCTTGAACTCGGGAACCTTCGGCCGAAATGTACAAATAACAATAAAGATGAGGACAATAGTCCGAATAATCCAAACAAAAATAATTATCAAGCTTCATCTCAAAAGTTCAGAGAAATAAAGATGAGGACAATAGTCTGAATAATCCAAATAATAATGAATAATTCTTGTTTGAATTTCTGTTTCTATTCAATGATACATTTGAATCAGCATCCTCATCCTTTTTTTTTTTTTTTCATCAGAATATTTAAACTGGTGTACCTTGTGACCTTTTTCAGGTGTTAATTGCATTTAATAAACCTGAATTGATGAAATAAAGGATTTCTTCAAAATTCCTCTGAAGATAATAAGAATATGACAACAACTTAAGGAAGGCAGGAGAGTGCATCGGTTAAAATCTAATGAAAACAAGGATAAGGTTGTTAGTCCAAAAAAAAAAAAATCCTCATTGAATACCAATGAATAAATTGATCACACGATTCTCAAATCAAAACTCAAATTTAGATGGAATTATTTGTATTTATGTCTTGTATTATATTTTTCATTTTATCTTTTCTTGCTTATAATAGAGTTCTTGATTTGAGAGAGAGAGATCACAATTTGAGTTAGAAAAATAACCTTGAAGGTATGACTATCAGTTTTTAATGTAAATAGTGTCAATGAAAAATATGAATACCAAACTGATGAAATATTTTTGTTTTATAATTATTTTATGAAAATTTTAAAAGGTTTTGTTGATGTTTTATTTAATTCTTTTATATTTTTTTTTCTATATTATTATTATTTATATTTTCTAGTTTTCATTTACAGCATATTTTATACATTTTATAAGATCAAAAGTGAACTATTTACATCAAATCTATCTATCTATGTAAGTTGAAAATGGAAATGAATCCCTCAATATGTTGAAAGGATAATTTTGTATCC
>CM042141.1:145491524-145531524 GCA_023376005.1 Doryteuthis pealeii
AACCTGATATGATTTGATTCTGCATTCAATGAACCGAAAAGGGTTGATATGCCGTAAAATCACAACTAACTAAATAGCTAACCTGATTCATTTATAGTTTTCTTTTAACCCTTTTGAATTTCTGAGATTTACACAATTTCTTTTTTTTTTATATCAATGGATTCATACGACAGATCCATGAATGGGACAAAACATGTCCCAATGGTAAGTCAGTTACTAAGATTAACTTAGTACAAATTTAGAAATATGAATCAAAATAAATATATATACACATTCACTATCACCAGATCTTGCTTTTTGAGCAAAAATAATGAAGATTTGATTTATATTCGTGAAGATAATTAAAAAATAAATTTAAATGATAACAGCATGGAATTTCTTTTGCATTTAATATTTTAGATAGGAGACATTAATTTTTCTTTTTAGAGTGACTGGATCAACGCAAGGTATTTTTATGTAGGGGTTTTAATGGGACATTCTGTGATTCAACAATGGATCTGCGAGACTACCTTTCTTTTACCCCCACCTCTACCCAACCAATGCCGGGTAGCCGCTTCTAGTACATATATAAAGGGCAGTTGTGTGTATATATCTATATCTGGAGGAAACTACAAAAATAAAACAATTAACGACAAAGTAGATATAGAGACACATTCACTATCACCGGATCTTCCTTTCTGAGCAAAAATAATGAAGATTTGATTTATATTCATGAAGATAATTAAAAAATAAAATTTAAATGATAACAGCATGGAATTTCTTTTGCATTTGATATTTTAAATAGAGACAATAATTTTTCTTTCAGAGTGGATGGTCTTTTTACATAAGGATTTTAATGGAGCATCCTGTGAGGAGCCAACTCTCGATTCAATAATAATTATCTACGAGACTATCTTTTTACCCCCCTCACACCCAGGCGATGCCGGGTAGCCACTTCTAGTTACACCATAGGAGGCACCCAATGTCCTAACAGGTTTGTTTTTATAACAAATAACATGGATCATTTACAGAAATGAACAATTGGTATTATTAACAGACTAGCAGGACCTGTGCATATACCACAGTATGATAATTCAATTATTACAATGTTTGATATATTTACTTGAGAGCGATTGCAAAATAGTTCATGTAAAAAGTATAATAATCTCGATTTAACTCTCTCTCACTCTTTTCGGGTGGGGGTGATCCTGACTCTTAACCACATCATTCGATTTACATTCCCTGACAGGGGAATTACGGTGTTCGCATCAGCATGTCTTATAGATCGTAAACCTTGTAGGCAGTCAAACTTTCTGTCGCAATCACATGTTGTAGCCGGGTACATGTCCAGATCGTTTCTTTTGAGTTGGTTTGGTGGGATGATATATGCTCCCCCCCCCCGTTACAGACACCCAGAGGGCATTCTTCGTCTTTTGTACTATCCATAAATATTAAGTTCCTGTCTTTCCAAGATGTCACTCCAACTTTCTGAAGAGTCACTCCGTCTTTCCAAAGATTCATCTTACTTTCCAGAGAATCTTATTGTTCAAATTTTCATCATACTATAACCCGTCAGCCCAATGAGCTAAAGGGCTCACTGAATATCCGAAAATGGCTGTCAAGATCAGATTTTCTCCATCAACCATGTTTTCTACACTTGCTAAAAGTCTGTCTGAATGCCCACGCTGTGTTCTGATCTCAAACAACCAGAAATCTACTGCAGAAACTGATACCCCATGGTCAATGGCGGCTTAGTGGTCATATAAAGAAACAACAACTCTTTTTCTTTCAAATTTAACAACAAAAATTTATATGCAATAAGATAATACAAAAGTCAATTCTTACTTAAAGCTGTGGGACTGATGGGCCTCTAATTAATATGTTCTGGTCAGATTATAATCATGGGTTCTGAAAAGTGGCTAAGTTCTTCGATAGTATTGGCTGAAGTCAGTTTGTTGTCGGCTCCTGGCATCTGCTCACACAGCCCAAATTTGTCTTAGCATTAAAAAAAGGCTGTTAAATAATTTCTCAAACCTGAAAACTTTTGATTTCCAGCTGGCGTAAAGATATTAGCAATTCTTTTTGGACATCCCACTTTGGCAAAAGTACCACCCTCCTTAGTCCTAATCCGCCAATGGAATTCACTTCCGCTCACTAATCTCCACTCCTTTTACTTTTCCTTTTATTAGCTCTTCGGATCATTTTCAACCCCTCCGGCCACTCCAAGTGGTTCTCAACAAAGTGACAGGTCCCCAAATAAACATCCAGGTTGATTCTTATCTAAGTTCACTATTTTTTTAAGTGTAAAAATGTTTTCATTCTTTTATCTGAATTCCGTTTAAGTGGAAAAAGTCATTTTTCTTTTTATTGCTCAAGATAAATTCTGACCAAAATGATAAGAAAGTTTTCTAAGTACTTTCCAGTTTTTAATTCTGGTTTCTCAAACGATGACCAGGTCACAATACAACATGTAAAAAGTTTTTAAAAAAACTCATCGGTTGAGCCTAAAATTGGTATCAGCCAGACAGCGAGGGAGTTTATCCCCTTTTCACAAGCACTAGACCAAGGATCTGTGCTAATTGCGTGACATGATGGTGATGAGACTAAGGAGATTGTTTTTTTGCGTCTGAGGTGGAGTGCCACACCTACCATCAGCTCCTTACTTTACTGCACAGATCTCTGTGCTACTCATACGCTGAGTTGGTGAGGAGGGCCAATATCGAATCAGGAACCTTGTGGTTCCTAGTCGGACACTCTACCGACTGAGCTAAACTGGCCCAAAACAAAAGATCATGAAATTTAAAACTATATGCAGGGGTGACAAGACTTTCGGACCATTCTGTAGAATTGTTGGATACTGAGGTTTTCACAGTACCAAATTGATATAATGTTGTATACCCTTTTCTTACTTCTTACTTCTACTCGACTTCTCTTCTGGCTGGCTTTGGTTCTATCTTCTAACATCTTGCGTCTGGAGTTGTGGGATTTCGGTGTGGTTTTCTGTTAGGGCTTCTGATAAGGAGAAATCCCTGTGTCATTGTTAGTTTTTAGGTAATAAATACAAGACTTCGATTTACGTTGATGTTACTTTATTTCCAAATCCCCAACCCAGACAATCTGCGCAGTGAGAATCACATCTTTCGAGCTCGGCTTCTACTTGCTAACTGCTGAGTTACTTCTATCCTTAAACTGGAACAGGGTCTTCTATGCCTTCCGGTTCTCACGATTTATCCCTGGAAGGTAAGGTGAGAGTGAGGTCAAGCGCCGTCACTCACCCTCAAGGCCATCAGCTGCACTAATCGCCATTATGATTTCTACACTATTGCCATAAATATTAGGTGACTAATAATTATGTAACAGAATTTCATTTTTGATTTTTCAGCCAATGTTCATATTACTCATATCTTCACATTATCATCTGGTCATTACAATCTCACATCACAGAATGAATTTTTAATTTTTGGCATTACGAATAGGAAAATTAGGAATAAAAGGAAGAAATATATAACAAGGATGTATTTTCATCTGGTTATGGGGTATGTCAGAAAAGTTCCAGAAATAATCGCATTCTTCAATATGAGGGGCATCATCCACTGCGAGTTCTTGCCATAGGGCCAAACGATAAACCAGCATGTCTACAAAGAGATACTGCGGTGTTTGCTTCATTCAGTGCACAAGAAGAGTTGAGAGATACGGCAGGACAACGCACCTGCCCACACTTGCCTGAGTATCCAAGAGTTCCTGGCTCAGAAGAGCATCACTGCTGGAGCAACCTCCTTACTTACCCGACCTGACTCCATGTGTTTCTTTCCTCTAGGAAATCAACTGGCATATAAATCTTTGATTTGAAGTGGAAACTGCCTTCCATTGATGGTTGTAAATGTAAATGTAAAGTGGTTTAATATTGAATGAATTAGAGGTTTATATTTCTATGGCCATTTAGAAGCATTACTTGGTTTTGTTTTTTGTTTTTTGTTTTTTGTTCCTGTGTCCTTAAAGTTGAATATTACACTTGTAAACTTATACTTAATTATAGAAAATGCTTTTCTTTTCTTTTTTTATAAAAATATTTCTTTTTCCTCAAAATTGCTTGGGACAAATTAGAGTAATTGAAAGTTGGCGTATCTTCAATGCCAGGAAATACGGTATTGTTCACTGAATCCTGTTTTATTCTTTTATTTTTAATTCCTTTTATTTATATATTTACCAACCCCTCTGCATGATGTGACACAAGGTCAATTTCTTAAGCAGAGTTTAACAGGTTTGAATTCAGAGTTTTCCTTCCCCTAGACTGGTTACCTAGCCATGGTTAAAGAGCCCTGTCTGCCCTGCTATTTACCCATAGCTGGAGGGAGAATTGGATTCATATCTTTCCCAAGGGTATTAGAGTCATGTAAAATGCAAACAGCTTCGTCCAGGAATTGAACTTGGGTCGATGAGTCCATTTCCTATGATCTAACCATTACACCATGTGCCTCCTTTTATTTAACTCTTTGCCTACTTTAAGCCACTCACAGTAGCTCTCCCACTACTGTGATCCTACTGAGTCACTTGTTTACACTGAGAAGGGCTCAGATTACAATAAGGGCCGGTTTAGCTTAGTTGGCAGAGCGTTCGCCGGGAACCACAAGGTTTCTGCTTCGATATCGGCCCTTACCAACTCGTGTATGACTAGCACAGGGATCTGTGCAGTAAAGTGAGGAGCTGATGGTAGGTGTGGCACTTCACCTCAGACTCTAAAAAACAATTTACTTGGTGTGGCATTAGTGAAAAGGGGACAGACTCCCTCGCTGTCTGGCTGATACCGACTTTAGGCCACCCTGACGACATTACTTACTTTACTATTTGAACTAGCAAAAGTATGGGCCCCCTGGGCACAGGTATTTAAGTTTTATTGTAATAAAATATTATATTAAATTAGAAAGACTAATGAAACTAAATAAGAATGAATATAAAAATATTACACTTATTTTAATGTTACTTTAATTGATTTCTATATAAAATGATATATAGGATTGTTTTAAATATGCCTGAGAATAACATGATAGTATTAGAAATCAATAAAACCAAATAATCATTTATTAAACCCAGTTTTGTTAAAATCATTATGCAAATTATTCCCATCATATGTAAATCTTTATTTTTTAGAGATATAAAACACATACTTCAGGATTTTAAATGCATTAATAATATGGGCAGTTTTGCAGTAAATCTAACTCCGCTATACTTTAATGGAGACATCGTTAATAAATAAGATGCTAATTAAGATTAAACAATGACTATTTCATAATTATTGAGAATATAACTTAAATAACTAAGGAAATCATGATGTCAGTGGTGACATAGTTTCGGCTACAGATAGACATTTGCATTTTTTTCTAGCTTTTTTTTTTTAATGTTTGTAAGTGTCTAACTACTTGGGTGGTGGCTGAGGGTCATCATGTCCTGGGAATGACGTTAAATACTATCTGATGGTTCTGGAGGTCTGAGGAATGTGGAGCACCTCTTCATTACTCCCAGGTCTACTCTGACCTAGAGTGGTAGTACCTCTTAGGGTCCCATCTATGGGTTAAATAGAAAAACATGAGTTTATAAAAGAAATTGAGTATGTATTAAGAATGAATTTATTTCAAAACTTAATCGGTATTAAATGACCCACTGAGTTTGATATGCCATAAAAAAAAAACTAAAAAATGAATATATTTCCATGCCTCTCTTCTGTTCAAGCTTGAGAGTGCTTGGCAGAATTTCAAATTATGACACGTGTGCTGCATACAAAACTTGCTGGCGTTGAAATGAGTATTTATTCAACGGTTATTTTTTAATCAAAGTCAAAAGTTTGGAATAAAATTTCACATTAAAACACACCCTGTCTTGGACATTTGAGAGTTCAAGAATTTAAAAATTTGAAACTGATATCTTTATTAGCCTATCATATTCACTCCTTACCATTTTTTAAAAGTTGGAAGCAGACCTACTGAAAAGAAAGAAAAAAAACACTGTGAGAATTATCTAGAATTCAGTATCTTATAATGTGTCTGTCTAACCAAAACTATGTCACTACTGATGTCACAATTCCCTTAGATATTTACATCACATTCTTTAGGATTTTATTTTTATCTAAATCTCAATTATCAAGAAACATGTATCATATTATTAATACTTTTTGGCCTTGTCTACTTATTAATAACTTGCAATTACATTTATATGTACAACCAAATAGCCCCAGCTATGGGTTAAATAGTAACACCACTAAGTTGTCAGGATGGCCTAATGTCGGTATCAGCCAGACAGCAAGGGAGTCTATCCCCTTTTCACTAGTGCTAGACCAAGGAGATTATTTTTAGCATCTGAGGTGGAGTGCCACACCTACTATCAGCTCCTTACTTTACCGCACAGATCCCTGTGCTACTCATACGCTGAGTTGGCGAGGGCTGGTATCGAACTAGGAACCTTGTAGTTTCTACCGGAACGCTCTACTGACTGAGCTAACACCACTACTATTATACAACTATTGTTTTAGTATTAAATAACCCATGAAGGTTGATATACCATTAAAACAAAGAAACCAACCAAATAACAGTTTACAGTGTGAATGAGAAGGCTAATTTGCATATTGATATTAAAAATTTGATAGTAGTGGTGTTAGTTCAGTCGGTAGAGCATTCGGCTAGAAACTACAAGGTTCTAGTTCGATACCAGCCCTCACCAACTCAGTTTAATTTAATTAATATTTGCTTTGTATTATTGATTTCTAATTGTTTGGTTTTAATTTGATAGATATGAGCAAATGTCCTGTTGATATATCTTAAAAGAAATAGCTGAAATTTTATTCTTTACTGTCTAATTTACTTAAATAATTAGATTAGGAAAATTTAGCATTGAATGCCAGGAGTGATGGGAAGAGCTAGCATCCAAGCTGTTCTATTCTTCAATCACACTCCCCTTTTGCTTTGACTAATATTAATATTTTTGCTAGTATATATAATGTAACTATAACCCAGCAAAAATGGTACATTATGCAAGGTTTTTATTAGTGTAACTAGCAAACAGAAAAACGCACTCTGGGCAGTGTAAAAATGAATTTTGCCTGAGAGGGGGGGGGGTTAAATATTTAATTTTAGTGGGTTTGTATCATAAGTAAGTAAAATCATAAAATTTATTAAAGGAGTAAAAAAATAAAACAATTTGAAAACTTAGTTCTGTTCCCCTCAAATAAAATGTTGCGTGCATCTATTAATTATTAATTAAATAATTATTTTGGATATTTTATACATACATTTTACACAAAATCGCAGGTATTTATTTATTTGTAAAATTTTTAGTTAACCTCTTGTTACTGAAAAAAAGGGTCAAGAGTAAAAAATAATTTTTTAAACTGATTACAGGGTTGTTCTTTATTCTATGTATTTATGATTTTCAAAGCAGTGACGTAGTTTTGGTTACAAACAAATGGAGACTGAATCTCCATTACTAATAAAGAAGAAAAGTCGTTGTGGTAGCCTAAAGTTGGTATCAGCCAGACAAGGAGGTTATTTTTGGCGTCTGAGGTGGAGCGCCACACCTACCATCAACTCCTCACTTTACCGCTCAGATGCCTGTGCTACACATGTGCTGAGTAGGTGAGGGCTGGTATCGAATGCAGAACCTTGTGGTTCCTAGTCAGACGCTCTACCGACTGAGCTAAACCGGCCTTTAAAAACGCATTACTAATAGATATACTTAAAATGCTCTAACTTAAAGAATGATGTAATTTCCAGTCCAATTTGCAACTGAATGAGAATGCAAACAACCTAGTCCAGGACTTGAACTCGGTTCACCGTGTCCATTTTCTCCAATGATAACAATTACACCACAAACTTCTCCTCCTCTAAGAATGTATCAGTTAATACTTGGATGTGATATTATGTCATTCCATGTCCATCCCCTTGAATGTTAAATGTTACACCCTCCACAATACACGTCAAAGAATTATATTGCAATATTATTATTTCCAAAGAAATTGCAATATCTTCTTTTTTCTTTCAAAATGTAATCTTGAGAAGCAGACCCCTTACCATAGATGTGGAAGTGAGCTGTAAGAAAAACAGAGGCGTGACTATGTAGATGAATACCAACCTATCCTTAAATGCCCACGTAAGGGATGCCAGTATTCAAAGGCTTGGTGGTAAGGAAGATATTGATTGAAGTCCCTGTTACGATTTTTGTGGCCATCCTTTAGGCTTCAAGCAAGAGCACTTGTCCTGTGGAGATCCTTTGTGTCAAGCAAGAGCGTGATCCTTAGTGAAGAATCCTTTGGCTGTTCCTTAGTGCTCTCAGTATTGCAGGTCCTTCGTCAATGATTGCAATTTGATGTCTCTCAGTGTCAGCGATTAAGTAGTTAACCAATCACCTACTCAGGCTGTTGATTTGCTGAAGTTTGAACCATGTGACCTCGCTTAGTCTATAAATGTAAGTGGTGTATTGCAGCACTGCTTATATATAAAATATTCCAACAATTATTTCCAACTTTCAAAATGTAATCTTGAGAAGCAGACCCTTTACCATAATGTGGAATTGAGCTGCAAGAAAAACAGAGGCGTGACTATGTAGCTAAATACCAACCTATCCTTAAATGCCCACATAAGGGATGCCAGTATTCAAAGGCTTGGTGGTAAGGAAGATATCGATTGAAGTCCCCATTCTCCAAGGCATTAGTATATATGTGATATACTAACACTGAACAAAATGGAAGGAAAGACAAAATATTCTCAATTACATATGCAAGACATGGGAGTAAGATGAGAAAATGTAGAACAAACATAAGATGTTATAATGGATGGAAATTTATTTGTCGATGTTCGAACATTTCGGTTTACAAAGGAAACCTTCTTCAGGACAATGAAATTATTTAAGAAAAATCCATCATCTTTTATCCACATAAATCCTTTTTCTTAAATAATGAATCGACCTTCTTAAAACAATTTAGCCCATTTGTAAACTTGTTGACTAAAACATGATTCTCTGGATATATCACATTCTTCAGTAAATATCACATGGTTTGCACTTCTCAGCCACCAAAGATTTAATGACAGACCTCTGTTAAAGCCTGGAGAACTCTTATTTGCCACCATTTTCAATAGCCTCAAAAATTGTTTTGAGATTAATATCATTGGCAATTCAGTCTCGAAAAACTATGATAAAGTTTTTGTGTGGCCCTGAAGTTGCAGCGCCTCCTGTGACTGTGAAGTCCGATGTTTGAAAAACATTCTCGACCACAGATTTTGCATTTGAAGGTTGTCCCTGTAGATGATGATGTTCCGATGCTTTGTTGCCGTTGCTTTCTTCTGGTCCTCTTAGCTTCATGATGTTGTATCAGGGTGACTTCTGACATGTACAGTCCTCTATGGAGATTCTGCCGCCACCGAGGGCGGTCTTGAGCTAAATTTTCCCAGCTGGAAGGGACAATGCCAAAGCACCTGAGATCATTTTTGCAGACATCCTTGAATAGCAGCTGGGGGACCAAGCTGTCTTTTACCAACGTAAGCTCTCCATAGAGGATGCCTTTCAGGATTCGTCCATCATCCATCCGACGTACATGACCCAACCATCGGAGACGACGTTGTCTCAGTAGAGAGTACAGGCTGTACTATATATATATATATATATATATATATATATATATATATATGCATATCTATATGTTTATGTTTATATATTTTTTAAATCATTTCTAAACAGAATTTCAAAAGGGTACGTAAGAAGACCCGTTAATGTTAGTTTGTTTTCAATTTTCAATTTCTTAATATATATATATATATATATATATATATATATATATATAATATATATATGTGTGTGTGTGTGTGTGTGTGTGTGTGTACAATAATAAGCACATGCATCTCTCTCTCTCTCTCTCTCTCTATATTATATATATATATATATATATATATATATATATATATATATATATATAATCCAAAAGTCGAGAGAAGAAATCTTCCTTACGACATAGGAGTTTAAAAAAAACTGTCGCAATTTCCAGAGCTCAATGTGTGCTCTTACTGTTAGAGTCACAGAGCAAATTTATAAGTAAAAATATAACAAAAGACTTAGAGTTTTTGCATTACAGTCTATTTCAGGAAGCTTAGACAAAGTGTTTAACTCTCCCAAATCATCAGCATCTGATGATTTGGGAGAGTTAGTCTTTTGTTATATTTTTACTTATATATATATATATATATATATATATATATATATATTAACGAGTAGACCACATATGACCATAGAACTTTAACGGATAGACCACATGCTACAATAGAAACTTTGAAGTAGTTTTACAATTTAAATCATTGATTATGAACATCAAAAGAAGAAGTAATTCTCGCAAGATGAAATTCAATAAATATGCACTTTTACATACGAACATTAAACACCCTTGAGAATTAAAAAAAGTATTCAAGTTACCGCAAATAAATCCAAACAATTAGGAACATAATCAATAAACCAAATAACAAAACTACATCAAAGGAAAATGGTTATATGATTCCTTGTGAGAATTGTTACAAAAGCTTTATGTTAGCGAAACCAAAAAGTCTTTTAAAAAGCGCTTATATGAACATAGTTATGCTATATAAAAGGGGATAATTTATACGTACTCGTTGCAGATCTCAGATTTAATTTAAAAGAGGTTCGCATGTTTCTTTATAAGCAAAACTAAAAAAAAATACTGAAAACTTATTGTTCTGCTCTTAATTACGATTCCTTTTCTCCCTCACTTACATCTCCTCTGTGTTTAGACTCATTCCCGCCCGTCCACACACCTCTCCTCCATTTAGACCTATCACTGACTGTCAAGGTCACAGGCCCCTAAGACTCATAGGTTGAAACCTGCCTAGCAACAAAAAGACGATTCTAAGACCCCCTGGCACCCACGTCATCCAATTGGCGGTTTCTTCAAGACTTTGTAATATCATCGCACGATCCAGACACGTAATTATGACTCTTGAAGCTGACATTTTCATAACCCTTTTTTTTTTTATCTTGAGGCTATCGGAGAATATTCAATTCTTCTTTACTTTTTACTTTAAATGTGTGTATTTATTCAATAAGCTCCCACTTTTACACCATACTTACTTTTCGAGTTTTCTTTGTACTTTCATTTTATTGTTTTATATACTTTCATCGCTGTTTGGTTAAGCTACAGTCCAATTCCTTCGCGGAAGTGAGAAGACAGTACTTATAGAATCCGCTGAAATACGACACTCTTCGAGTCAAACTTCCCGACTAATTCCCTCTGAATGAAGAAAGCTGCGGGGAGGTGAGGTGAGAAGGACTTTGAATCAAACAGCTATTGATAGTTCCACACACACAAAAAAAAAAATCTCTCATAAACACACCTAGCAAAGGTTGCTATTGAAAATCCAATATGAGCACGCAAGTTCACCGGCATTTTCAAGCGCACTCTGGGAATCTGAAAATAACCCATCCCGAGTATTACCGGATACTACATCTAGTAATACCTGTGGGGTGATAGGAGGTTTAATGTTTAAGGTTAAAGGTAGCTGGATATTCATGGTGCGTGTTCCTAGGGTTTACATTTAACCCTATCTTATTTGGTGGTCGCACTGGAAAGGAATGAATTCAAAGAACGAAAGGAAGAGACAAATACAGAAGGTGGTTTTATGATTTACGCTTTATTCACCAGTCATAACCACCACGTGGCAAGGGAATTTCTCCCTGGCCAGTAGTAGTGTCTTGTCCGAGTTAAGGCCAAAGTCAGAATGGCCGAGCTATTCTCTTGGGAGTCGGTAGTGGGTCCTTTTTCCCACACATGCTCGGAGGGTTCTTCCGGGGAAGGGAGTTTGTTATCTTTTTTATTTTAATTTTAATTTTAATCTTATTTTAATCCAAGCATACTTATGAATGATTGGATCTCAACAATAAGCTGAGAAAAACAGCTCGCCGTGAAAGGTTTGCTCAATCCCTGGAAAACAAATGGTAAAGCTGGTTAAACAACCAATGTTATGGGCCCCGATGCTATCAGCCTGTGATTTGTGTTTCATACCAAAGTACTTAGTGAGGTATTGATTATAGCTACGTTGGGGGACAAATAAACCTAATGGGGAAATTTTAAATGCTTTTCAAAATACTCCTCTCAATTATGGAAGGACACACACACACACACACACACACACACACATATATATATATTAATTAACCCCTCCGCACGATCAGTATGTGACACAAGGTCAATTTCTTAAGCGGAGTTTAAGGGGTTTGAATTCAGAGTTTTTCCTTCTCCTAGACTGGCCGACTAACCAAGGCTGAAGAGCCCAGTTCGCCCTACTAATTACCCATAGCTAGGAGAGAGTATAATTGGATTCAAACCTGTCCCAATGGTATTAGTGCTATGTGAATGCAAACAGCTTTGTCAAAGGATTTGAACTCGGGTCGACGAGTCCATTTCCTACGACTCTAGCCATCATGTCACGCGCCTCCATAATATACATATATATATATATATATATATATATATATATATATATATATATATACGTTTGACATATGACAGCAACTGTATTTGATATTTAACGTTCATCGTCACTGCGAAACTGTGTTTAACGTCTATAATTGTATTATTCACTTCGGCAATTGTCTTTAATTAATCAAGAAATTGATTAATTCATTACAATTAACCCTGATGATCCTTTACTGTATGGGAAAATATCATATTTCAATTCGACCCAAACACCAGAAAGATCGGCAGACGAATGAAAAAGACACAGATTCAAATAATGAAGAAGTACTCCGTGTTATTCAATAACACATGCCTGAAAAATAATTTGTTGCCAAAATACACAACATTTAAACTAGCGATTAAATATTCTCCTATATTTGACAGCTGCCTCTGGTCGTACGGGTTAGAGGATTGGCGAACGAAAGTTCATTCAGGTCTTAAACCCGACCAGGGGTAGCTGTTAACGGTATAACCACACTGATGAGAAGTGATGTTTCGAAACACGTGTCTGTGGATTACTTATAAAATGGATAAAAGTAACCTACTCGAGTTTCATCGTTTGAATCGTCAGAATCATCCGCTGAATTTAACCTTGACCATTCAGACGATGAAACTCGAGTAGGTTACTTTTATCCATTTTATAAATAAATTTTGCTCTACATTGTATTGAGCATATTTGTTTTTTCTCGGTCTTAACCCCTGGATATCCAGCTATATAATATATATATATATGTGTGTGTGTGTGTGTGTGTGTGTGGTTATTTTTATTACAATTTGCTAATTTTAGTCTGTGGAGACTAGGAATAAAATTATTTTTTAAAATAACAAACTCCCATGAGCCTTCACCGGAAGAACCCTCCGCGCATGTGCAAAAAAGAGAACCACTCCGACACCAAAAGAGAATCGCTCGGCCTTTCGAGTTTACGCCTTAACTGTGTCTAGTCACTATTACTGGCCAGGGAGATATTTCCTTGCCACGTGGTGGCTATGCACGGTGAATAAAGCCTAAGTCATAACACTACCTTCTGTCTTTGTCTCATATCTTTTCGTTCTTGAATTCTTTCCTTTTCACCCGACCACCAAATAAGATGGGGTTAAAAGCAAACCCTAAGAACACGCACCAAGAATATCCAGCTACCTTTGAACCTCTTGTCACCCCCATAAGTCTTTCAAATGGCTTCTTCTAGCGATTCAGATATGGCAACCATGCTACTAAAGTCGTTTATGTCTGAGAATATGGAAGACAAACAATTGGTTCAACTCCCCCACTTTAAAAAAAAGATTCCCTAAGAATTGACTCAAAACCAGATTATGTATAATACTTAATTTGTCTCATTTTTTTCTTTCTTTTCTTTCTTTCTTTCTTTTTTTTTTCTTGGGCCAAACTCTTTCATTCTGGGCGTTGTACGAATTGTGTCTGTACAGATTTTTGACGTTATTTTAAAAATGGGTTGTCTTTGAGCATTTCAATTGTCTTCCAACTCTTTTTTCTCTCCCCTTTTACTTCATTTACTTATGTTATCTTAATCCAAAATGGTCAGAGAGACATCGTGTCTGTCATATTTTTTTTTTCACTAAGCCTTAGAAAGAGGAAAATAGATAGATTGAAAGAAATTAGAGATTGTGTTGCGTCAATTCTCCAAGTGGGTGGGATCTGTCTGCCTCGAAAATTATTAACATTCAAAATCCTTTTTTCTATAAAACCCTAAGCATAGAGGAAGGCGCATACACACACACACACACACACGCGCATACACACACAGATTCACTGACACAGAGAGATTTAGTGTCTGTTCACTAGATACCACCAAAATCACGTCACGTGATCAGTTTAGGCAATATTGAAGGAAGAAATACAAATATTTTTTACCTTTTTTAAAAAAATCTCGCCAAAAAATAAATAAAGATAACGGACATAAAGAGTTGTTACAAAGAAAGACAGTTAATTCAAAGATCAAATTATCCGATTGGGGAAAAATTACTCACCGTTATCTTGAAAAATAAGTAAAACAGTCCTTTTTTTCACAACAGCGTCAGTTTCGTTATTGATATTTTTTTAGCAGAATTCTGTATTCATGGTTCTTTTACTAAAAAAAAAAAACTCACGTTTAGAAACTTATAAAAATCTTCTGATATAATTATTCAGACTCTTATCTTTATAGAAAAAAATTAAAAATCGTTTTTTGTGGGTTCATTTTTTTCATATTTCATAAAATAGAATAGTAGACCTCGTAAAAAATATTTCCCCTAATATATTCTAAGAAAAAATCTATTTCAAACGTATTTTCATCAAAAGGTAAGTAATTATGGAAATTTTCGTGAAAATCGGATCATTAATTGATTTTTCATAGGATTTTTTTTTAAAGCCTCCAATCATAACTTGTTTTTGGTTAAATTTAATTGGTTAAATTTCAATTGATTTAACGGTGCGAAAATGTAAACATTGTTTTCGTTCATAATTTTCATTAATTGGTGGTACCTAACATTCACAGGCATAGAGATTTAGTGTCTGTTCACGCATGCGTACATATGGTTGCGTTTGACAAAACAGACAAAACTATTATTACAAAGCATGGTTGATCAACGCCTATAATATTAGATGTCGCTCGTTTTTGGTAACTTTTTTTGTAGCGAAAAGCCCACGTTTTTTCTTTGATCAACATTAGACGACCTCGAAGACGGAAATTCTCTGCCTTTCAGGGTGTGCCTGTAAAGAAGTATTAAATTGAAATACGGGTAGTCCCGGATTCGGGTTGATATGTGGGTGGCATACGATCTATGTGATATAAAACACCATGTTGCATTTAATAGAATCAGAAGCCAGTTTCTGTATTTGGGGGTTGCCTTCTGAGAGATTATTCCTATTTACTAGTCTGGCACAAGGCCACAACTGGGAGCATCACGTAAGTTTTATTGGGCCGTTCCTAGTGCACCAACTACAATTGGTATCACTTTCACACTCATATTCCACAGCTTTTTCGATTCTCTGGCAAGGTCCAGGCATCTGTCTATCTTTTCAGTTTCCTTCATCTTCACCCTGTGATCTGCTGGAACTGCAAAATCTACCAGTTGACAAGTTCTCTTTTTTTTTTTTTTGTTAATCAATACTAGGTCTGGTCTCCTGGCTGAGATAAGGTGATCCGTCTTTATCTCGAAGAGAATTTTATGCGTGTCATTCTCAAGAACAGATTCTGGTTTATGCATATACCATTTTGTTGTATGGTCAAAATTGTTGTTTTTTGCATAATTCCCAGTGGATCACATTCCCAACCCAGTCGTGTCTAGCTTTGTATTCCCGTCTGCTGCATTCTAGTTTGCTACATTCGCTTAATACATGGTTGATCTGTTGTATACCCTTCTTCTTACTTATTTTCAATTCTTCTTCTGGCGTCTTTGACATCTTTTAAGTTCTTCTTCTGTTCTTCTAGTCATCTTCTAGCGTCTTGGTTGTCGGTCGCACTTAACCCATTTTTCTTCTATATTAGTCTTGTTACCAAGACATCCATTAATCACAAGACCGTGTTATTTTTCTTAAACTTTTATTTCCTTAACTAAACATTTCATGTAACTAACATCTGACTAACATAGCGCGCGTATGCTGAGTTCCAGTTAAGGCAGGACACCTTCACTGCCTGACGTCCAACTGAAAACTGAGGACCTAACCAGGTCCCACGTGACTTCCATGGAAAGTCCCGCTCGTGATATGAAAAGGGCCATCCCTTTAGAAATACAGGGGACTGACAATAATCTTATGCAACCGCATAGATTATGTAACAGATCGTCTCGTCTCTGTCTCCACACACCCTACATTTGCTTTTCTGTTGTATCTTATATGTTTTTGCTTTGATAGAATTTATTCTAATGGTATTGTTTTGTGCAGCAATTATAAGTGACTCACTTTATCTCTTGAAGTTTCCTTTTACTATTATTATTATTATTATTTTGAGTTTTCACTGGAGGCTGAGTGACAACAAGTCCCTCAGGTCTCCAGGACTCTTCTGAGTATTCTAGCCGATTGCAGCAGTGAAGTAGTCTGGGTGGTCTCAATTCTTTCTCTGATTTCCAGATCCTCCAGTCTTTTTTCCCAAGTTTATTGGGACCGTTCCAAGTGCACCAACTACAATTGGTATCACTTTCACTCTCACATTCCACAGCTTTTTCAATATCTGGCAAGGTCCAGGTATTTATCCATCTTTTCATTTTCCTTCAGCTTCACCCTGTGATCTGCTGGAACCGCAAAGTTCACTAGTTGACACGTTCTCTTTTTTTTGTTGTTAATCAACTGGCCTCCTGGCTAGGTTAGGGTGATCCGCGTTTATCTCAATGTCCCAGAGAATTTTATGCGTTTCATTCATAAGAACAGATTCTGTTTTATGCATATTATTATTATTATTTATTATTATTATTATTATTATTTTATAAAAGAAAAACAGTGAATAATCAGTAACAATTATATCCTGTCTACATTTAGTTTCTTTTCTTGTGTGTGTCAATTTTATGCATAAAATTCAAAGAAAAGGAAGTCACAATTGACATCTTATATACAACGGAAAGACACGTCAAAATCTCGATAGATGATTGCCTATAAATATATTCCTTTATTTCCTTTTATTATTTTTTACTTCTTTTTTAAAAAAAAAGATGTATTTTCTATACAGTGCCTGCAATAATCTGGCGACAATATGGTGGCAGAAGGAAAAAAAGAAAGAAAAGAGAAAGGTTCTTTTTTTCTTTTTCTTTTTCTTCTTTTTTTTTTCTTTCTTTTTTTTTCTCTTTTTTTCTTGTTCTTTTTCTAACAGATGAGCAACAAATTGGAGGGTTTGCTCTCGGCGCAGATTTTCTTTTTTTTTCTTTCTTTTTTTTTTTTTCGGTTGCCCACGTATGAATTCTGTGAAGACAGATATCAGAGATCTAAGTCACATGACCGTATTGCATCTTCGCACATGTGAGATCTCAAAACGGCCGATTCCCATGTTGGAATACGTCCAGACTTTAAAAAAAATTATCGGTGGGTGGTAGTGCATGGCCAACTTTACCCCAGACAAATGCTAAATTTATCGATTCAATCTAAATCAATAATAAAGATTATAAAGTTAAGGCATGTCGCGTCGTTGATATTGTTACGCTCTTCTAACAGGTGAGAGAAATTTGCGGATGAAGTCCAGGCATAAAAGAAGAAAGAAAAAAAACACACATCGATATTATTGGCAAATCTCTCACCAAACATTAACACAGCAATTCAAATATTTACGCCGATGTGAAACATGGTCTGTTATTGACAGGTTAATACTCATAAGGAAATCTGATCTCTCAGATAAAATTTAAAAAATACGGGAATTTTTCCAAGTTGTAGCCGTTTCAGTACAATATATAGTTGCACCACTTGGAGTTTGACAAAACTATGGATTTCTAATTTTGTCCGGTGACAAAATCTAAACTTTACCTGTTGTTACTGTAATAAACAGTATTAGCATGCAAGCGTATGGCGATGAGGAAAAGAACAAAACACAGATTTTAAGTTCAAAATTGTATTGAAAAATAACATGAGAACGATGAAAAGATAGAAATGAAAATTAAAGGATAATTTTGGTGATAGTTATGTCTTGAATAAAAAGTCAGTGAGCGTCCGGTGGCCGAATCAGTTGCAAGTTTAGGTAGGTGGGCGGAAGAACCAGTGGTAGTGGTTAGGTGTTGGTAGGTGAGTCGAGTCTTGCGTTGTTGGTCGTAGTTAGCGGTTGGGTTCCTTGTATCAGTCGGTGTATTTATTGTTGTTGTTGTAGGCAGAATTTTGTGTTTGATATTCTTGTATCGTGTATAATAGTAGGAGAATTGGTACCGCTCCTTTAAGTGAGGATGGTCGGTGAGAGCAGGGGTTGGGGTGTGTGGAGGTCGGCCGCCTTGTGATGTATCTTCGCTTGCGAGCGCTTGTTTGGTGTGTATTCGAATTGAGTTATGTCTTGAGTAAAAAGTCAGTGAGTATCCGGTGGCCGAATCAATTGTAGTTTTTAGGTGTTGATTACGCGAGCTTGTCTTGTGTTTTCAGTGGTCGTTAGCGGTTGCTGAACGAAGTGGAATTGTTCCTTGTATCAGGCGGTGTATCTGTTGTTGTTGTTGTTGTAGGCAGAATATTGTGTTTCGGTTATTCTGAAGTCGATCGCTGGTCGTATCGTGTTATGATAGTTAGCATATTTTTTGTATTCGAATGAATGACGTGGAAATGTTCGCTTGTTCTTGACTGCCTGTGAGGTCAGGTTTGGGTAAGTGGGTGGTGTAGGTGAATCGCCGCCTGTGATGTATCCTTTGCTTGCGCGGAGCCCTCGTTGGTGTGTGTTCGCTTGACGCCTGAACCTCTGACTGTCTGTCGGCTTTTCAGAGCTGTTTATTTATAGAGAGCCTCGGCCCAAAATGGGATCAATTGAAGTTATTTTCATTTCACCCGGGAATCGCTTTCATTGGATGAAAATGCGAATTTTATTTACCAATTTTATTTTATTCTAATGTCAGGAATTGGTTATCAAAGCGGAACTCCCGATCGGAGCCCATGCGCAGATATGTGTTAAAATGGTCATTCTGTTTTAGGCTACGATAGAGGACACTTCCGATTTTGGCGTCTCCGCCTTATGTTTGTTTTGTTGGCGAGTGTATGTATCTTTTATTATTGCGGTGTGTGTGCGGATTGAAATGTTGAATTAGTGAATCGGGAGATATCTACATTTGCTTATGCAACATTACCTTCCTAAGGAGGGGTGAAAAGGGGTATGTCATTGCCTCTTCTCCTTGTATATTGCTGCTCCCTGTGTCATCTAGCGTCTACTAGCATACACATCTCGTGTCCCATAGTGTCAAATAGGAGAATCGTGGCAAGTAAGGAATGTAGTCCCTACAGTAGGGTTTATCAAAGTGGTCTACATACCCCCCCCCGGGTCTATACAACAACTCAGGGTATCTGTAAGTATTCGGTGGTCTACAATGGGTCTATGGAAATTACTAAGCCTTCTTAGTAATTAGAAGAAATTAATTCCACAAGAATCCTGAAGAATACGCTCATGTTGATATATTTTCAAAAGTTTAAGCCCAATATTCATAAATTATCAAAAATCATCATTTCACCCATCATATTAGGAAATGTGCTTTCTTGGTAAGTTATTAAGTTAGTATTAAATATTTGTATCTCTTTTTTACATATTATGCTTACTTTTACGGTTATTTTACAATTAACAGTTTTACATGAACGTTTGTGAATAATTCGTAATTGGTTGCAACAAAACAACTGCAAGGTGAACTGGGGTATATAAGGAGGGGGTCCATGATAGGTCAATCAAATTTTTGTCGGGGTCTACGGACTTAAAAGTTTGAGAACCCTGCCCTAGAGTCTCGACACTTTTGACACTTTTTGAACATAATTGACGGTGATTAATTTATTAGTTATTAATTGTTGCTTTTGACAAATGAATTACGGTTTTCTTTCCTAGCCAATTCGGAGACCAAATGAAAAATGAATACCAGAAATAAGGTCTTTCTATTTTTTTAAATAACGTATTTTTTAAATTGTGTGACTGTTAAGTTACTCTAAAAAAAAAAAAAGAAATGTTTGTGACGTATTCAAAGCGTTTGCCATTGGAGGCAAAATCTAATTTCCAAATTTATGAATAGTGTATCTGGTTACGTGCCTGTGAATAAACAGACCTTCTAAATCATATACACTGTCCTCTGTCATTACAATGCTTGGCTATTATAAATAAACTAGCAACAGCGGCAATGAAAAAGAAAAGAAAAAAGAAGAAAAAAAAGACGCGTATTAATCGGCATTTTGACGTAGAATGAGAATATATGTGTGCTTTGCCCTAAATAGTTCGATGGAATTCAAAAGAGTCTCCAGAAATATTAACGTTTTTTGAAATATGATTTTTTCCGTTCGTATAGGTACCACTTAAGTTTTTTTTTATACCTGGATAAATAATAGTCTTTTGGTTTCGAGAATTTAATGCGTCTGTGTGATTTGGATACATTATACAATCAAATCGGATATTATTACCAAACACCACAACACTGAAACTTTGTGTAAAGTAATGGTGGTTGGTTGTATATCATTTCGTATAGAATAAGTGTAAGAACAATTGATGACGAAGTAAAACAAGAATATTTTATATTCTGAGCAAACTTAACAGAATAGAAAAGCAACATTGTGTTGGCATCATTCCTTTTTAAACTGCATCAGCGCGAGTGGCTGAACAAGTCAATTTTTGAATGACAATCTCTGGTGCAGTGACTGCAAACAAAAAGTGATGCTTGCTGGAGTTGCTGTTGTCTCTCCTTCCTTCTGGTTCTCTTTTCTGTGGCAGCTTTTTTTCCTCTTTTTTTAAAAACTTCTTTTCGTCCCTTATTTGAAAAGGAGGCGGCAGAAAAACAACATAAAAATACGTGATAAAAATGGCCTTATATGTATAGAAGAGTATCAAGTATAATATGTAATTGGTAGTGAATAAGAATATGAAGAGTTACGTGTTAAGCATGTTATAGTGTACCATGCGACATGAGTTGTGTGTGTGTGGGGGGGGGCGCTCGAGACCCCTGCCTTTGTACTGGAACGCAACAGATGCGTTATTACTTCTGTCGAGACAGAAAGAGTAAGAAATAGATTTAACTTTGCCACATCTTCTCTATATGCTACGTTGACCACACCACCTAGTGGCAACTAGTAGACAAGGGAGATAATTAAGTTTCTTGTCAAATCAGATATTATTATCAAACTCCACAACCCTGAAATTCTGTATAGAGGAATGGTGGTTGGTTGTATATCGTTTCATCGTATATGTATTTACCAACCCTCCACACGAGCAGGATGTAACACAAGATCAATTTCTTAAGCGGAGTTTAACAGGTTTGAATTCAGAGTTTTCCATCTCCTAGACTGGTTGCCATACCAAGGTCAAAGAACCCAGTCTGTCTTACTATTTTATCTATATGTATTTATCAACCGCTCCGCTCGAGTAGGATGTGACACAAGGTCAATTTATTAAGCGGAGTTTAACAGGTTTGAATTCAGAGTTTTCTTTTTCCTAGACCAGTTGCCATACCAAAGTTAAACAGCCCAGTCTGTCATACTATTTACCCAGAGCTGGAGGGAGAATAGGGGGAATCATACCTTTCCCAAGGGTATTAGCGCTATGTAAAATGCAGCCAGACTCGTCCAGGTTTTGAGCTCGTGTCGCCACATCCATTTCCTACGACGATAATCATTACACCGCTGACACATCCATCATTTCCCTCCGAATAAGTGCGAGAATAATTCACGATGAAATAAAACAAGAATATTTTATTTTCTAAACAAACTTAACAGAATAGATACATAACATCAGAATACTTGATGAGAATGTCCTTATATGGATGGGGAAGTCTTTAATATGATATGTAACTAGTACTGAATAAAAAATATGAAGACTTGCATGTTTGCATGTTATAGTGTTACGATTTTTGTGGCCATTTTTAGGCTGCAGGTGATAGCAATTTACAGTGGAGATCCCTTGTATTCCTTAGTGTTAGGTAGAATCCTTTGCTTGTTCCTTAGCGAAGAATCCTTGGTTGTTCCTTAGTGAAGAATCCTTGTGTTGAGCAGTGTCCTTGGTTGTTCCTCGGTGTTAGGCAGAATCCTTGTGTTAAGCAGGGTCATTGGTTGCTGATCCGTTCGTCCGTGTCGAATACGAGCAAGTGAACGGCTTTCAAGATCGGCGATTAAATAGTTAACTAATCGCGTATTCGAGCGTGTTGATTGACTGGCTTTAATCCACACGCCCACGCAGAGTCTATAAGTTTAAGTGGGGGGCCACGGCACATCTTATATGTCAAGATAATCCAGCACCGTGCGACACGGGTTGTTGGACGCTCAAGGCCCCTGTCCGTGGACAGGAACGCAACAGATGCATTGTTACTTCTGTTCAGGCAGGAAGAGTAAGAAAGAGATGTGACTTTACCGCATCTTCTCTATATGCTACGTTGACCACACCACCTAGTGATTACTGGCAGACACGGGAGGAAATTACCTTTCTCATCTCCTATTATGCAAGAGATGTAATACCAAAATAACTATTTCTTGTACTGCTAGACTTCTGAAATACCCATACACAAAGAAAAGGAAGCAGCCCCACACAACGAGTACTAAATCGCCGTACGTGCTTACTGCTACCCATGAGCGGAAAACCGTTAAATCCAGTGCTTATGAGTGACTAGAAGCGGTTACCCGACGTTGTCTAGGTAGAGGGAGGATAATAAAAAGTTAGTCTCGCAGATCCATTGATTGTTTTAGTCTTACGTAATTGATTTAGGTTTTAATCACGAACGCAACCAATGACTTTCCCTTCGCTTACTATTCAAATCCTAATTTTTAAATATCTTCCCAAATTTTTTAGGATAAAGGAAGCTCTGGTGATAGTGAATGTGTATATATATTTATTTTGTCATTAATTGTTTTATTTTCGAAGTTCCCCCGGACATACATACATACATACCAACTGCCATATATATATATATATAATATATATATATATATATATATATATATATATTGATAAGGGATCACCAAAATTCTTTCTCAGTGGGTAAAGACAACAGAAAAAAAATAACGAGTGCGGGCCACATTATTATTGTGTTCAATACTTGCTAGCCAGAACGAAAGAAAAAGATATAAAACAAAATTTATCTTTCCATGTTATATTAATGGATGAGTGGCGTAAGATGCACAATTTGTTGAATAAAAAAAAATTCATTGTTGAGGGGGGTCCACAATCAAGTCCGCCGCAAACTGGTTAGATTCGTCACTGTTCTTTTACTTTTCCTCACTAGTTTCAACTAAAGTCTTACGTCGTTTAGTCTCTGCTCTGATTCTATCGTTCTCCTTAGATTCCAGCTACTTATGGAAGTAGTCTCCCAACATCCGGGCACCTGAACCGAACCTCGCGTCCGTGCAACGCCCAAGTCTCACTTTCTTGCATTCGGGAGGACGCGGGTTCGACTCCGGCAGGCAAGACAATGTCTTGCTCTTTTCCTTAATGCATACGGCAGTTCTCGTTCTCCATCACAAATTTAACCAACATATTTATTTTCAAAATATTATCAATGAACGCAACATTAGCAGAAAGGTTTAGTGAGATTTGTGAAACTAAAGTTTCAAGTACCGTCGGCGGGCCTGATAAAATGCCTTCGCGGGCTGGATCCGGCCCGCGGGCCGTAGTCTGGTGATCCCTTTTATAGATAGACGGCGAGGATGACAAGATCCAACTTGAACGCAGATAGAAATTTCAAGAAGGCTACTACAATCGTCACGTACAGGATCTATTTACGTTAAATGTTAGTGACGTTGTCAGAATTCACCCGTACAAGAAAGGTGATCATGTGTTGGAGAATGGTGTGATAAATCATCGCCGGGACAAACAATCGTACGAAGTCGTAACGGGCTGTATCGATGCAACATCCATCATCTGCGAAGGGCGTTGAAACAACCACAGATGTTGAAAGATCAAAACACCGAAATATCGACTGCCTCACACTTCAGATAAAACTGGTATCCACACACCGTTTGTAGAATTTTCACAGCCTGGGAGGGAGAGTAGCTCAATAGAAGCCAACGAATCTCAATCTCAGGTGACAACCTCCTTCAGTCAGAATTATGCTGAAGAACCATTCGGTGAAACCTAGGTAGATAGTGTCAGACTCATGTAGGTCCTTATATATATATATATATATATATATATATATATATATATATATATATGGATGTGTGCGTGTGTGTGTTAGGGTAGTGCAGACATAGAGTCAACGGCGTTTCGTAACTGTAAGTTTTTTGCGTAAGCGATTTTCAAACCATTCGGTATCCGAAAGTCTTGTCACTCCTATTTTCTGTTCTAAATTCCACTATTTCTTGTTTTAATAATCTGATATACAATAAGAATAACAGTTACAAAAAAGTATACTTAGGATCCACACAGGGAGCTTTTAAAATTAGGTATTACAACCACGAAAGTATTTTCGTAAACAAAAAGTATAGACATAATACGAGCTTATCCAATTATGTGTGTATGATATCATTAATAATTATATTTTAGATGGCTCATACGAGTTCCAATAATTTAAAGCCAGACCGCCTGGGATTGTATGGACACATGGCCGTGTGCATTTTGGCAAGAGCGCGGAAGATGTGCGACATGACTTCACTGCAAAATTCTCATTACTATTTATTGTTTTGTTTTTATTGTTCTCGTTACTTTTCGGTAAAAGAATACCTTTCATAAGATCACGCTTTTTAGTGCAAAATTAGAATTGTTTCTTTAAATAAAGACGTTTTCTTCTTCTTATAATTATCTAGATGGTGAATATAAGTATCATATTTCTACTAGCAGGACCTGTGGATATACCACAGTATGATAATTTAATTATTACACCGTTTAATATGTTTACTTAAGAGCAATTGCAAAATAGTTAAATATGTAAGAAGTACAATAATCTTGATTTAATCTCTCTCTCTCTCTCTCTCTCTCTCTCTCTCTCTCTCTCTCTCTCTCTCTCTCTCTCTCTCTCTCTCTCTCATTCACTCACTCACTCACTCTTTTCTTCTTTTTTTCCTGCTTCAGTAGAATCTTCCATACTTTTCTTATTTTTTATCTTGAATAAATTTCTATAGAATTATTTACTTAACAGACGATACCAGATACCCACAATTTCTCTCTCCATCAGACTGGTAAGTCTCTCAAACTTGACTATATATAGGGAGGAAGATTATATTGTTAGTCATTGTTTCGTTGTTAAATAATAAATCGTTAGAATTGAACAAGTTATAATTCATTTATTTGTTGTTGCTAGTCTTAGAATAAATGCTATTCTAACACGATAGAGGAAAAAGATTATGCCCTTAAAGAACATGGTCAAAGAGAATGAATACGAGCACGTATATAAGACAAGTGTTACCTAAGGAATCAGTTACTTTTGATATTTAGTATCAAAATATAGAATAATAATTAGTATAATTAAACGGCCAAAGTCGAAAGAAAAATATTTCAAGACCACCATAAATGAATTGTGACTTTTTTCTGTGACTTTATTAACGGCCACGGCGACCTTACATCTGTGGGGGACAAGTATTTTAATGTTTGGTTTAAAAGTCTGTGGTTATTTCTGGTGCGTGTTCACAGGTTTGCCTTCTAACCCTATCATATTTGTCTGAAAAAGAATTAAAGGAAAGAAAAAGAAGATACAAAGACAAAAGGTAGTTCTAGGATTCAGGCTTTATTCATGGATCGTAGCTACTTCGTGAAGAGGAAATTTCTTCCTGTCCAGTAATAGTGTCTGATCCCAGTTGAGGCTCTAGTCCAAAGATTATCTTGGTGGTAGGAAGTGGGACCTTTTTCCTGCACATGCTCGGGGTGGGGGGTCGTTCCTGTCTGAAAGCTCATGGAAGATTGCTATTATTTTAATCTTAATTTTATTTTAATACCCTCAAGCCCAATTATACGACAACATCAACTCGGGAAAAATATACCCATTATTTAAATCATAATGTGTATAGTTTGTAGATTATTTAGAAATAGCTCTAAGAAATAAGATATTACATTCATTATATAAGTTTCAATTACATTTTTGATGTATTATGTAACAAAATCCGTTGGAAATACTTTTCAAATCAATTGACTGTTACTTTATTCAATTTTATGAAATCTCTATGAAAATATCATTTAGATGCAAAAATATTTACTTTTCTATAACGATATATCTCTAACCATAATTAATAAGAATACTGTCACCAGTTACTTCAATTTTTGTTAAGTTTAAAATATATCTCTAACCATAATTAATAAGAATACTGTCACCAGTTACTTCAATTTTTGTTAAGTTTTAAATTAACCAATGAAAGATTGTCGTAATTTGCACATTAGACGTGGGTGTTTCGTCTGTATCAGAGTTGCTTTTACGTTAATTTAATTTATTTTTTTTTTGGCACTGACCATCGCATGAGCTTCGGTTTGTGCGTGGCTCACCACGTTAAAAAGTTTTTGAATTTTATCTTTAGAAAATAAAATAAACTGTGACGCTGTACGCCTCAGCCCAAGGGAAGACATAAAGAAACAAGACAAAACAGAGAAGATAATACGAGAACAAATAGAAAATTAACAATTAATAAACTGTAAGAAAAAAAAAAAATTCTAACTACGGATTTATGGGCCTGTAAAATAGTCATTTTGTTTAGATTTGAAAATTTTCTGTTTAACAAAAAAAACAAAAACAAAAAAAACAAAAAACAAAAAAAATATACACACATACAAATGTACAACAAAATCACATAGAGCAATTAAAAAAATAGAGAGAAGGGATCTCCATTGGAAAGTGCTCTCACCTGCAGCCTAAAATGGCCACAAAAATCGTAACAAGTGTAACAGTTATCGTCGTAACAAAAATCGTTACAAGCGTAACAGTTATCGTCGTATCAAAAATAGTAACAAGCATAACAGTTATCGTTGCAACAAAAATCGTAACAAGCCTAACAGTTATCCTTGTAACAAAAATTGTTTCAAGCGTAACAGTTATCGTTGTAACAAAAATCGTTACAAGCGTAACAGTTATCGTCGTAACAAAAATCGTTACAAGCGCAACAGTTATTGTTGTAAAAAATCCTAACAAGAGTAACAGTTATCGTCGTAGGAAATGGAATCAACGATCCAAGTTTAAATAAGGCTCTGTAGATTTCCCTTCGTGATAATGCCCTTGTAAAAGGCATGAATCTATTTGTCCCCGAGCCACCATTCAATTGCTTAGTCTAGTTCGACCCAACACCAAGAGTATAGGGCAACCCATGAAAATTGAATTTACTAGCAATGGTGTGTTTTGGATAAATCGTATAGCAGACTGGGTTCTTTAGCCTTGGTTTGGCAACCAGTCTAGGAGAAGAAAGACACTGAATTCAAACCAACTATCATCATCATTATACTGCCAGCACGGATATCCATGAGTCTCTCTCTCTCTCTCTCTCTCTCTCTCTCTCTCTCTCTCTCTCTCTCTCTCTCTCTCTCTCCAATCGTCCCTATCGGTCATCGTCTCTGGAAAATCTTCCGCGCAGCATGCAGAATTCTAACAGCTGGTTGATGTAAGTTTTTGCTGGGCGGCCTACACTGGTGTATTCACGTGTCCACAGGAGAACGTCAATTATAAGTGTGTCCTTGCTTCTCCAGTATGCCTTGTTCGCCTTACTCGGATGGTTTGTGTGATAGGGAGCAAGTGACCATACAGCTGTTTTTTTTCTGGGGTGCTGCTTCCAAGATTTATTCAAGACAGCACACAGCCCAACTCGTGAATCCCCCCCATCTAACTTTTTTCTCTAAGAGCTTCTTTAGTACAAGTGGTGTAGTCGTGCATTTGACCTTGTGTCATATTTCGCTCGTGGCAGGGGGTGGTATTAAAAAAAATTAGCCCCTGACACAATGTCACTAGTATGGGGCATCCAGCGAGGATCGTACTCACTATTCAGTAGTAAGGGACCTGCGAGATTAGCTTGCTAAACATTACACCACCACGGGACGTGGAGTGGGTGGGTAAATAGGTATATTTTAACAGGATAGATGGGCTTGGTTCTTTCAAACAAATAACTCAATTTTAGGTACAGTTTCAGGGAGACATATTCGTATATTAGGTACCACCAAAATACGTAACGTGATCAGTTTAGGCCATATTGAAGGAAGAAACGTAAATATTTTTTTCCTTTATTTCTTAAATCTCGCAAAAAAGAAGTAACGAACATAAAGAGTCGTTACAAAGATCAAATTATCCGATTGGGGAAAAATTACTCACTGTTAACTTTGAAAATAAGTAAAACAGTCCGTTTTTTTTACAACAGGGTCAATTTCTTTATTGATATCTTTTTAGCAGAATTCCGTATTCATGGTTCTTTTACTAAAAAGCTCTTGCATCGAAATGGTTCTTTTACTAAAAAAAACCTCACGTTTAGAAACTTATAAAAATCTTCTGATATAATTATTCAGACTCTTATCTTTATAGAAAAAAAGTAAAAATCGTTTTTTGTCCGTCATTTTTTTCATATTTCATAAAATAAAATAAAGGGAGAGGTAGACTTCGTAAAAAATATTTCCCCTAATATATTTTAGAAAAAAAATATTTCAAACATATGTTCATCAAAAGGTAAGTAATTATGGAAATTTTCGTGAAAATCAGACCATTCATTGATTTTTCATAGAATTTTTTATAAGCCTCTAGTAATAACTTGTTTTGGCTATATTAAATTTAAATTGATTTAACGGTGCAAAAATGTAAACATTGTTTTTTGTTCATAATTTTCATTATTTCAGTAAGCTGAAAATTTTTAAAAAATCATCAGGAGTTTTTTAATGTTTCATCTTTCGAATGGACAAAAAACTTTTAAAGATAATATTAACCTTTATTCAAGTTTCATTGAGTTAATTATAGCGGGGGGCGGTGAATTTCACAGGGAAAATTGGTGGTACCTATCGTATATCATTCTCATTTGAGTCTTGTACCAAGACCGGCTCAGCTCGCCCCCTGGGTGCCAGTAAATATGAATGAACAAGCTTAGAAATAAAGCTGCGGTTAACAAGCTCACGCCTCAGTACAGTTAATTCGTATAACGAGTTTGATTGTCACTGGGCGTTTAATTTCTGTCGCTTTGTAATAAGCTTAACTTTGTAAAATATCTAGGTAGATGAGTCCTCTCACATACTGTTTGTTAACTTTGTTTAACGGCATATCAACTCCTTCTGGGTTATTTAATGCTTCATTTCTAAATGTTTAATTATAATAATAACCACATTTTCAATGTCCCACTGAATTTTTTAATTGAACTATTTTTTTTATCAATAAAAATTTGTTTGCACACAGTTATATGTTATCAAGTATTCTTATCTAATACAAATAATTTGCTCACAGTGGAATAGTTTCAAGTATTCCTATCTAATACTAATAACCATATGGTTTTAAGTAATTATTTCTATATAATATTTATTATTTAAGTAATTATTTCTATATAGTAATTGTGATTTGTTTGCACGAGTTATATGGTTTCAAGTATTCCTATCTAATACTAATACTTTGCACACGGTTATACTTTCAAGTATTCCTATCTAATACTATACTTTGCACACGTTATATGGTTTCAAGTATTCCTATCTAATACTAATACTTTGCACACGTTATATGGTTTCAAGTATTCCTATCTAATACTAATATTTGCTCACGGTTATATGGTTTCAAGTATTCCTATCTAATACGAATACTTTGCTCACAGTTGTTATGGTTTCAAGTATTCCTATCTAATACTAATAATTTGCACACAGTTGTATGGTTTCAAGTATTCCTATCTATTGATTGATTTTACCAGCATGAGAACATGTATCCCTGCTCCGTAAAATTCTGTTGACTGTTCTTTGATCCACTTCTTCTCTACAGATTTCATTTCGTCGTCACTGGAATAATTTTTTGCTTCTCTTCGGCACCATAAAAGTGGGTTTGAGAGGCAAGCATTATTCCAGTGACGAGAAAGTGAAATCTGTAATGAAGAACAGTTGACAGAATTTTACGTGACTGGAATACATGCTCTCATTCGAAGGTGGAACATTGCTATTGAGAGAAACAGGGACTATGTGGAAAAGTAGGGATGTGATCCACAGAGGACTAGCTTCATTTTGAAGCATGATACATGTTCCTGTGCTGGTAATTATACATGCCCTAAACCAAATAGCATTACTTTTTGAATCCCCCTCGTATTTGGCCTATATATGGGACAAGTACAAGTAGTGAGTAGACCAAGGAATAATGACAATGAAGAAGTAACTTCACAGAGCTCCTAAATCGGGGCCTCACAACCGGATTCAGTTTAGTGTCATACCAAGAACTCCATTCTTTCGGGGGGGGGGGGTTACTCCTCTGTAGGAAATACTATATTTACCACGTACGGGTTAGGCACAAGGCCCTATTAATGTGGAACCACCCATGAACCGAAGCTCATGAGTGGTGGGTGCAAAAATTACGTTGATCCCCTCGGCATTCCCCCTCAAGGGGGCGCCTCATGCACTGGACAATAAACCCTGTCCATTTAAATCGAGGGGGCAGGTATTGCCTGGGCAGGTATTACCTCCTATGATCAACGCTGTTAATTGTAGCCACGGTCCAGGGCCGAAGCCACTGAACCCCCGTCCCGAGAGGCGGGTTTGCATACAGGAGATACAGCCGGTGTATTTTCAACCCTGACGACGGAGTGACTAAGCTTAGGATATGTCTGCATAAAAAGACGGTGGTTGTAGATCAGAAGCACGCGTACCCCGATGGGTATGCGAGAGAAATTGCAGGGGTACGTGAAGTGTGTATAAACATTGGAATTTTTTTAGTAATCACGCCCAACTCGTGCTATCTTGTAAACCTGACAAATAGTTGCAAAATACTGCGTAAATAAAAACCGATTATTCCGTAAAAGTTCAAACATTTCTTGTTTGTACGTACATCCACGTTTGTTCCACTTACTTCTCTTTCACTTCTTTTAAACAATTTTTATTTTTGTCAGCAATGTGAGTATAACAAAAAAAAAAAAAACAGTGTACAAGCGAGGCCACCGATATAGTATCTAGCTGGTCTTGGCTGAGCCAACGCCACCTAAAGTATTTTTCGTAGACCTCAACTGAGCGGTAAGGGTAGTAGTGTATGAAGGCCGAAAACGCCAAGAGGCTCAAGTAGCAAAAGTCTCGTGTTTGAAGTGGCCACAAATGAAACGAATTAAAATGTTTTAACATTTCGATTCCCTGCTGTACTGATAAGACAGTTCAATTGATAAGTTCGTCACGGTACTCTGTAGCGGTGGAATAAAACACCACAATAGATCTCTCTCTCTCTCTCTCTCTCTCTCTCTCTCTCTCTCTCTCTCTCTCTCTCTCTCTCTCTTTCTCCCCCGCGCGCTCTCTCTCTTTATTTATCGCTGAACTTTTTTCACTTCCTCTTTCTCTTTCTTTCTTTCTCTGTCTGTCTGTCTGTCTGTCTCAATTCTTTCTCTCTTTCAGCAGGTATTGTAAGCAACCTAATATCAAAATGACTTGATTCGGCATTAAATGCCCCGAAACGGGTTGATATGCCGTAAAACAAAACAACCAACCAATTTTCTCTCATTCTTTTTTCTTTCTTTCTTTCTTCTCCCCCTCCACCCCCCTCTCTCTCTTCACTGTCTGTCTGCCTGTCTCTCTCTCTCTCTCGGCATTTTTTTTCTTTTTCGTCCTTTCTCTCTCTTTTGCCTATCTTTCTTTATTATTTCATTCTCTCCTTTGCCTATCTTTCTTTTTTTTTTCTTTCTTTCTTTCTCTTTATTTTTTCTCCCCTCTCTCTCTTTCTCTATTTATCCTTTTCACCCTTTTTCTCTTTCTCTTTTTCTTTCCCCGTCTTTTCTCTTTTTGTCTCTTTTCTCTCTATATACATGAAGCTTCAAGGAAAATGGCTGATTAAGATGTTACATATCTGTATAGATGGTAGTGATATGGGTTAACCCTTATAATCCCTCACACCCGTGCCTCCCCCCTCCGATAATCCTACTTTGAAATTAGCTCAGAATGTAACAATAGCGATGCAGAAATGAGAATACTCCATCCGGAATTCAGATCGCTCGGGTATAGTCATTTACTAAGCTTAGCTTAGATATGGCACAAGGCCAGATTATGGGGCCCCCAATGAGAATCGAACTCACTAACAATGGTTTGCGAAGCGAGCTTGCTAACCATTACACCACATCGCTCGGGTATATGTACTTCTTGCTAGTGGCACAAATAACGACTGAATTCGCTGGGCCATAGCTAATATGTAAGCCCATATCTGATTGGTTGCATTATTGCTAAACAAGAGTTTTAGGTAAAGATAAAGAAAAACAATAGTATAGAATAAGATAAGAATAGAATAAGAATAAGAAATTTATTTATCAATAGTAGTTACAAGTTATAAAGAATAAAGTAAAAGAAAAACTTTATTTTTGTTAAACTACTATTGAAGGGAGGCCATGCCAAATAGCGTGAAGCTAAGCCCATGGACATGACCACCCTTGGACGCTCACAGGAAACGATACAAGACATACCAGACAACACAAACATATAGATATATATCATGAGACAAATTAGCCGTGTGAGAATCTAAATGCAAATCTGTTGTTTATAAGAGGCAATAAAATGCTTTTTCAAAAGTTTTTCAAAAGGTTTTTCAAAAGTTTTTTTAAATGTGTTAACAAGCGCCTCTTTCGACTTTATAGTGTTTATAAAATGTAATCCAAATGAAAATTATTTTATTCCATTTTATATACTTACAAACAAGAGTTTTGTAGAAATAAAGATTCTCCAGACAAAATTGAAGCCACCTGGGTAAATTTACTTCTAGGTAGCGGTAGAAATACCAGCCGTTGGGGCTTTAAGGGTTATGGGAAGGCCAATAACTTTTCTTGCCCAGGGGATCAGATCACTATCAGTCTACTCATCTGTTCGAAAGTGGATAGCAAATAGTACCTTAGTTTAACTCTTAACATCCTGTTGAGATTTTTCTAAGACCAGAGCATCCCTATAAGGATATATAAAAAAATGGCTAAAAATGACCTTTGCATTTAAAGTTACCTATTATTTCTCTTAAATCAAAGATTTCTAAATATGTTTAATATTAAATTTAAACAAAGGCTATTGTTTGGGGCTGATTAGTTCAAACGAATGTGACTTCCAGCCGGGTGGAATGAGGCGGTAGAGGACTTTAAGAGTTTAAAAAAAACGAAACAAAATCAGGGCTCTAGAATTTGAGCCCCACCCCTGCGAGAGAGAGAGAGAGAGGGAGAGAGAGAGAGAGAGAGAGAGAGAGAGAGAGAGAGAGGGGGGGGAGAGAGAGAGAAAGAGAAGGGGGAAGAAAGAGAGTGTTAATTAACAAATTATAATCCCCGTAGCGTAGTATTTAACACGTTTGAACTCCATTCACACTTTTATGTTCGCTTTCGGACTAATACCTATAGGAAAGTTATGAACACATTGATGACTTTATTTATTCATTTTATTTATTTACCTATTATTTCCCTTAAATCAAAGATTTCTACATATGTTTAATATTAAATTTAAACAAAGGCTATTGTTTGGAGCTGATTAGTTCAAATAAATGTGACTTCCAGCCGGGTGGAATGAGGCGATAGAGGACTTTAAGAGTTAAAAGCTGCTTTATCGGGCATCAATTAAACGAACTCTTCCAGTGGGGGGGAAGGGGCTGATTGGGGCTTCGACCCAACGGTGACACTTGATGCTTAAGTACATTTATTAAACTTGAACAATATTTTTCAAACAATTAACAGTTTTCATCAAAACAATGATATAATTTGTCTATTTGGAACTTATTGCAAAGCTGCAACCTTGGCCCTTACATAAAAGTCAAAAGTGACTTCGATGATTGATTTCTCTCAAGTTAAAATCTATTTTTTACCTCATAGTACAACAAAACAACAAAAGGGCCGGGTTAGCTCAGCCAGTAGAGCGTTCGGCTAGAAACCACAAGGTTCCTAGTTCGATACCGGTCCTCGCCAACTCAGCGTATGAGTAGCATAGGGATCTGTGCGGTAAAGTAAGGAGCTGATGGTAGGTGTGGCGCTCCACCTCAGATGCTAAAATAATCTCCTTGGTCTAGCGCTATTGAAAAGGGGATAGACTCCCTCGCTGACTGGCTGATACCGACTTTAGGCCGCCCCGTCGACTTTACTTACAACAAAACTGAAATCTTTCTGTCTCGTTATTTATATTTATGTAGTAGCTTAAAAGCCAACCTATTGGATGGCAATTAAGCTAGCTACAGCAGATTTGGCCTTCGAACTAACAATATCAAATTTTATTAACCTTGAACAATATTTTTCAAACAACAGTTTTCATTAAAACAATGATACAATTTATCCATTTGGAACTTATTGCAAAGCTGCAACCTTTGCTCCTTTGGTTTCAATCTGGTCCTCTGTTGGTGTAGATTTCTTTTTGCAAGGCATTCTACTTCCATATGTGATAGGCAACAATAAACTACAGAAGAATCTAAAATTGATCGCTGTATTTAAGTATTGCCTTAACATTTAAGCTTACCTTTTAAAAGTTCAACTATAATTATTATGCTGTCACTTAATAATTTAAAGACAATTTGATGTATGTATATCCTTACTTTCTGTATAAACATATTTTATGGGCGACTTTTGCTGAATTTCGCAATTAATTTCGATTATTGTCAAATGTATTTCCAAGTTATAAGAATTGGTATCGTACAAAAGAATTTGTCACAAAAAATGATGTAAAAATCGCCGAAAACAATCGCAGTGATTATAACTTGAGAGTCTCAAATTTCAGGATTGCGAGTCCGGATTTGGCCCAGAATGTTTTTAATTTGCTCTCAGTGACGGCCAGATTCCAGAATAATATGATATGTTGAGATACAGCCTCTAGGATTGGTTTGTTTTGTTTTACGGCATATCAACTTCAGTAATTCATTTAATGCCGATAAAGTTTTGAAATAATGGATACTCAATTTTTTTATAAATACATTTTTCTATTTAACCCATAGATGGAAGCCAACAAGTACTACCACTCCAGGTCAGAGTGGACCAGGGAGCAATGGTGATGAAAGGGTGCTCCACATTCCCCAAACCTCCAAAACTGAAACCTCACCATCAGATAGAGTTTAACGTCATTCCCAGGACATGAAGACCCTCAGCCATCGCCTTCTAGCCCCCATATGATAAAAAGAGGGGCTTGCCATAAGGGCAATAGGTTGGGGCAATCATATAGGTGCTAGGGCTTGACAAGACCAGCCGATTGACCGCCCGTCTAGCCCAAGAAAGGGCCAAAGTGGAGTATTGCAAGTCATGGACTGCTCAACCACCTGAGTTCTATCTTTAAGTATCACGGGTCGCCACCCACGGCCAACAGATGGACCCATTGGGGGAGTCTTACCCCTCTGCAGAGGTGCAGTCGGTGCATTCTAACGCCCCAGCCGACAAGGCGGTCGTCATCTAGGAGTAAAGTTGAAAAATATGACACACGGACACGCTGACCTTTGCATTTATCGTTAGAGAAATGTTACGGAGCGTTGGTATATAAATTCGTTGAATTTATTTCAACCAACAAATGGAGAGATACTCTCCATTTGTTGTCCGTCATAAAATCTTTTTTCACTATCTTTGCTGAATGTTCTAACACTTTTCTGGCTGGGACTATAAAATACGCCGACTGCGCCTCTGTGGATAGTTACCCAACCCAAATGGGGTCAACTGTTGACCGTGGGTGGTGATCAGTGATGCTTAAAGACGAAATCGTGGTGGTTTAGCAGTCAATGACATGCAACACTCCACTTTGGCCCTTACTTAGGCTAGACGGCGGTCAATGAATCGGCTTGTCAGGTCAAGTCCTAGCACCTATATGATTGTCCAGATCCTACTGTCCTTATGCTAAACCGCCAAACCCTTTTGTCATATATGTGCTAGAATGCGGTGGCTGAGGGTCCTAGTGTCCTGGGTATGACGTTAAACTGCATCTAATGGTGAATTTCCAATTTTGGAGCTCTGGGTAGTGAAGAGTACTCCTTCATTCCCATTTCTCCACTCTGACCTGGACTGATAGTACATGTTAGGGTACCAACTATGGGTTAAATAGAAAAAATGAGTTAAAAAATGGGTTTAAAAATTGAGTTAAACAAAATTTGAATACCCACCAAGAATGAATAAAATAAAACGTCTTCGGCATAAACTAACCCAACAAGTATTGACATGTCATAAAATCCAACCAACCAGCCAACCAACACTTTTCTTCTGTCGGTTAATTAGTTTTCACCGATTTTGTTTCTTTTTCCCGCGCCAGCAAAGACGCCATTTTAATTACTTATTAATGACATACAATGAACAGACGATAAAGAAAGGCGGACTGTTCATGTTCAAGACATGTTTGTCTAACAGGAATAACTAGTGAAAACTTTGTTAACGGAAATACTTAGCAGGAAGGAAAAATAATAGTTTATTATATAATGTTTATAATATGTATATTGTAAATATCCTAACAATACATTTATATTATAATATAAATGGTTTTAGGCTATTTCTTTTTATCATTTCTTTTTATCATTTCTTTTTATCATTATAGAGATTTAAAAAAAAAAGATTAAACTAGCAATTTGGAAATCTGATATCTCTGATAATATAAAGCGTGAATTCGTCCAAGTTGTAGCAGTGTCAGTGCAACTGTATGGCTGTACCACTTGGACTCTAATGAAACACTTAAAGAAAAAGCTAGATGGGAGCTATACAAGGATGCTGCGTGCTGTCTTTAATAAATCTGAATAGACGAGTGTTTCTCAATCTTTTCTTTCTTGTGGTCCATTTTTGGTGTAAAAAAAAGAAAGAAAATCCGTGTAACAGGAAATACGTTTTATTTACAAAAGCAAAATGTAGTATAAAATATAGATCCTGACTAATGACTTTACTTTTTGTCTACCAACTTGTCAAGTTGAACTTGGTTCAAGGAATTTCAAAGTTCGCCTATTTTGCTTGGGAAAGTGTCATATACCACTTTTGTATTGGGTATATAATGGGGTATATTATGGGGAGAATGAAAGCAGAGGGTTCTTACGGAGGGTTCTATTTCGGCGACTGCTCATCTTCTTTTGGGTTGATTTTTTTCCTCTGGTCGATTCGGCTTCTTCTGTGTATAGGAGGCTTGTTATCTGCCCCTAGCCTTTTATTTTGTTAGTCCCTGTTAATAAAACGAACACCTCGCGTGCCATGAAATATCGTCCTCATGTTTTACTTTTTTGATTGAGTTTAAAGTATCCTGTGTGGAATATATGAAGATGAGTACCTGCTCTTACCGGAGATAAAAAAAAAGGTATGCCTTATTTTCATATGGAATTAGGTTCGTAAGTACTCAACTGTTAGACACTACAAATCTAACATGCTAATTATTGCTCTACGGCGAACTGTCTACAGAATTATTAGATAATGTATTTTAAGTTGAATAATCTAAAAAATAATGTATGGTGTAGGGATTAAAATAAAATTCAAATAATTTTTAAAAAAAAGTAACAAACTCCCACGAGCCTTCACTGGAAGAACCCTTCGACCATGTGCGGAAAAAGGACCTACTTCCGACCCCCAAGATAATCTCTCGGCCATTCTGACTTAGGCCTTAACTGTATCAAGACACCACAACTGGCCAGGAAATAATTTTCTTACCACGTGGTGGCTATGACCCGCGAATAAAGCCTAAGTCCTTAAACCACCTTTTGTCTTTGTCTCTTCCTTTTCTTTCCCCTGAATTCTTTCCCTTTCAGCGCGACCACCAAATAAGATGGGGTTATAAGCTAACCCTAGGAACACGTAACAAGAATAACAACAGCTATTTAAACCTAAAACATTAAACCACTTGTAACCCCACAAGGATTGTTTTTCTTTATTTTTAATCTATTTAATGGCATAAAACAAGAACTTGATAGGTCTGTGTTAGAATTAACAATGGAGATAACAGCTGTTTGCTGATAATACCGAGAAAGGTAAGGTTTGCCCTAGTAATCCCTCATCCGCTACTTTCTCGTGACACGTCAGTGATGAGACGTTTTAAGATACCTAGCAATTGGTCATTACAGGGAGAAGGGGATCCATGCTTTTTTTTTTTCAAAGCGTTAGTGTGAAGTGAACAAGTTTAACGTGGAAGTCGCAATCTGTTCGCCGATACCGTAACCGCTATGCAATTCCACATGAATCTAATAACGGAATTCACATTTTTAAAAATCGTTATACTAACGAAGTGAAATACAGAACAGCGTTGTCATCTTTATACAACCGACATCTCTCTGGCTTCTTTCGTTTTATTCGATTTTATTTATCCGTTTTTTTTCTTCTTTTTTTTTTCTTTTAGGTGGGGGCTTTTTAGCCGATGTCAGCCAGCGTCATCACTTTTCTTCTTTTTTTAAAGAAAACAACGTGCATAGTGTCACGTATGAAACAGCGACCAATTCTAGTTGATCCTAACATGCGTTTCCTGCTGGTGAGACCCAGGTGTAATATGACCCTCATATGACTGCTGCCTTTCTTTTACTAATTACACACACACGCACACACACACACACACACACACACACACACACACACATTCTTTATTGCGCTTTTTTTTCAAGCATTTCACCAGTTAAACGGAAGCATAAACCTGATCTCATAATAAGCATCGTGTGTGAAAAGTGTGAGGAATAAAGAAAACTGTACCGTATTCACTCGTTTCAAAGACACGACCATAATTTGTCAAGTTAACTTAAAAAAAATGTACCAAAGCTCTTTGTCTGGACTAGCGCTTTTCAAAATCCAAACTTTTTGCATTAACGAAATACTTAATAAAAAAAAATGGCGACATATTACTTAAATTTTGCTAGCCAAGGCAGATATAAAAACTAATTTGGCGGAGTGGCCGGACAACGGGGGAGTCTATCACCTTTTTGCTAGCGTTAGACCAGGGATATTGTTTTTGCATCTGTGGTGGAGTGACATCCGCTCACCACTTTATCGCACAGATCAGATTACCCAATCTGTGCTACTCATGCGCTGAATTGGCGGGGACCGGTATCGAACCAGGAACCTTGCGATTCCTCGGCGGGTGTTCTACCGACTGAGAATGAAAATAATTCAATGATGAAATTTGTTAGAAATACACAAAAGTTTCGAAACTTCTCGTCTCGAGACCAATACGCGATGAATTATTAAACGTCGCATTGATGCAGGGGAATCTGTTATTTAATAGCTTGTAAAACTGTTTATCATATATATTAACCCAATTCCTCCGCCCGAACAGGATATGTGTTGTAACCTAAAAAAAGGTTACTAAATGAGAAATAACCAAACGGAGGTTGGAAATGAAATAAAATCTTTATAACATTAACAAAATACAATACTCGCTAGCGGCGTGGAGGGAGGTAAACCACTGCTAGTGGTATAAGACTACTCAGTCAGTATAATACTTTTTACTGTCTATTGGTCTTCGTAAGAATGGATGCATGACGCTTCTGTACTGATGTCATTAACTTTATTTAATAAACATCGTGAAACTGTACAAGGAAAAACAAATAACATTCAATAAAAGGATAACAGCAAATACATTTCAAAGAAATAGAAAACCTGAAAGAAATTGGAGCTTACCATGTCGCCTGTCCCGACCAGTGGCGTAAACTAAAAGGGTTTTTATACTGTGACTCCCCCTGACCAATTTCCGGTTAGGTATTCGTAAATCACAGAAACTAATGGCCGGCACAAAATGGGATTAATAAAACCCATTAAATAAAACCCATTAAACTGCTCTATAATTGGATACTGTGGTTGTAGTTAATTTTTTATAAACAAAAATAACTTTATAAAAATAAGATATAATTAACTGGTCAGTTTAGCGGCAGTTACAATACTCCCGTATTTATGAGGATTGGAACATACCTATTAATGTTCATAGGTAGGGTATATAACCA
>CM042141.1:145536524-145574024 GCA_023376005.1 Doryteuthis pealeii
GAGAAGGCAAGAGGAAATACTCACTCCCTTTCATTGACTGAGTTAGTCTCTTCCTTCCACAACTCAAAGGAATGGTCGAGAGAAAATACATTGATAACAGATTCTGTTTCTTATCAAGAAATTGTCCTAATGAAAATAAACGACCGTTTTCAACCAAGAATTTTCGAAAAAAAACTTTTAAAAAAACCTTTGGGTATTGTAAAAGCGCCGTATAAAAGCGCAGTCTGCAAGCGGGCCGCTTCTGTGCTTGCTGAGGGACGCATACGACCCACAGACCGCGTGTTTGACATGTCTGATGTACGATATCTGACAATTCGTTTACATGTCCAGCGATTTTTGTTTCCCTGTTATAAAGGGATTTTTTTTTAGGTATAACCAATTTGTCGAAAAATCCGCGAAAAACAAATTTAACAACCCCGTTTCAAAAACAACTACCAAAATTCAGAGAATTATCCGATTTTAATGAATTGTTCAGTGTTGATTTATCAATAAGTGAATTTTATAATGCATTAGTTATTTTATTTTAACTACGGCAGCCATCTTAAGATATATTTGATCAAAATTGACCGAAAAATTAGTTTTAAATGTATTAAAAATAAATTACATGTGTAGTATTATTTTGCTTTTTTCAAATTTTTTTTTTTTTTACTGGTTTTACTACTTTTGGACTTAGAGAAAAATTTGACCTTGAATAAGTGATTTAATTAATCTTAATTTGTTTTTAAAATGAAAAGCAGACGAAAATGTGGATATACTTAGGATTTATGAATGCAAACTAGTAAATTCACCCATTGTAGACCTTCTATACTTTTATTTACCTTACCCCCCCTCCAGGGAACTAATGGACCATTATGAGAAACGACGCCTTAACGGATGTAACAGACATTTTGTCTAAACAACGCCAGTGGGCTTTTTTTTACTCTTGAAGAATCCGTCATTCATAATTTGTTTACGCAAACTTTTTGGAAAGCCGTAGAAAAGGCTAACTGAAAGGGGAAGTAGAAAAAAAAAGAAACAAAGAAACAAAGAAAGAAAAAGAAAGAAAGAAAGAAAGAAAGAAAGAAAGAAAAAGAAAAAACGCCCCGAGAAATAAAAAAACGTCTGTTTCTTTCAACAAGCCGCATTGTTTAAACAAATCAAAAAGGGTATTGACATTTAATCACAATCGCTCCCCGAAAAACAAAACACAAATGTAACCACCTTATTCTACATAACGATCGCATACACTAGCGTATATATATATATATATATATATATATATATATATATATATATATATATATATATAGTGTGAGATAGTCACTGTTTCAGCTTTTGCTGGAATGGCGTACCAAAGGCAGTATTATTGGTAGAGTGCTCAATATAAAATAGATCTGTTATATAATATAATAAGATAAATATAAAGGTTTTACATATCTATTTATTAGGTGACAAAGGAACATTCAAGACCATATTGGTTTCATGCGATGCAATCATCAGGTGAAGATGTTTCAAAGGCATTTGAAACATCTTCACCTGATGATTGCATCGCATGAAACCAATATGGTCGTGAATGTTCCTTTGTCACCTAATAAATAGATATGTAAAACTTTTATATTTTATCTATATATATATATATATATATATATATATATATATTATATATATTATATATATATATAAATGAAAAATGTTAAGTGTATGGTGAATATTCACTATACACTTAACATTTTTCATTATCCTGATGATGGTTTATTATAAACCGAAATACTTAAGTATAGACATATGAAATATTTCCTTTGATCGTAACATCCTGTGTCTGTTATATTTTTGAAAACATTTTCTTCACATATTGTCGGATTAATTTCCCCATCGTATTCCCATATATATATATATATATATATATATATATATATATATATATATATATATATATATAACCATAATCCAACAAAAACTGCAAGATCTTTTATTAAAGCACAAAATAGTGTGCTTTTTTATTAGAGCAACAAGCAAAAATATGCGCCCCGGGCACAAATATTTAAGTTTTGATATTATCAAATATTATATTCATTTAGAAAGATTAATGAAATTTTAATAAGACACACACACACACACACACACACACACACACACACTCAAAAAGATTACTTATTTTTACTTTATTCTAATTGATTTCAATATAAAGGATAGGATTGCTTTTACTACGTTTGAGAATAAAATAATAATATTAGAAATCAATAACACCAAGTAATTATTTATTAAACATGGTTTCGTTAAAACCGGTATGCAAATTATTCACACCATATGTTATATATTATGTAAACATCTATTTCTTAATGATATATAACACACATTGCAGGATTTTAAATGCAGTAATAATATTGGCTGTTTTGGGGCAAATCTGTCTAAGCTGGATATTAATAGAGACATTGTTAAGATGCTAATTCAGATTAAATAATGATTATAAAATATTATTAACACATCACTCAATAAGCCCTGGGCCTGACTTATGGATGGCGCCACTAATACAAAAATCTTTATGATTTTTATAAATTACTAACCTTCAAATGACACGTGTCAAAATTTGAGCCCAATCGGATTATTAGTTTACAAATTATAGTTATTTAAGTGAAGCTACAATTGCAAATTTTCAAAACAATGGAAAAATCTGAATTTTGTGTTTTGGTAAAGCATTGCTTTCTAATGGGGAAAACTACTGTCCAAGCAAAGCAATGCTTGGTTAAGTGTTATTCGGACTCTGCTCCGTCGGAAACAACAGTTAAGAGGTGGTATGCTGACTTTGAAACGCGTCGTACAGACACAAAGGATACTGAACGCTCAGGTCGTCCAGATTCGGCAGTTGTCCTTGACAACACAAAAAAAACTCCACAAACTCATTTTGGTGATCGGCCAAAATGAGTTTGTAATTGAAGTTGCGCAAGATATCAGAAGGCAGTGTATTCACCATTTTGCATGAACATTTGTCAATGAGAAAGCTATGTTCAAAGTGGGTGCCACGTTTGCTCACAGTCGATCAAAAATAATAACGCGTCGACGATTCAGGGCGTTGTTTGCAACTGTTTCAACGCAACAAAAAGGAGTTTTTGCGTAAATATGTGACAATGGATGAGACATGGATCAACCACTTCACTCTGGAGTCAAATCGACAATCAGCTGAGTGGACAGCAACAGGTGAAAGCCGTCCAAAGCGACCAAAGACGCAAACATCAGCAGGCAAAAAGAAGAATCAATAGCGAATATTATATAGCATTATTGGTGCGTTTGAAGGAAGAAAACGATGGCAAAACTACATGAATTGCACTTCGAATTGCTTCCGCACCCACTCTATTCTCCAGATCTGGCCCCCAGCGACTACTGGTTGTTTGCAGATCTCAAAAGAATGCTCCAGGGAAAGAGATTTAGCTCCCAGTAAGAAGTGATATCGGAAACTGTGGTGTATTTTGAGGCCAAAGACAAATCGTTCTACAAAAAAAAAAAAAAAAAAAAGGCATCGAATTGTAACCGAAGCGTTCGAATCAGTGTATCACCCTAGAAGGAGACAACGTTGATAAATAAAGTCAAATTTTGCCTAAAAGTTTATGTTTTATTAGTTAGGCCCGGAACTTATTGAGTGATGTGTTACGTTGTCTCTTGAAATAAATGTATCATTTATACCGTATCGTACCGTTAATTCTGGATTATATCGATTGTTTACGCTTATGATTTACCGAAATATACCGATTACCTGGACTAACATAAAAAAAAGCTAGACTACCGATAGGCTTTATAATTTACCGACATTTGCCGATTACATTGGATAACATAAAAAAAACTAGGTTAGGCTAGGCATAGGTCAGATAATTGCATCTAAATAATGGCTATTTCGACTTAATCATTTTTCGACTGGAACCAATTAACGACGTAGGGTGAGGTATTACTTTAGTTATTTGATAAATTGAGTTTAATTTGGGCCCAAAGACACAAGTCTTAAGCACATAGTGAGGATCGAACTCACTTCGCAGTAGAGATAGTTTGCTAAACTATCTGACAATTATCCCCCCGACGAGACGCCTGAACATAAACTATTAAATGGGCTCATAAGTTTCCAACAGAAAACCTGTTTTCAATGTATATCTAGTCTCTAGTTTTTCAAAATAGGTCGTCAACGGGTGGGGGGGGGGGGGAGCAAAGGTTGAGGCCTTTGCTCTCTTTGAAAATTACTCCCCTCCCCCCACACTTCTAAATGTAAACTAATTCTTGTGTGCTAATTCTTACAACGTAAACCATTTTTAGTCGCACCCCCTCGGGGCTTAATGGATGGCCGCTCCACTCGAACACCCTGGTGACGTACCTGGTGCTGGGAACATTAGCTCTTGTCTAATTATTTTATAGGTTATTGCTAAAGCAGCAAATGCGCTCCCCGCCGTGTGCTTTATTTTAATGTCCTTGTGCCTGACTAAAACTATGAATAGCCGATTATTTTCTAAGCTTAAGTTAATTTACCACAAATATCCAGAATCATTATCCCACGACGTGAGTTAGACTTGTTAACAATCGTTAAATCAATGGGCTTAATCCTGATTGGGTTTCTCTCTGTTTAATCTTAGAAAATATCTATCTAGTAGGTCTATTTTTGATTCGCCAATTAGTTGAGTCCTCACCAGAGTAAGAATCAAACTTGCTATTCAGTACGTATGGTAAATACGTCTTGAATAGTGAGTTCGATTCTTACTCTCTCCCTCCGCCATGGGAAAGATGTTGCTCAAAGCCAATTTTTCAGAGGGATACATTTGGTTTGAATTCAATTTTTCTATTTAGAGCTGTTGACGAACCACGGCTAAATAGCCCAGTCTGCTCTACTCTTTTCTCGTGGGTGAGAGGAGAACTGCTTTGACCAAGATTTGAACTTGCATTGCCGAGTTCATTTCCTTCGACGAGAAACGTTGTTAGGTAGTCATTATTAACTTCTAACGGGTTTCTGTTCTATCATCTAATGTCTTCTAATCTTTGTCTCCGGTCGTGTCACCTCTTCTCTTCGGTTTCTTCTTCATCGGGTCTTTATCGGGCGTTGTATCACTCTCCGCATCCATCTGTAATAAACAGGGTTAGCATGCAAGCGTATGGTGACGAGGAAAAGAACAGACACGGATTTTGAGTTTCAAAATTGTATTGAAAAATAACATGAAAAGCGAGGAAAAGATAGAAATGAAAATTAAAGGATAATTTTGGTGATAGTTGTGTCTTGAATAAAAAGTCAGTGAATGTCCGGTGGCCGAGTCAGTTGTAGTGTAGGTGGAGAGGTGGGCAGAAGAACCAGTGGTAGTGGTTAGGTGTTGGTAGGTGAATCGAGTCTGGCGTTTTTGGTCGTCGTTAGAGGTTTTGTTCCTTGTATCAGTCGGCGGATTTATTGTTGTTGTTGTAGGCAGAATTTTGTGTTTTGGTTATTCTGAAGTCGATAGCTGGTTGTATCGTGTATGATAGTTGGCATATTTTTGGTATCGTTGCACGACGTGGAAATGTTCGTTTGTTGACTGCTGGTGATGTCGGATTTGGGTTTGGGTAGGTAGGTGGTGTAGGTGAATCGGCCGCCAGTGATGTAGATTTTGTTGCTGGTATCAGCCCCGTTGATATGTGCGCAACTTGACGCCTGGATCTCCCTGGCTTATCGGCTTTTCAAAGCCGATTTTATATAGGCCTGTGTGATCTGAAATCGGCTGAGAGAAGTCTTTTTTTTTTTGGGGGGGGGAGAGCTTTTGATTGGATGAAAATGCGAGTTTATTTACAAAATTATTTATTTTATTTTTGGGAGCATTCTTGTTTTCCAGACGGAACTTATGCGCAATCGGAACCTATGCAAAAAGACGTGTTATATTGGTCATTTTTTAAAGGCTACCATGGAGTAAACTTCCGGTTGGTGTCACAACTTACGTTTTGTTTGTTGTCGAGTGTGTGCATCTTTTTTATTGCGGTGTGTGCGCGAATTGAATTGGTAATTAGTGAATCGGGAGATAGCTATTATTGTTTATGTAACACATCTTAGTTTTTCTTATTAAATCAAGAACACGGACACTTAAAGCTTTTTGGTGTATTATTTATTTTCTCATTGTATCAAGTTGTATTGAGTGTTCTCTCTCTCTCTCTCTCTCTCTCTCTCTCTCTCTCTCTCTCTCTCTCTCTCTGAATCCATCTTAGTTGTCATGGAGACCTGAGGATAGTCCGTATTAACTTCTAATGGGTTTCTGTTCTGTCTTCTAAGGTTTCTAATCTTAATCGCTGGTTATTTCGTCTGCTTCTCTTCGGTTTCTTCTTCATCGGGTCTTTATCGGGCGTTGTATTACTCTCCGCATCTTAGTTGTTCTTATAAAATCAAGAATACGGACACAATTCTTTTTGGTGTACATGTCTGTATTTCTCGTAACCCAACCCGCGACGAAGAATATAGTACAGACGGTATTACGAGTCTGTCCCTGAAGGCTGTCTAGTTGAATCTCAAACTAACTAAAGCTATTTTCCCATGAGTTTATTCAAACACTGCGTTCCGGTCAATTCGGGATCAAAGCCTGTCATTTATCACGGAGACTATGCAGTACAGTTAGAGAACCTTATAAACTTCTAACGGGTTTCTGTTCTGTCTTCTAATGTCTTTTAATCTTTGTCGCTGGTCGTACTGTCTGCTTCTCTTCGTGTTGGGGGACATCATGTCGGGTCGTATCGGGCGTCGTCTCTCTCCGCAGCCATCTTAGTTCTTAGAAATCAACACAGAGACTTAATTCTTTTGGTGTACACATATATTACCCAATCTCAACTTTAGCTCCCGCGCGAGGAAGAAATCAGTATGACCGCAAATACGCGTCTTGCCTAAAAGGCTATCTCACCGATTCTCCATCTTTCCCATACTTTAGCCTGTCACGTGATTCGAACAACCAATCAGCGATTGCCGTCACTTGTCAACCCGAGATCAAAGTCTGCCTGCTATACTTATCTGAACTAAGTGGTTTTCCATGAATTCTAGCGAACCGTTAAACTTTGGTTTAGCTCAGTCTGTAGAACATCGGCCTAAGAAACACGAGGTTCCGGGTTCGATACTGACCCCCGCCAACTCAGCACATGAGTAGTACAGCTTGGATCTGTGTAGTAAAGTCAGTAGCTGATATTAGGTGTGGCGCTCCACTTCACACGCAAAACCATCTCCCTTGTCTAGTGCTAGTGAAAAGGGATATACTTCTTTGGTGTCCGGCTCATACCGACAATAGGCCACTCCACCGACTTTTACACTACATTACAAAAATGATAGGCTAGTGCCAATTCATTATATATATATATTTACCAACCCCTCCGCATGAGCAGGATGTGACACAAGGTCAATTTATTAAACGAAGTTTAACAGGTTTGAATTCAGAGTTTTCCTTCTCCTAGACCGGTTGCCTAACCAATGTTAAAGAGCCCAGTCTGCCCTGCTATTTACCCATAGCTGGAGGGAGAGTAGGATTCATACCTTTTCGAAGGATATTAGCGCTAAGTGAAAATGCAATTTCCACGTCCAGGATTTGAACTCGGGGCGACGAGTCCATTTCCCATGACTTTAACCATTACACCACGCGTTACGCTATTCGCGCCGCACTATTTAGTAGTAGTTGATATTTTATAAGATTTGCTTAGTATTGCATACCGATTTTAGGCTGCTTACAGTACCTAATGTTGCTAAGTGGTCATCCACTTCTGTACTGCACAGGTTTATGACTGCTTAACTTTGGTCATTTAGCGAGGACCGATGATTTCGGTATTTCTTGACCGTAAGTCTTTAAAACTGAGGTTAGCTAAGAAGTATAAGTATCCCAGTGAGAATCGAACTCACTAGTAATTGTTTGCTAGCCTGGCTCAATAACTATTACATCATATGAGGTACCCACTTATAAACTAGGAGGAGTCCCCGTGACGTAATGGCTAACGTGTTGGACGTTATGTTCACGATTTTGAACACCAGTCGCGCTATCACGTTCACTTTCGGACTACCATTGGTAAAGGTATGAAGCCCCTCATACCCGAGCTATGGGTTAAATAGTACCACTATTGTTTTTATACAAGGATGACTCTGGCATTAAATAACCCATGAAGGTTGATATGTAATTAAACAAAGAAAGCAAACTTTGGGAAAACCATTGGGAAAGGTATGAAGCCCCTGATCCCTCAGCTATGGGTTAGATATTACCATTACGGTTCTTCTGCGAGGATGGCTTTGGCATTACATAACTCACGAAGGTTGATATGCCATTAAGAAAATAAACCATACAAACCATTATAAACTAAGTGTAATATTTAGTATAAGGTCGAAAGTAAATAGCACCTTGTGAGGATCAAGCTCATTCAGCTTCAGTAGTGGTGGCTGATCTACAAGACTAGCTTGCCTACCATCGACTAGATGTCCTATTAAAATTGTGTGTGATTGTATAAGCTTTCGTTCTCTCTCTCTCTCTCTCTCTCCTCTCCTCTCTCTCTCTCTCTCTCTCTCTCTCTCTCTCTCTCTCTCTCTATCTATCTATCTATCTATCTATCTAACTCGCAAACCGTCCCTACCAGCCATCGTCCCTGGGAAGTCCTTCGCGCAGATCTGATTGATGTAAGTTTTTGCAGGTCGACCGACACTGGTGTGCTCATGTGTAGATGTCCACAGGAGGATGTCACTTACAAGTTCTCTCTCTCTCTCTCTCTCTCTCTCTCTCTCTCTCTCTCTCCTCTCTCTCTCTCTCTAAGAGAGAAGAGTTGATTCTGTGCGTCTGCATGCAGACCGGATTTATAATGGTGCAAAGAGGTACGAGCGAGCTTCAGATATGATTATGTCAATAAGTTCACTAAAAATTTCCAAATTTATTGACTGTTTGTTTAACCAAGGCAAACCCAGTTTTTCCTTCCCATTGCCGAGGGAGAACAGATAGATTCATGCCTATCCCAAGGACATTAGCGCAAAGTGACATGCAAACAACCTTGTCCAGGACTTGAACTCGGGTCGCCGATTCTATTTCCTATGACAATAACCGTTACGCAAAGCGCGTCATGATTGGTTATTTATGTTCAGTTGAGTGCAAAGAAGGCAATTGCCCCGGGCACCCCTACCAGAGGGGAACTCAGACTTCCTTTATAAAATCTATAATAATTTTAAAATGGTGATTTACTGCAAGTTGGAAATAATTATATTACTTTGCCGTATAATACAAACTGAAAATTGTAGTAAAGGTTATTCGGACCATATGACCTTTAGGCACCCCTTTTTGATCTCGAGTAAAAAAGGACATGTTTTACCCGTCAATATCCGGTTGTTTTAACAGACGATTTTTAGATTTAAAAAAATTATAAAACTAACCCCTAACCCTAACCCGTAACAAACAACCGGATATTGACAGTGTAAATTAAAAACGTGTCTTTTCTTAATCGAGATCAAAAAGGGGTGCCTAAAGGTAATATGGTCCGGTTATTCTTACAGTCAATATAACTGAAAAAAAAAATTAAACATTTTCTTTGAAATCTATCATATTTTTTTTTTCTAAAGAACCTAACTTATATACTTATATATTGGAACCTAACTTATATATTTTTTCTTGTAATAAACTAACTTACATACTTTTTTCTTTTAATAAATTCGTTTTACTTCAATTTTCTTAATTTCTCAATTAATTTCTATCTTGAGGCAACTTGAGGGGACCCGTAACCACGAGTGCCCCGGGGGCCCCAAAGTCTAAATCCGACTCTGTCTACATGGGTGAATGGTACTTGTGTTAAGAAACCCAATTCCATTGGATTAGAGAAAATAAAATGGCTAGCATAGAAACAGCATGACTTAATGTCAGGAGGGAAAGAAAAATGCCAGCGTCGCGTCAACAACATATCTGCTTTGTAAATCTCTTGGACGACCAAGCTGGGACAATCGCCACAAACAGCAAAATAAAGTTTGGTGGAAATAACGAAGAAAAAAAAAATAAATAAATAAAGACGCCAGTGTTTAGTGGAACGCTGTAACACTGCCACGTGCACTTGGCGTTTATTACAATCATTTCTGCATTCAATTTCGTCTTTCCTTACAGCGAGGCGAGAACGCCTGCACACACGCTAATTTGTTGAAACATTTGAAATTTGATTACATTTTTCTCTCCTAAGCATATGGTGGTTATTTTTCGCAACACAGACATATCCAATATGTTCTGGACAGCTTGAAAAGAGGCGTAGTGTACTAAGTGAATTCTTATATATATATATATATATATATATATATATATATATATAAGAGCACTTCAAGAAAATGGACAAATCTCGATATACAGTTATTTTCTCCGCTTTACACCACCGATTCGCCTTTACGAAATACTAGTATGTATTTACGGTTCAAATGCAGAATAGCACGCAAGAGATAATATCATTAGAATCGCATTTTACGTATAAATAATATTAGATTACGAAAACTATCGAAGAAGCCTAACCCTAACCCTAACCCTAACTCTAACACTGATGCTAACTCTAACCCTAAAACTAACCCTAACCCTAAAACTAACCATAACCCTTAACCTAACCCTAATCCTAACGTCCCAAAAGTTACGGGCGTTTCCATGAAATGTAATGCTTTTTTATACGTAATCTAATGATATTATCTATTGCGCGCTATTCTGCATTAGTACCGTATTTACCCTACCTCTGCGACACAAAGTCTGTTTATTTTTTTAAAAGTAGAGTTGAATTCAGTTTTCCTTCTCCTAAATAGGTTGCCATACTGATGGTAAAAAGCCCAGTCTATCCTACTATTTAACGGGAGCGAGAATAATTGGATGTATATCTTACCAAAGGTATTAGTGTTTCTGGAAATGAAAACAGCCTCGTTCAGGATTTGAACTCAGTTCGACGTGTCCATTAACAATGACGATAACCATTACGTGACGAGCGTAAGGGCCCCTAAGCCAAGAATTTAGTCAAAGATCTAAAAACAAAACGTTCAAATAGTTTAAAAAGAAAAAAAAAAAAGAAGCCACGGTTACGAATGTTGGGATTATATTTCTCTACTAATAGGGGACACAAGAAGTAATTACCTCATGTGTTTACCTGTAAGCGCTAACATTAGGCTCTAGGTGGCGTAGCGAACAGCAATATAAAAGTGGAAGCTCCAAAGTCAAATTCTCTTAGACCCTCCAACCTTTGCAGAGGTAGCACAAACCAGTTGCGCCTCTTGTCTACAAGACAAGGGGCTTCGTACTCCCTGCAGCATTTCATGTCGCATTCACACGAGAGCATGTTCAACATGAAAATGTTTTCTCGGAAATTTTGGGATGAGGCTTGGTAATTAGTATCACTTGGATTATTCGGACTATTGTCCTCATCTTCATTGTCATTTGTACAACGTTTCGGTCGATTACGACAAGAAAATTCCCGATTACTACAAGAAGGTTCCCGAGTCCGAAAAGAAGGTTCCCGTGTCCGAGAAAGTTCCCGAGTCCGACAAGAAATACATGAAAAAGGACGCATCGACCGAAATGTTGTACATATAACAATGAAGATGAGGACAATAGTCCGAATAATTCAAATAATACTAAGGAAAGTGTTTATACTTTCCTCTTTTACCAGCAGCCTCAAAACTTTATCTACTAAAAGTCTATCATCCTATTAGGACATTTCTCTTATACAACTATGTGTAAACTCTTCTTTGTATCTTCTGTCATGTCTGTATTCACTTCTATAAAGTTTTGCTCAGGCAATACAATATCCTTGTTGTCACTTGATCGTGAATTGTTCGTACGAGGAAACGATATAATCAACCAACTATCGTTCCACAACACTAATATTCCCACTCCTTCGTTTCCTTATGAATTATGCATACAAAGAAGGCTGTAGAAGGCTGTAGATGATAGGCCGAAACATTGTGGTAACATCAACAATAGAAAGGAATTCAATTGTTTGAATGTATCATGAAATGTGTGAGTCTACTTAAAATTATAGACAATCACAGAGGGGACATTTTTTTTTCTTCTTCGAATCCTGCGTGTCTGCATATGTTCATAAATATTTATGAAACAGGATTCACAGTTTGTGATTGCAGAGACATGTTAATGTCTCAGTGGGCGGATTTGTACTAATAGTCTTATTATGCCTTGTTACCGTCTGATGTTCAGTTTGTCTCTCGAGCGAGACACGTTAGGATTATTATAACTTTGGGTTTTGGGAGGTCTCGACCGCCGAAATTACGATTCTGGAAAAATGATATCCCTTTTAATTAAAAAAAAAAAAAAATTGTAATTCGAAGTAAAGAAACATTTTCCTTGTTTGTTTGAATCAGAGCTCATAAAAAAAAAAGAAAAGAAAAAAAAATTAAAAAAAAAAAAAAGTGCCTTAACCAAATAAGGATTTAGCATACCAGAAGGACTTTAGTGGGTGGTTAACAAAATATGAACACTTCACCAGAGAAGTATCAAGTGCGTCATCAACATAAATCATCAGAACATCAAAAAAATGAATGATTTATCAGCGGTTTAGCTCAGTCGGTAGAGCGTCCGATTAGGAACCACAAGGTTCCGGGTTCGATACCGGCCCTCGCCAACTCAGCGTATGAGTAGCACAAAGATCAGTGCAGTAAAGCGATGAGCTGATGGTAGGTGTGGCGCCCCACCTCAGACGCCATAACGCAATCTATTTGGTCTAGCGCTAGTGAAAAGGGGATAGACTCCCTCGCTGTCCGGCTAATACCGACTTTAGGCGACCCCGACGACTTTACTTACTCATAAGATCTAAGTCGGTAGAGCACCCGTCTAGTAATTGCAAGGTTCCAGGTTCGATAACGCTCCCCAACGATTCAGCGATTGAGTAGCACAGCTCTGGTAATCTGATCTTTGCGGTAAAGTGGGGAGCTGATGGTAGGTGTGGCACTCCACATCAGCAAAACAATCTCCTTGGTCTAGCGCTAGCGAAAAAGAGATACTCCTTAGCTGTCCGGCTGATTCTGACAATAGGCCATTCTGCCAATTTTACTTACTCATAAGATGAGAGCTACACAAGGATGCTGCGTGCTGTGCTGGACAAATCTTGTAAGCAATACCCCCATAAGACAGCAGCTACACGGCCACTTGTCCCATCACGCAAGCCATCCCAGTAAAACGATATTCTGAACATTGCAGAGAAGCAAAGACGAACCTATAAATGATGGTCTTCCTGTGTGTCACCTACGCATAGACACACCAGTGTCGGCCGACCAATAAAAACTTACATCAATCTGATCTGTACGAATTCCAGATACTGCACGAAGGACATGCCAGGGCGATGGCTGATAGGGTCGGTTTGAGAGAGAGAGAGAGAGAGAAGAGAGAGAGAGAGAGAGAGAGTCGTGGATATCCGTGCTGCCAGCACGACTTGATGGTGTTACTTTCAACAGCTTTTAAGTCTATTTTTATGGTGTAGGCACAATTTATTGTACGCGAAACCGGTTAAAACCCGTTAAATTCCTTGCATGGACCATGTACAGAACGTAGTTTTTTCACAGAGATTTACACAGCACATAGTGTAAACAGTCTTCAACCCACACAATGACAGACATTAAATTCGTGTAATCAACTCAAACAAACTAAATAGAAAGAAATAAACAGATTCTGAGCCAGTTAGACAAAATCTGAATCCGAATGTGTAAAGGAAGAAAATTAAAAATATCTAGGTTTACGACTACGCCCGCGCATGTGATTATATATATATATATATATATATATATATATATATATATATATATATATATAGATAGAGAGAGAGAGAGAGAGAGAGAGAGAGAGAGAGTCGTGAATATCAAACCAACTTCGACTCTTGCACTCGTACGTCGAGGAAGGGGTAAATAATCAGCTTACATCCATGGGCATTCCTCCAGGCAACACCTGCCACATCGCCTAAAAGGGATAAGGGCTGGGGTTTATTACCCGGCGCCTGAGGTGTTTCTGCGGACGAAACTAAGCAGTTTTTTTGGGTCTGCCTCGCGGTAAGTTCGCTTCCTGAAACCAGTGTCACATTTTGACACCGCAGTAACCCGAATAAACACCTAAATACCTACTTCGGCACCTGATCGCTGAGAGTCCCGGTTTCGATTTCTGTCGGAGGGAAATCGTTAGTATATGTCGCTGATGAGACTTAATAAAGTCGAAACAGTCTGTACGACATTCTACACACCGAGCGATCCTTTGCCGGGATTACACTTGTCAATTTCATTTTCTATAAGAAAAAGTATCGAATGTTATGCGATACAGTAAGTACCTTCAAGTCAGCAACGTTTCTAAAATAAACAAACATCCAAAAATCTTATTCACTTCGCCGAAGGGTAAAAAAAAAAAAACCCGTGTAGTATCATTTGACAAGCTTAATTTCGCTAAGGATTGTTAGCTGTGTACTGTGGTCGAGGCTCACTATGCTCGCTGAGGTCCGGTTTCGACGGAGGGAATCGTTAGTATATGTCGCTGATGAGACTTAATAAAGTCGAAACAGTCTGTACGACATTCTACACACCGAGCGATCCTTTGCCGGGATTACACTTGTCAATTTCATTTTCTATAAGAAAAAGTATCGAATTTTATGCGATACATGCGTTGTAAGTGCCTTCAAGTAAAAATTTAATATATGTTTATTCATTTTATGTATAAAACGACATTTTAAGCACAAAGTCATTCCTGTCACTCATTTTATCCGCTTGTCACAACCATTGAGAAAATCTCTAATTGGACAACACAATTGAAAAGTCGGTAGTTATCTTCTATTTTAGTTTTCAACATAAACTTTGCATATGGACTTTGTTATTAGTAGAACTTCCTTTTGCATTAGACGTTTTATTTACCAATTAATAATATCTGACTATTACTAAAACTTTTCCGTTGTAACCTCTTTTACGACCTGAGAAATAATAATTTGTTCTTTGTTCCTGCTATACATGAAATAACTGTTTTTTGTTCTTATTTACAGCAAGGAAGGGCTACTACACATGTGTATATAATATATATGTATCTGTGTGTGTGCATATATATAGTATATGTGTATATATGTACATACATATGTATAATGTATATATATATATATATATATATATATATATGTATATATATATATATATATACTAGGTATCCCAAAAATTCGGCTGTTAGTCATTTTAAAAGCGAATTAGAATTAATTAAATCGATTATTTAAGGTCAAATTTTTGTCTAAGTCGAAAAGTATTAACATAAGTAAAAAAAGTAAAATAATATTACACATGTAATTTATTTTTAATACATTCAAAACGATTTTTTCGGTCAATTTCGATCAAGATGGCCACCAGACGATGGTGAAAATCCGTGTTTACAAAATAAATTGTAACATTCACGATTGAAAAAAAATTAACAAAAATCAGAGAATTATCTGATTTTAATGAAATTTTCAGTATTGATTTATCAATTAATGAATTTTATAATGCACCAGTTATTTTATTTCAAACTTTAATTAAGTATTTCTGCTATGATAAATTAATATATAAAATTCATTTAAAATATGAGCAGCATCATTTTAAGTTTAAAATGTCATATTATTAGATTCTAAAAAAATTTTAATAACTACTTTACTTTAGTATCTATCACCCATATTTTATTGGTTGAAAACTGTATTGGAAATTTAGCGCCCCCTCCTTTTAAACGGAACAAATATTAATGTATATTTTTTCTTTTATAAAATAATAGCCAATTAAATAATTATTGAAATGAGTAACAAATCAGCCATAACTTGACAACTTCTTGGTGTTTGAGAGGGGAAATGCACAAGAAATATGACCGACTGTCGAACTGTAGCTAATTGAATACGTACTTTTGGGACATAACTGTTCAGTAAAAAAAAATAGTGAACCAAATGACTGAAACTTATCTGGATGGTGAATGTAAGAATGTGATTTCTATATAATCTTTTGTATATCGAAACAAAATGAACTTAAATTTTCATGGATGGTTTATTCTGTACAAGAACCTTAATTTATTTATGGAGTGTACGGTCACGATCCTGCATAATTACCCACTCACATTCAACAAACTGCAGTTATTCTTTTGAGCCACCCTTGACTCCCAATGTATCAAAGGAAAAGGAAAAGAAAAAGAAAAAGAAAAAGAAAAAGATAACGATGCTGTTGTAGTTTGTTGTCTATCATATTTTTGTATTGTGTCTACCAAAGCATTTGGGTCATGAGTCTTACCGTGAGTCACTGACTTTGAGAAATAAGCGCCTGATGTGAATTCTTCTTTTTAGTTTATTCCAAGCATTCAAATTAGATTGAAGTAAAAAAAATAAGTACAAGATTGTGAACACTGTATGGTAGACTACGTACTACAATACAAATAATGTGGTAGACTGCGTACGATACTATGAAAAATGTGGTAGACCTCGTGCCGCAATACGAGCAATGTGGTAGACCGCGTACTGAAATACGAGCAATGTGGTAGACCGCGTACTGAATAGCAATGTGGTAGAACTGAAATACGAGCAATGTGGTAGAAATACGAGCAATGTGGTAGACCGTGTACTGAAATACGAGCAATGTGGTAGACCTCGTGCTGCAATACGAGCAATGTGGTAGACCGCGTACTGAAATACGAGCAATGTGGTAGACCGTGTACTGAAATACGAGCAATGTGGTAGACCTCGTGCTGCAATACGAGCAATGTGGTAGACCTCGTGCTGCAATACGAGCGATGTGGTAGACCGCGTACTGAAATACGAGCCGCGTACTGAAATACGAGAAATACGAGCAATGTGGTAGACCGCGTACTGAAATAGCAATGTAGTAGACCGCGTACTGCAATATAAGCGATGTGGTAGACAGTGTATGACAATATAAGCGATGACAAGACCGCGCACTGCTATACAAACGATGCGGTAGACCGCATACTGCAATATAAGCGATATGGTAGACCGCACACTGCATTATAAACAATGTGCTTGACTGCGAACTGCCGTATGAACGATGGAGTAGACCACGCATTGCAATATAAGCAATGAGTTAGACAACGTATTGCGATACAAACGATATGGTGGACCGCGTACTGCCATATCACCAAGAAAACAATCGGTACGTTTAAGAACAAACAAACAAGACTTGAAAACTTATATGAAACCGAATTTATCTATATACATTTATATAAACATTTAAATTCAACAGAAAACGTAGCACGGTTCAAGAAAGAGAACAAAAGTTTATTTTATACGAGAGACCTTAATTACTAAGTCTATACGTTTCTTTTTATGGAGGAAAAGAATTACTTTTGTCTATTTCCTTACATTCTCCTCTTGGTCAATGGTTGAACACAAAGATTTGTTCACCACGTAATTTTCGCTGCTACTGACGTATCATCCATTGTTCTAAATTTGAGCTAACCTGACAGAGATATTTTGACTTTTTCCGTTGACTGGCCCTTCTTCCGGTGACCCCAGCACTTGAATGACCAATCATCGTGCGTCAACACCCTTAAGTACTTAAAAGGTTTTTTTTCCCAACCGACCCTTTCTTTTTTAAAACTCTGAAGAAGTAATGAATTACATCACTATAATGTAACTTATTAAGCTTTGTTTAGTCTGAGAGAAAGGCATATGGTTGCTTACAGTGCTGTTCTTAAGTAGTCACTCATTTAAGTACTGAATAGACTCATCGTTGCTTAACTTCAGTGATCTTGTAGAAAACGGTGCCTTTTGTGGAATAGCGTATGAGTAGCACAGGGATCTTTGCGGTAAAGTGAGGAAGTGTGAAACTCCGCCTCAGATGCCAAAACAATCTCCTTGGTCTAGTGCTAGTGAAAAGGGGATAGACTCCCTCGCTGTCTGACTGATACCGACTTTAGGCCACCCCGACGAATTACTTCTTTTTTTTACTTATCTTAACGTAACATCTTATTTAATGAACACACGTGTAATCGGCTGCAATTGATCGGTACCTCGATTAATTCAGTTGATTTAACCCTGAAGATCCTAATGGTGAAACTCGAGTAGGTTTTTATTGTATCCGTTTCTTTAATATATATATACTATAGATAATTAACAAGGTTAACTTAATACGGCAAATTGCCAAAAAGGCGTCCTAACGTAGTGTAATGGTTAGCAATCTTGTCTAAGAGAACCATTACAACTGAAAAGCGACTTCGATCCTCACTGGATGCCCCATACTTGTGACCTCGTGTCACATCCTAATTCTCCACAGAGTCACCGTTTCTCTCAATAGCAATGTTTCACCTTCGAATGATAGCATGTATCCCTGCCCCGTAAAAAATCTGTTCACTGATCTCTGAGCCACTTATTTACTACAGATTTCACTTCCACGTCACTGGAATAATGTTTGCCTCTCAAACCCTCTTTCATGGGGCCGAAGAGATGATAGTCTGATGCGCTAAACTGCATCTAGTGGTGAAGTTCCAATTACGGAGCTCTCGGAGAGTGGAGTACCCCTTCATCGTCATTACTCCTAGGTCCACACATATCCGGAATGGTAGTACCTGTTCGAGTCCCATCTATGGGTTAAATATGAATTGTTACATACTCATACACATATACCCATGTTGGGTATATACACAAGTGTTCTTTTACTGGAGAGAGGGGAGAGATAGACACAGGTAGACAGGGAGATGCATATGTATTTTGCATTACTTACTTCTTTGGCCATTTGGTGATCTCTAGTCGTTTCTATTCTTTCTCTCCATGTTTAATTCTATTTCTAGATTTTTGTTGGATGTTCGTCTTTGATGTATTCCTTCTTCTTGGTCAGTCTTTTTGCCAAGATATTCATCAAGCAAGAACAAATTATTTCTTTAAACTTTTATTGCTTAAACTTCTTCTAACTAACACAACACGCGTGTTCATTTGAGCCCAGCTAAGGCAGACATGCTTTCTGCCTGGACGTCCCAGATGGAACTAAGGGTTAACTCGGTCCCACGTGACTTCACGTATTTCGCGGGCTTTCAGTAATATTAAATGGAAAGTCCCGCCCGTGATATGAAAAGGGGACATCCCTTCAGAAATACAGGGGGTTGACAATAATCTATGCAACCACTTAGATTATGCAACAGAATGAGTTTTAAAAAAAGACGTTAATAAAACAAAACGTTTCCAGCATAAGATATCCCAAGACTTGACTTGTAAAAAAAATAACCAACCAACCAACCAACCAACCAACCAATACTAATGTCTCTGTTTGAAGAACGGTGACCAAAAAAAGAAAGTTTCATGGCGGTTGAATTAACACGTGGCCAACGGACACGTAACGTGGGAAGCCACGTCAACAATCCAAGGGAAGACAATTATCTTTGTCTTCATACAGTATTAATCCTAAGACCAACCGTTAGTCTTTCACTTGGAATTCGTTAAGTATCTGTCTTAGCCTGGCACGCATATTGTTTATGCGGTACTTAGTGTTCCTAACCGTTGGTTTTTCACCTTGCGAAATGTCACATGCAATGATGTGACACTTTTATGAATTCTGATACATTTAACGAGATTTCGGTCTGTTTTTCCTCTTTGTCACAAAAAATATATAGAATGGAAAAGATTAGATTTTTTTCCCCGCTCTTCAAAAAGGAAATGGCGCCAAGCGAAAGATACAAAGGATAACGTGTTTACCGAATGAGCAATATCTCTTCCAATTCATGTGGTGTATATTATTGCACTGCATTGTTAAGTGATGGTTTCGCATTTCACCAAACACAGCATGTAGACCGCACCTTCTACGCATGCGCACGCACGAACAGAGAGAGAGAGAGAGAGAGAGAGAGAGAGAGAGAGAGAGAGAGAGAGAGAGAGAGAGAGAGAGAGAGAGAGAGAGGGAGATTTAATAAGCGTAACTTAGTTTTTTTACACCAGACCACAAGTATGGGTTACAAAGGAAGAATTGAACTCGCTACTCTGTATAAATGATGCCCACCCTTCAAAACGTTCTGCCCCGATGAGGATATACGAGGTGTGTTCAAAAATTAACGAATCCGCCTGGCACCCGTGCCGGCAGGTTTTCGATTATATTTATGGGGATGGGTGTCTCCCACCGCAGCTGCAAATGCCCTCTCGCCTAAAAGAGGTATTATTGGGGGTAGAGGTGAAAATGGAAAAGAGTTATCTTCCTTGTCGCCAGGGTTTGTCACTAGAGGGCGTTACAGCCTGGCTATTTAAACTCAGCCCAAACACACACACACACACACACACACACTCTCTCTCTCTCATCTGGGATCTCCAGACATGCAATAATTGTATCTCTGTCCCTTTAGACTGGGTGGGGTGGGGGGGTGCTTTCTCCTAACTATAGACTTATACGTGTGCATTCATGCAGGAAGCGCGTAGTGTAATGGTTAAAGTCATGGGAAATGGACTCGTCGCCCCGAGTTCAACTCCTTGACGTGGTAATTGCATTTCACTTAGCGCTAATAACCTTGGGAAAGGTATGAATCCTACTCTCCCTCCAGCTATGGGTAAATAGCAGGGCAGACTGGGCTCTTAAACTTGGTTAGGCAATCGGTCTAGGAGAAGGAAAACTCTGAATTCAAATCTGTTAAAATCCGCTTAAGAAATTGACCTTGTGTCGCATCCTGCTCGTGCGGAGGGGTTGGTAAATATATATATATATACGTGTGCATTCAACGGCTTCTATTATATTCTATCCTCGTAGAGGTGTCTGGCTCGCCCACCATTATAGCTGTGAACACGCGTGCATTCTAAACACTCCCATGTCAGCATGGAGAGACTCTCACCACGTGGATGTTGAACTCTTAACTCTACAAGAACCCTTTCTTCTTTCCTTAGGACTTTCGTCTTAACTTTTTTTTGTATTTGTATTGTTGTTAAATGTGCTCAGACAATAAAGTCTATATTTTGTGATGTACCATTTTAGATTTTGTTGGGAGTTGTTGTAAATATTCATCCACGTTAGGAAGCTTTTCTGAGGCCTCCTAACTTATTATAAGAAGTAGTCTTAGCCAGGAATGTTAAAATTACTTTTTAGTTCTTATAGAGGTAGGGGCTTGACTGATTGCCCAACGTCTAGTGTACACCAGAAGGAGGATACCAATAGAAGACATTCAATCTCTGCAGTCGCCCTTCTGGAGGTATGCTTCCTGTGGAACACCTCATATTAAACCGGCCTTGTGTCACATTCCAGTAACGTCGGCGGTGGGTTGAAGCTGTATTTACCAAAATAGAGAGAACAATGAATTAGGGGGGTGGTCTCCGCGGCATAGTGGCTAATATGCTGGAAAAGCGAGTTCGAATTCCTGTCGCGCTATTGTGTTCACCTTCGGTTTAATACCCTTGGAAAAGGTATGAAGCCCTTCATCCATCTAGCTAGAAGTTAAATAGAATCACTACTGTTGTTCTACAAGGGTGAATTTAGCATTAAATGACCCACGAAAGTTGATATAACATTAAACAAAGAAACCAAACAAAACAATGAACGGAATATCAAAATTGTTGAAATTCACTCTAGTCAATACTTGATAGAACTAAAAGATAGTAGTAATACTCGGGTCAGAGTAATCTACCCCGAATCCCATTTTTTGTGTATAGAGGTCAGGTTTTCTGCCCTTAGTTGTTTTTGTTTGTTCCTGTAAATAAACAAACACCAAGCGTGTCTTAAACAGTCGTCCTCATCTTGTCGATTGAGTTTAAAGTATCCTCCCTGGAATATATGAAGATAAGTACCTGCGCTTACCGGAGATAAAAAAAAAAGGTATATCTTATTTTTATGTGGAATTAGGTTTGTAAATTCACCCCAAAATATCTTGGCTTTCAACCCACTTATTCTAGCGAGTTTTATTCCCATTAGTCGAAACGCCTTTGAGACGCATTTATGGATATGGAGTGAAGCTGCACTAGTGTATATATCTTAATGTCCTCCACGTCCTCAAATCTCTTACAATTGTGTCTTCAGTTTAGGAAACAGAGTTAGGTGGGGGTGAGTATGGGGGATGCTGTATTTACTGAATCCTGCGTTTCGCCAAAAACTGCTGTTCAAAAGGTGTCGAAACTGACTACATACTTTTTTTAAAAAAGAAAAAAAAAATAGCACTGACTTTAAATTTCAAATTCTAAGTAAGAAAAATTCCCTCCATCCCCCACCCCAAAGCTTCTGTCTTGATACTTTTTGATCAAACTTCGTATATCACACGAGGTACAACACAAATGCCCCAAGAATTTAACTACCGAAAAGAAATTTAACCTAACGCCTATTTTCTACAGTTTCCTTCGAAGTAGTCTTCTTGGCCATCTATAGATTGACCACACATTAATAACAGTAAAAGTCTGTATTACATTACGTTTACAGGAGGCGTACTTTGAGTAATGGTTATCGTTGTAGGAAACGGCGACCAGAGTTCAAATCATGGACGTGGCTGGTTGCGTTTCACATGGCGCTAACACCCATGGGAAAGGTATAAATCCAACTATTCTCCCTCCAACTTACGCTCTTCCCGACTCGACAGAGTTGGAGCTGATGCTCCCAACTCGACACAATGGGGAGAATACGCTGTCCGAAAACATAAAATACGACTCAACAGGTCCGTCTATTTTTTCGTTTTTTATTTCTCTCTCTCTCTCTCTCTCTCTCTCTCTCTCTCTCTCTCTCTCTCTCTCTCTCTCTCTCTCTCTCTCAACAACAATAAATTTCAATCACAAGTTTCAATCACAGACAAAACTGCTACAATGTTGGCAACCAATCGCACAAAAATAAACAATACATATCACACTTGTCACACACAACTACGTACAGACACATACAGTCGGCAACACCACTGAAAGAACAATTGAATATTCCAATTGTAAATTAATGTATATAAAGTTTGTTTCCTTTATCAATTTTGTCTTCTTTTGTTTTCTATGGAAACTTCATTTCCGTAGTCTTATACATATAAATTGTGGGGACCCATAACTCGGATCTTCTTCAACTCTTCAACCAAACACTCACCAAAGAACCACGGTACCTACACAGTCTAAGAGAAGGAAATCTCTGAGTTCAAACCAGTTAATTCCACTTAAGGTTGGTAAATATGTAGACATTCATTATGTGACCTGATTACTTTGCACTCATTCGACCATGTGTACAAACATTAGATTTTGAGGTCAAGTCACACCGTTGCATATATATATCTATATATTTCAGTAGGTGTATGCGTGTAATATATATATATATATATATATATATATATATATATATATATATACATAACTTGAGAGATATCGGTTTGTTTCTGCTAAATTCAGAATTACTGGAACCCACCTGAATCATGGAAGAGAATAACTTGTATCATGATGATCTGCGCCGGCCATCAAAATAAGGAGATTATGGTTGCTGCCCAATGCTCCCTGAAAACTGTAAAAATTTCTGTGCCTGTTGAATTTCTTTACAATCCATTAAATTTTGTAGTTACCAGGCACTTTTTCTTTTTCCTTAAGAAACTGTCAAATTTCTCCAGAACACCTGTATATATATATATATATATATATATATATATATATATATATATATATATATATATATATATAGTATAAAAAAGTAATGACAAACAGGAATATTTTTTATATATGTTATTTATTCTCAACTAGTTTTGACCTTAGGTCATCGTCAGGAGAAAATTTCTTATTTGAAGAAATTGTTTTTAGATTTTTTTTCTTCATATATATATATATATATATATAATATATATATATATATGTGTGTGTGTGTGTGTGTGTGTGTGTGTGTGTGTGTGTGTGTGTGAAGAAAATAACAAAGGTTACGTGAATTGGGTGACTTTATACTCTACAAGTTCCGTTTTTATTATTCTCGGTGGCTTTTTTATTTCTTTTTTAAAGAAAGTGATAATCGGAGACAATAAGATCAGCCCATATCTTTATGATTGGCCATAAAAACGAATGAATGTCATTTTAGTTTCTATGGTTCAGTTGTCATTAAAGAAAAGAAGAAAAAAATCCAGCTAAAGGCTCGACTTGCTGTCTCAAATGTTGTAAAGACTACGACAAATAGACTTACTGAATTACTTACTGAGGCGGAAAAAAAACTTGTCATAATCCACACGACACCTCACAGCAGTTGGGGTAGAGACAGACAACCCCAGATCACCTACGGAAAGAGGACGGTACTTATGGTTTATTTTACAGAATGTTGCCACCCAACAGTTTTTAACCTGTTTTTTTTTTTAAGTCTGAAGGGGAGGGGCGGTGAATTTGTAAAAATGTCACTTCTAAAGAATCTCTTACGGCTATAATTCCAAAGGTTCATCTTTTTAATAACTAAAATTAAAAGTCTTGTTTTTTTACTCAAAATAGGAAATATTTTTTTCTTTTTAGTTTTGTCTCGATCATCACTAATAACGAATGTGAATGTCAGTGTGTTAGTGTGACAGTGTGTCACTTAAAAAGCAAACTTTACTCCTATAGGCCGTAGCTCAATATATCAGGCCAACTCCGTGAACGAATTAAAACATTCTGGGTTAAATCTTGATATTTTGGGTTAAATCTTGATATTTTGGGTTCCCAACTTTTAAATCTTGATATTTTGGGTTCCCAACTTTTAATTACAGCAACTGTTTTCGGCGATTTTTATATCAATTTTTGCGACGATGATGATTATTATTATTATTATTATTATTATTATTATTATTATTTACTCCTTTTGAGTTTTCACATCAGTGTTAGCTGATGGCCTTTCACTGGAGTCTGAGTGACAGCAAGTCTCCTCAGGTCTCCAGGACTCTTCTGAGTATTCTGGCAGATTGCAGCAGTGCAGTGTTCTGAATGGTTTTATTATTATTATTATTATTATTATTATTATTATTATTATTATTATTATTGTTGTACGATAACAATTCTTATAACTTGGAAATAAATTTGGGAATAATCGAAATTAATTGATAAATCCAGCAAAAGTCACCCATGAAATAGAAATAATTTTATACAGACAGTAAGGACTTATCTACGTCAAATTGTCTTTAAATTAAATGGCAACAGAAAAACGTTTGTTGAATTTTTCAAAGGTAAAACTAAATAATAATGCAATACTTAAGTGCAACGATCAATTTTGAGTTCTGTAGTTTATTATTCATAATTTGATATTTTTGGGAGAATGTGTGCTTAATTGAAGTCGTACCTAATTTTGAGAGTTTAATTATTAATTAATTAACTTTCAAAATTAGGTACGCCTTCAATTCAGCACATATTCTCCCAAAAATTGTCGGCTAAATAAAGCCATATAATAAACACATCGCGTGTGTATTTACTTCTCATAATTTGATATGTATTCAATGCACGAAGTGTTATGTCCATGTTGGGTCGAATGTCTGATCAAGAGCCTACCATTTCGGTACAACCATTTCAGTACAACCATTTCGGTACAACCATTTCAGTACAATCATTTCGGGTCAGTGCGGATCTGAAAATAACAGCTATGAAGGAATACTGCACACGTCACAGATCTGACCATTAGACGTAGTTTAATATCATACCCAGGATGCCCCCTTTGGAGGGAATCTTACCTTTTTACAGGAGATCCTGTCAGCGTATTCTAAGCTCTGCCGACAGGCCGGATGGAGTGAGAATAGAACTTATTAATAATGGTCTGCTAGCCTAGGGCTCGAAGCTCTCAAGAGTGTGTGAAAAGTTTCATGTCCTTATATAAACAGCGTTCGGACGTAGTTGTAAGCAACTATTTTGTACGCTAAGGGTACTTGGTATGGTCCAATTGTTTGTGAGTTCGATTCTGATTGGGTGTTATATACTTGTGCCAAGCTAGGCTAAGCTAAGTAGTATCGGAAAAATTATAGTTAAATTATCTCCCCCTGGCACCAGAGGGCGAATCGCCAATATACGATATTGGCACCGAAATTAAACTCCTTGATGAAAGTCACTTATTGTGGGGCCGTCAACCAGGCGAGTCGCGTTTTTCAAGCAACCCTTTACCTTATTCACCTTCAGCACTTATTGAGTTGGGCAGTCAACCTGCGGGACGTGATCTTAAAGCGCTCCCTTTACCTTCACCTTCACCTTCATCTCACCCTCAGCAAGACTGGCTACAAACGCCACAAGTTTTGCAACCTTTTTGTACCCTTTTGAATATATGTTTCTTTATCTTCAATTGTTGTTCTCGTCTACTTTCATCCGAAATTACTTGCTTAATACCGGGAAATTATAAGAGTCCCGAAATACCTCTTAGTAAATGACCCCACGTAGGAACAACAGATACCGTAAGCATTTTGGGGCCTGTTTGTCAGACTAAACAAAACTTAATAAATAACATTTTTTCAGCCAAAATTTGTGTCATCGGTAACAAATTTTATGTTTCTTTTTTATTTTATTCAATTTTATTTCTAATTCGTATCGGGCTCTTAAAGAACTTATCCAAATGAAACGAGGTGGTTAGATTGTTCTGTATTTGAACACAGTGACATTTTGCTTTGAGTTGCCACAGTAAACATAGAGATAAGATTTACAAAGAAAATAAAAATGAATAATTTCAAAAAGCATTTAATGAGTTTCCTCAATAATGTTTTTTTTTTATTTTGTTCTATTCATCTATCGTCAGTTTTTAAGAACACTTAAAAAAACGACAGAAGAAGAAGAAGAAGAAGAAGAAGAAGAAGAAGAAGAAGAAGAAGAAGAAGAAGAAGAAACTAAATGCGTGAGATTCGTAAACGTGTGAAATGTTGTCTGCTTAATGTCATCTCCAGTCATTCTTGTGAGTTATCGCGAGGTAACAGAGTTCAGAAAAAACTGTTTGCATCAAGTTAATGGCCGCTCATATCAATTGGATATGGGAGACGCCGAATCTGGTTTTTATTGGCAATAAATAAACAGAACTAAAAATTAAAAAAAAAATTTATTCAGTAACAACCTCGGTCTGAAAGTATATGGGCGCAAAATTACAAAGAGGTTTAGTTTGAGACGCCTGATTAAAAAAAAAAAATGCTACTTTTCGAGGGGTCAGGAGCATTGCATTTGCGGACAACTCCCTTAAAAAATACCATCCCATAATATTATCATCTTCATATTTCTTCTCATGAGAATTATATTAAGAGGAAATGAAAGAACAAAAACATTTCTCTGAACTCAAGTTTATTTTTGTGTTTGGGATAATTTCCTCGTTCATGTACAACTTGGTAACGAAGTTATCTATCAAGTCGTGGCACAAGGCCAGAAGTATTGGGCACCCAATACGAATCGAACTCATTTGTAATAATTAACTAGCCATGATACCACAAGAGGCAGCCTTTGATTTTCAAAGCAGGGCCAACTGCATCTGATGGTGAGGCTCCAGTTCTGGAGCTCTGGGGAATGTGAAGTACCCTTTCATTGTTATTATTCCAAAGTCCTCTTAGATCCGGAGTGGTAGAACCTGTTAGAGTCCCGTCTATAGGTCAAATTGATATGCTTGAAATTTATTAGTATTAGATACTTGATGCGATATAACTGTAAATTATTTGTACTAAGGATAGTTACTTGAATTCATACCTGTTTACTAAGTTATTATTTATTAAGTTACTTATTTATTTATTAAGCAATAAGATTTAAATAACATATAAATTTTATTATATATATAAACTTTATTAAGTTACTTATTTATTTATTAGTTACTTAAAACCATATAACTGTGCCAAGAATGATAATCATTAATTCTATATACTAATACTCGTGTTCCTTCAGTGTACAACCGTTATCATCTAGCAACACCCTCTGGTTAAAAATGAGACCGTCCAAATCGCCCAAGATGAAATGCAAAAATGTAAATCCTGATTATCTGATGTTACTTATCCGCCGAACACTTACTTTGTATGAGTGTCATCACCCCAGCTAAATAATGGACCATTCCGTTTTTATTATAAAGAAAGAAAGGAAAGAAAGAGAAATGCTACGCAGAAAAATAAATAAGAAAGAAAGAAAGAAAGAAAGAGAGTAGGGGATAAGATAGAGAGAGGGAATGAGCACGAGGAAGCGATAACGCTTATCTGTTTCAATCGAACATAACGAAAAGATAAAAAGAAAGAAAGAAAGATACAAGAGTGTGTGAGAGAGAGTTAAATCAAAATTATTATACTTTTTACATATTGAAGTATTCGCAATAGATCTTAAGTAAGCATATAAAACGTAATAATTAGATTATCATACTATGGTATATCCACACCACAGGTCCTGCTAATAGAAACAATTATTTGAGAAAATATAACTATTAATATTAGATAAGAATACTTGAAACCATACAACTGTGTGCAAATTATCTGTATTAAATAAGATACTCGATATACAATTATGTGCAAAAAATTTTTGCCGAATGACAAGACCCTACATGCTCTAAGAGCTTCAAGAAAGAAATTACAACAAACTGCACGTCGCTGTGCTAACAGTTACTGGCTACAGCTTTGCAGCAGCATTCAATCGTCTGCTGAGTCTGGTAATAACAAAGGCATGTACAACGGCATAAAAAGGGCGCTTGGACCTTCACTTCGCAAAATCGCTCCACTGAAATCAGCCTCAGGAGAAATCATAAAAGATCGATCTAAACAACTTGATCGCTGGGTAGAACATTACTCAGAACTCTACGCCAGTGACAACACTGTTTCTGATGCAGCCCTCCGTCAGTAGCGGAAGAGCTAGATACAGAACCTACAACTTTGCATAGCACTTGATAGACTACCCTGCGACAAATGTTGGAAATCCGATAGTTAAATTACCTTCTCCTGCCGCTAGGGGGCGAATCGCCAACACGAGGTTGGCGGGAGAATCAAGCCCCGGCACTTATCTGAAGACACTCGACCGGAGAAGTCACCTTAACAGGGTCTCCCACACCTTGCCCATAAAAAGGGCAGTTACCCAGGCGGGTAGCTGTACTTTAATTTCATCTCTCAGATAAGTCTGTACTGTAATTTCATCTCTCAGATAAGTCTAGTAGCAAATGCCAACAAAATTTGCAACAATATTTTTTGTACCCTTTGTCAATATATGTGTTTATTTTCCATTGTGTTGTTTGTCTTCTTTCGTCCGAATAATTGCCTAACACTGGGAGAATAAGAGCTCCCTAAAGACCGTAATTTCCTCTTACAAATCACCCTCTTACGAAGCAACTACACAAGAATGTAAATATAAACGTAGGTATTTACCCAACACATTTGTCAAGGGTAGGATGTGACACAAGATTGCAAGTATGGGGCATCCAGCAAGGATCGAACCCGCTATTCAGTAGTAATAGATATGCAAGACTAGCTTGCTAACAATTACACAACGATGGGACGCCCTATTATTTTCTAACTCGTTTACCACTAGTAGGATGTGACACAAGGTCGCAATTATGAAGCATGAATATAAATTTGTAATAATTCCCTTATCCTTATGAATAAAATAATCCCAAACATGTTGACATGCCGTTAAAATCGATCAATTAATCAAAGCAGGACTGTTCCATTCAGAAGACTGGCGTAGCACAATCTTTGTTTCCCTGGTTCGTTTCATTTAGACATGTGTCGAACACGATTGAAATAGCTTCTGAGTGATCTCAAGGCTATTATCAGTATTCGTTGTAGAAGAACAGCAGAGGTACTATTTAACCCATTGTTGGGGGGTGGGGTGGGGTGAGGAGGTTTATACCTTTCCCAAAGGTATTAGTCCGAAAGTTAACGTAATAGCGCGACTGGAGTTCGAAATCGCTAACTACGATGTCGCACGTTGGCCACTACAACATGGAGATTCCCTCAATTTTGTTTGGTTAGAGTTTCAACGCTGTAGTGTTTTACCAAACAGTAATATCGGTTTTTATAGTATAAAATTCCACTAGAAATAATTAAATGTTTTTGGTTTAGAAACAAAATATCTTTTTATTAAAAAAAGAAAGTTAAGTGTGTACTTATTTATAGGCGATACGGTATATAAATAGATTTTATGAATGTAAACTCTAGGCTAAAAAATTCTTGGATTAAATCTTCGTCGAAGATATCTTAATTAAATTATTATTTTGGTCATGCATACGACATATGAAATATATGAATACTAGAAGTGGCTACCCGGCGTCGCCTAGGTAGAGGGGAGATTTTTTTAAAGTTAGTCTCGCAGATCCATTAATACTTATCGCGAGTGAGATCCTCGCTGGTTGCCCGATAAAAATCCCCATGGAAATATATAACAATATAGTAAGAAATTTCCATTCAATGATCTACAATTTAACAAAAAGAAGATATAAATGATGCAATTAATTCAATCAATCTATATTATATTTCAAAGCAAAAAAAAAAAAAAAACATACAAAAAAAAAAAAGATAAACAATATAACATGCAAATGACTTTCCCTTCAGTTACTTTTCAAATTTGAATTTTCAAATATCTTCCCAAATATAAATCAAATCTTCATTCTTTTGCTCAAAACCCAAAACCTGGTGATATTTAATGTGTATATATATTTACTTTTGTCGTTAATTGTTTTATTTTCGAAGTTCCATCCGGACATACAGATTCACACAACTGCCTTATATATATATATATATATATATATATATATATATATATATATATATATAGAGAGAGAGAGAGAGAGAGGAGAGAGAGAGAGATTTTCCCCATCCCACCCTGTAATTTAAGAATTTCAGTCAGTGGTAAACTTTTCTAAAAAAAAAAATAGTCCGTCAAAATCTGATCTTTTCATAGTCATTCTGGAATTAACCTTGTCTTCTCTTCGGACAAGAAATAGAATTGAAGATGTGTTCAATTTCTGGATATTCCAACTTCAGGGTAGCACCTCCACACTATGGATTAGATTCTATGCTTGCCACGGTTATCCTATCAGACGCTAGGAGACACGAAATGTAATTACCTCCCGTTTCTGCCAATAGCCAATTGGTGGCGTGGCCAACAGCATTATAAAAGAAGAAGTAGCAATGTCAAAACTTCTAGCATGCAAAGAGAGAGAGAGAGAGAGAGAGAGAGAGAGAGAGAGAGAGAGAGAGAGAGAGAGAGAGAGAGATTTGCACCTCCTGCTTTAACAACGTCATCTAGCGGTTATTATCAGAAATTATTTGGCAGACAAGGGGAGTAATCCAACGCATTAAATCAGATCTTGTACTAAATTTGGCTTTGAGAAAATATTAAAACCCTCTTTCTCTTTTTTTTATCCTAATATGTTTACCTTTTATTTCTCTGTGAATACTTGGGGCAGGGTCGATAGATATAGATACATATAGCGAGAGAAATTACGTACGTGGTAGTTCAAAACGAGCGCGAACATGTCTGGTGTGCAAAATGAGATCACGGGGGTGGGGTGTAGTGGACGACTACAGAGATTAAACCCGCAACCTCCTGATTGTGAGTCATGGCTCGAATTCAGACTACCTTATTGTCGCGTATGCAAATTTCTACACTGCGATTGGCCCGGATGTTGGATCTTGGTCAGGGCAGTTAATCATTATTTAAGATCTGCATTCCCACACCGAGACAGTTGCCTTTTGATTTTGCTAACGAAAACACAGACATGCACCGAACAAGAGTCGAGGGAGCTTTGGCGGAGGGCTGCTGGAAAATTTGTTGCAGGCGGAAGGACTTGGTCATGGGACTTTGGCAGTTGGGGGAAGGTCTTTTTTCAGTGGAGAGATCTGGCTGTCCGACCCGACGAATTTCTTTTCTCTCGACGAATTTCTGTTTACATTATAATACACGTAGACAAGGATCTACCCGGGCTTGAACCCGTTGTTATTTTCTATCATCGTTACTGCTTAGTTTTTGAGTCTGTTTTGGAATTCAAATGCTGACGTTTTCAAAAAGTTAGCAATTCCTCTCAACATAAATTTCCGTCCATTCCCATCATTGCCTTTCTTCTATTTGACCTTATGTCGTCGAACTGAGGTAAAATTAGTACATATCCAGACATACAAGCAATGACTAGTATCCCACGCTTACAAAGTATCTTTTTAAAGTTATAAATGTGTAATAAAGATTTTTCTTTTCGCTAACTTATGCAGCACGTAACACTTGCTGTTGGCTGATGAACGAATTTATGCGAAGTCAAGGCTTTCCAGCTCATAGGGGTTATCTTTTCAAAATATGCAGAAAGATAACGATTTCGACAACCATTTATATTAGCAACCTCCTCCTCCTCCTCATTATTATTATTATCATCATCATCATCATCAATAATAATAATAATAATAATAATAATAATAAATAATGATAAAAATTTAAAAAATAATGATAAAAATTAAAAATAATGATAATAAAATTAGTAAAAAAATAATTCAAATTAAAAATAATAATAATAATGAAAAATAATGATAAAAATTCAAAATAACGATAGAAATTTAAAATAATAATAATGATAATATAACACTATAAAAAAATAATAGAAATAATAATTTAAAAAAAATAAAATAATAATAAAAATTTAAAATTTAAAAATATAAATGAATAAATGGATTAAAAAAAATAAGCCTGTTTAGAAACATGGATGAGGCTATATGTATTTCACATAACGCTAATAACCTTGGGAAAGATATGAATCCAATCATTCTCCCTCCAGCTATGAGTAAATAGCAGGACATACTGGGCTCTTTAACCTTGGTATGGCAACCAGTCTAGGAGAAGAAAATCTCTGAATTCAAACTTGTTAAACTCTCTACTTAAGAAATGATATTGTATCACATCCTGCTTGTGTGGAAGCGTTGGGTAAATACATAAACAACGACATAAAAATGAATATGGATGCGATTCCCTTACTTCTAGGCATAAATAACCCTAGATGGGTTTACATACCGTTAGAAATTTAAGTAAAATGAATTGAAATAGATCACTAAGTAGGCCTAAGTCTATTCTAGTAGTGACCAGGTTTGAATTCAGAGTTTTTCTTCTCTTAGACTGTTTGCCTAACCAAGGTTAAACAGCCTCGTCTGCCCTACAATTTACCCATAGCTGGAGGGAGAATAGTTGGATTCATATCTTTCCTAAGGTTATTAGTGAACTGTGGCTTCGTCCAGGAATTGAACTCGGGTCGACGAGTCCATTTCCTGCTACTCTAACCAGTATACCACGGCGCTTCCCCGTGAAAATCAATCAATCAATCAATCAACCAACCAATAAATAAATATCTTCCCTACAGCCAATAAAGGTAAACTTTTACCTCCCGCTCTCTCTCTCTCTCTCTCTCTCTCTCTCTCTCTCTCTCTCTCTCTCTCTCTCTCAAAAATAAACAGGTTGAAATCTAAGATGCTTTGTTACTGAATATTCACAAAATGAGTTCGACACGTTTCTTGAAACAAAAAAAACAAGTAAAATAAAAAGATAAAAAACAACAACAAAAAACAAACAAAACTTCATTCAGAATAAGTTGACATAAATCTGAATATATCAACTGAAGTTTACCGCCTTCTTTTATTTGCACAAAAGCTTGCTAAACTGACAGCGGACAGTTTTGCTTTCTTTTCGCCATTCTCAGCAAAATTCTAACAAACTTTAAAGGGAAACAAATAGGTAAAACAAAAACAAAAAAACGTCGCTGTCCGCCTAGATCACAACGTTGCAGTGGTTGGACCTTCCCACTGAATTAACAAAGTCCAGCTGTGGGATTTTATACGTAAACAAAAGATAAAAGCCAGACGAGAGATAACTCGATTTCGACTTAAAATAAATTTTTTAGAAAATAAAATGATTAGAGAGGATAAAACGCACTGGAAAAAATGTGTAAGCATAATTTGTTTAAGAAGAGCGTTGTCAATCTTTTGGTTAAAAATGTTGAACCATATGACCTTTAGGCGCCCCTTTTTGATCTCGATTAAGAAAGGACATGTTTTTCATTTACACCGTCAATATCCGGTTGTTTTAATAGACGATTTTTAGATTTAAAAAAATTATAAAACTAACCCTAACCCTAACCCCTAACCCTAAGCCCTAACAAACAACCGGATATTGACGGTGTAAATGAAAAACATGTCCTTTCTTATTCGAGATCAAAAAGGGGTGCCTAAAGGTAATATGGTCCAAAATGTTTTCTTGTGCACGGTGTTTAGCAATATAGTCAGACATATTTTCATTTCCTTCTATGTTCCCGCCCTTTCGGCTGGGGCTGTAGAATAGGCCGACTGCACCTCTGCAGGTACGTATATATTTACCAAATCCCTCCGCACGAGCAGGATGCGACTCAAGGTAAATTTCTTAAGCGGAGTTTAACAGGTTTGAATTTAGAGTTTTCCTTTTCCTAGACTGGTTACCTAACTAAAGTTAAAGAGCCCAGTCTGCACTACTATTTACCCATAGCTGGAGAGAGAATTGGATTAATACCTTTCCAAGGATATTAGCGCTGTGTGAAATGCAAACAGCCTCGTCCAGGATTTGAACTACAACTCTAACCATTACACAACGTACCTCTGTAGGTACTTAAGACACCCACTGCTAATGAGGCGACCTGTTGGCAGTGGATGGCGACATGTGATTCTTAAGTACGGAATCCTTGTGACAAGCAAAACGTTGGTCCCTACTTAGGCTAGACGGGCGATCGGAGGGGCCCCTCCGATCAATCGTCTGGTCACGTCAAACCCTAGCACCTATATGATTGTCACAACACTATTGCTCTCATGGCAAATCCACCAACTCTTTTTATCATATATGTGCTAGAAGGCGGTGTCCGGAGTGGCCTATTGTCGGTATCAATTGAATAGCAAGAGAGTCTACCCTCTTTTCGCTAGCGATAGACCAGAGAGATTTTTGCTGAGGTCGGGGGCTACAACTATCGTTAGCTTCCAGATGCTTTAACACACAGATCAGATTAGCCAAGCTATGCTACTTATGCACTGAATTTGAGACATAATGAATAGGTTGACAATCAATTTTGTAATGAAGCGTAGAATTAAAAAATAACGGTTAAATGTAAGATCTCCTAAGAAAGGTATGAATCCTACTACTCTCCCTCCAGCTATGGGGAAATAGTAGGACAGCCTGGACTCTTTAACCCTGGTTAGGCAACCAGTCTAGGAGAAAGAAAAACACTGAATCCAAACCTGTTAAACTCCGCTTGGGGTGGTCACTACTAGAATAGGCTCAGTCCTAGGTGATCTTTAGAAAAAAGAAAAAAAAAGAAAGAGAGAGAGAGAGAGAGAGAGAGAGAGAGAGAGAGAGAGAGAGAGAGAGAGAGAGAGAGAACGAATTAACCCACAAGTTCGCGGTACTTGAAAAGCGCGCGCAAATTGAATGTCGTACGGTGTTACGATTTTTGTGGCCATTTTTAGGCTGCAGGTGAGAGCACTTTACAGTGGAGATCCCTTGTGTTCCTTAGTACTAGGTAGAATCCTTTGGTTGTTCCTTAGTGAAAAGTCCTTGGTTGTTCATCGGAACCCTTGTGTTAAGCAGAATCCTTGATTGCTGGTTCGTTCGTCCGTGTCGAATGCGTGCAAATGAACGGCTTTCAAGATCGGTGATTAAATAGTTAACTAACCATGTATTCGAGCGTGTTGATTCGCTGGCTTTAATATACGCGACCACGCAGAGTTTATAAGCTTAAGTGGCGGCCACAGCACACCTTATATGTCAAAATAATCCAACATACGAATCTTTGTTAATAGTATTCTATGTGATAAGATAAGATAAGATAGAGAAATAATGAGAGGTATGCAACAAGTTGACGGGAACCGGTATCGAACCCCGAAACTTGCGATTCCTAGGCGGATGCTTTCTCAATAATTGGATTTGTCATGAAAGTGAAAAGACTTACATGTTAAGCATGGTATTGTATTCATTGACACGAGTTTCGGGTGGGGGGGGTGCAATGACCCCTACATGTCTAAAGTTAGATTGATTTTTTTAACGTTATTATAACCCGTTTTTTTTTGTCTAGAGGTTAGGGAATCGCATTCATTGTACGTTCATATTTACGTTTTTTGTGTTGTTGTTTCTTAAGTGTTTTTCTTTTTCTTTTTTTTTTTTTGCACACGGTCATGTAATATCAAGTATTCTTATCTCGTCCAACTAATTTGCACACACTATCGTGTCAAGTTACTATTAATAACAATCGTGAGTAAATGATTGAACAGTTCCATCTGATCCATTGATGGGACCCTAACAGGTACTGCAACTTTCTGTCAGAGTGGACCTGGGAGTAATGACAATGAAGTGATACTCAACACTCCCTCAGAACTCTATAAATGGAGCCTCAGGAGACTTCTTTTTTTTTGGGGGGGGGGTGTCAGTGTATTCTAAGTGCTGCCAAATGAGCACCCACAAGTTAGGGGTGCGTTTTATACACGAATAATTATGGTAAGCTTTTATCATTTTTTTTCAGTATCGACAATTTGATTTCTAGAGTGATAAAATACAATAAAACATTATTTTTGCCGATTAAAGTTTGCGAAACGGGTGCTCTTCCAATATGTGATCTACCGAAGGTTTGTGATCTACTATTGATCGGCTATGCATGGCATGAGATCTACTAAGAAAAAAGAAGACAGGGTTAGGGTTAGGTTTAGGATTAGGGTTAGTTTAATGGGAACATAATGGGTAGTTAATGGGTAGATCACATATTGGAATGTAAACAACTCGGTAGATCACATATTGGATTAGAAACCATTCTGTAGATCACATATTGGAAGAGCACCGCGAAACATGTTTGTCTGATCTTCGAAACTGTCTTCTTCTTCGCTTATTATTATTATTTACTCCTTTTGAGTTTTCACATCAGCATTAGCTGATGGTCTTTCACTGGAGTCTGAGTGACAGCAAGTCTCCTCAGGTCTCCAGGATTCTTCTGAGTATTCTGGCAGATTGCAGCAGTGCAGTGTTCTGAATGGTTTCAATCCTTCCTCTGATATCCAAACTTTCCAAACCCTTTTCTAATCCTTTTGGGACTGTTCCAAGTGCACCAACCACAATTGGTATCACTTTCACTTTCATATTCCATAACTTTTTCAGTTCTCTGGCAAGGTCCAGATATTTGTCCATTTTTTCATTTTCATTTAGCTTCACCCTGTAATCTGCTGGCACTGCAAAATCTACCAGTTGACAAGTTCTTTCTTTTTTGTTTATCAACACTAGGTCTGGTCTCTTGCTGGGATAAGGTGATCCGTTTTTATTTCAAAGTCCCAGAGAATTTTATGCGTTTCGTCCTCAAGAACAGATTCTGGTTTATGCATATACCATTTTGTTGTGTGGTCAAAATTTAATTTTTTGCATAATTCCCAGTGGATCACCTTCCCAACCCAGTCGTGTCTAGTGTTGTATTCTCGTTGTGCTAGTTTGCTACATTCGCAGAGTATATGGTTTACAGTCTCATCTCTATTACCACAAAGTCTACATTTACTATTTTGTTGGGTATTATTATTATTATTATTATTATTATTATTATTATTATTATTGTTTGTTGTTGTTTTTTTTTTGTTACCGATAAAATGTACAAAACACTTAGCAAGAAAATTAAACAATAACTGAAAACGGGTCCGTTCTGGGTGTGCCGAGAACCACGTATATCACCAAAACAAAATAAAGAAAATCAAAAATAGAAATAAAACCGAACTTAAAATAGGAAGTGTGGACATTTAGATA
>CM042141.1:145576524-145634024 GCA_023376005.1 Doryteuthis pealeii
ACGCGCGCGTCTGTGTAAAAGTTCTCAGCTCGACCGATAACTTTGAGCCACAAACTGACAGCATGTCATCCCGTTATTTCATGCCTAAAAGTTAGGGAATCGCATTCATTATACATTTATATTTACCTTTTTGTGTAGTTGTTTTTTTTTCACATGATCCTTTTGTTACGATTTTTTGGCCATCCTTTAGTCTTCAAGCAAGAGCGCTTGTCCAGTGGAGATCCTATGTGTTAAGCAAAGCGCGATTCTTAGTAAAGAATCCTTTGGTTGTTTCTTGGTACTCCTCAGTCTTGCAGGTCCTTCGCAATGATTGCAAATGGATGTCTCCCAGTATCAGCTATTAAGTAGTTAACCAGCCACGTATTCGGGCTGTTGATTGGCTGATGTTTAAACCACGTGACCTCACTTAGTCTATAAATTTAAGTGGCGTATTGTAGCACACCTTATATCACCAAAATATTCCAGCACCTTTTGAATACGAATAATTCTTACACAGATCTATTTGACTCATAGTCCAGCACTGACTACCACTCCGAGTCAGAGTGGACCTGGTAGTAATGTCAATAAAGGGGTATTCTCCATTTTCCAGATCTCCAGAACTGAAGCCTCCCGATCAGATGCAGTTTAGTGTCATACCCAGGACCCTTATTTTTGAGGACTGGTGTTTTGTCTTCTGCAGGAGATATAGTCACCGTATTCTGAGCCCCGACGACAGTGACGTCAGTGACGTCAGTGACGTCAGTGACGCTGAGAATATACAAAAAAAAAGCCAGGATACCAGGACTAGATCTACGACTCAAAAAATGCATATCCAAGAGAACTGCTGAGAAGCCCTAGATCGGAGGTGTCCAAATTAACCACAACCATATTTCCAAGATAAAACTAAAATCACAATCCGTGTGTAATAATAGTAGCTGGAAGAAATTGGTAGAAATGATCTTGGCTTAAACATTTCTGACAACCAGCTCAGCAGATTGGAAACGGAAGCTTTTAATTTCGGTTTAAAATTTGCTAACAGTGTGAAAAACCCATGATATGAGAAAATTGATGGATATGAATTACAGAAAACTCTGATTTCAACAAAGGTTTTTGTAAAGGATATACGGTCTGATAATCGCATTGGCGAGAAACTGACATTCATTAAGTACCGTTTACTCTATATATACGTTATGCTCTAATACCGATATTGAGCACTCTTTATTTATGAATATAGCAAACTACACACACACACACACACACACACACCTATATATATATATATATTTAGTAAATGAAGAAAAACTCTAAACTTGCTTCATTACAATAATTTATTTCAACCGTATTAATACGGCATCTTCAGGTAATCACAAGAACATGACTCTTACTGAGAATTTCTCAAAGTAACATCTCTTTTATATCTATCAATTTAGGGGAGGGAGGGTTGGTGTCTTATTTTGAAATGGGTGGGGTTAGTTTCTTTGGATGAGGCGGGGAGGTCTATGTTTTGGATGAGGTGTGGCTTAGCTTGGGGCATATTCCTTGGAGAAATAGTTGTAAGAGTGTATATACAAAATGAGCAGAATTTCAAGGCTAAAAATAATTAAAAAAAAGAAAAAAGAAGAGAAGAAGAGAAGAAGAAAGAGAAAAATAAAGATAACAAAATAATATAGAAATAAACAATAAAAAATTAAAAATTTAAAAAATTAAAAAAAATAAAATAAAAATAAAAAATAAAAGAGAGAAGAGAGAGAGAGGAGAGAGAGAGAGAAGAGAGAGAGAGTGGGGGTACGATGATATACTTAAGCAGCAGTTTTCCTTTTAGGTATTGTTCATCAAGGTAGCACGCAACTAAGGTCTATTATACTTTTTTAATAAGCTTGTTTCTCGTATTTTTAGTATTTTTTTTTAATCCCCCGACGAACAAGGTGTGTCAAAAAAGTATCGAGATTTTTTGTATTTTTTAACACACCTTGTATTCTGAAAAAAAAATAACGTTCCATTCATTCTTCATTTCTATCTAGGTAAATACAGCTTTAAACTTGGTACTTTTTTGACACACCTCGTATTCTGAAAAAGATAATGAATGGAACGTTATTTTGTCAGAATACAAGGTGTGTCAAAAAGTACCAAAAATCTCGATACTTTTTTTACACACCTTGTATGAGAATCCATCCTATGAATGATTTTATATAGAAACCAATTAAAATATAATTAAAATAAGTGTAATCTTTTCATATGAGTTCTAATTCAATTTCGTTAGTCTTTCTAATTTTATATATTTCATTACATTAAAACTAAATACTTACGCCTGGAAGGCGCATATTCTTGCTAGTTATTAAATAATAAAATAAGAATGTAGATTCCAGTGAAAGACCATCAGCTAATGCTGATGTGAAAACTCAAAAGGAGTAAATAATAATAATAGAAATTTTCAACAGGTAGATTTTGCAGTTCCAGCAGATCTCAGGGTGAAGACGAAAAAAAATCGAAAAGATACAAATATCTGGACCTTGCTAAAGAATTGGAAAAAAACTGGAATATGTGGGTGAAAGTGATACCAATTGTAGTTGGGGCACTTGGAATAGTCCAAAAAGCTTAGAAAAGAGACTAGAAGAACTGGAAATCAGAGGAAGAATTCAGACCTTCCAGACAACAGCATTGCTGAAATCAGCTAGAATACTCAGGAGAGTCCTGGAGACCAGTGGAGACTTGTTGTCACTCAAACTCCAGTGAAAGACCATCAACTAACGCTGATGTTAAAAACTCATAATGATAATGATAATCTCCATTGTAGTCAATTTATCGACTACCGAATCCTTTGGGAATTTTCGGTACAAACAAATCGTTAATTGGAGCGTAAAAATATTTGAATCGACTTTAAAAACTTTAAATAACTGTGAATACCCAAACCCTTTCTTAATATTGTCGGCCAGTTTTGGAATGTCAGTCAATTTTCATCAGAGCGTGAATTCAATAATTGCAGTCACAAAGTTAGGATACAATTGACTCACCAAAAAGTGCCACTGGCATATTTTCGTAATTTAACGAGAAATCTAAAGAATCCAAATAACAAACATTCCAAAGACGTCTTCAGGTTTTACAATTCAGCACTTTCTTTTCCCTTTCTTCAATGGGAGAACAAATGTCGGACCGCTCCTGGTACATAAATAATCCAGTCATTTCTTTCTTTCACGGCTTGTGGCAAATAAAGAATATATCTTATTTGCTGAATCATGGCATAAAAATGGCGGAAACTTTTACAAAAGATTCAATTTATCATTTCTCTAATTGTGTGTCCAGCATCCGGCTATGATCAATTCGTTTTGAAAGATTCGACAATTTATGTGTCGGAACTTGGTGAATTGTTTTATTTGATTTTATTTTTTAAATCTTTATCTTATTCGGTTAAAAACGAAGGTTTGTTTGATGAAAGGGTGGGTACGTTTTTGCTTGCACGAAAATTTTATTTCAACACTTCATATTTTCCATTTCTTCCACTTTCAAGTGGATGAATCAGGCGTTTTAAAAAAAAGGGGGGGTGCGGAGAAGGAAAAGAATGAATGAAAACATTTTAATGCAATTTTCTGGTTCACGATTTTTTTTTTACTTTTTATTCTTTTGTGCATCAACAATTTTCTTATATTTTCTTTCTTGAGGTTTAAGGTTTTTTTTTTTGTTGTTTTTTGTTGTTTTTTTGTTTTTTTTAAAGATTTATGGCTTTGTGCTGTACAAGCGATGCTCCGAAAGTAAAGCCTTCTATTTATTTACACGGAAACTACAACAGATACACGGAGCATGTAGTAGCAATAGTCATCATAATTTAAATAATTTTGATATTTCGGACTGTTGTCCTCATCTTTATTGTGTATAATCACAATATGCAGACCACTGTAACCTCGGGTTCTGTTTTAGGTGTTATTTTATTTTATTTTATTTATTATTGTAATTACCTTAAAATAACTCGTCTTCAGAAGATTACCCATGAATTCAATCGCAGTTTCGGAGCTCAGTCGATACTGCTCCAAGAAGCATAAATGCCACCAGACTTATGACAAAATTGTTTAGTTTAGTTTAGTTTGTTTTGTTTTACGGCATATCAACCTCAGTGGGTCATTTAATGCCGATAAAGTTTTGAAATAAATCAATTCTTAATGGATAATACAATTTTTTTATAAATACATTTTTCTATTTAACCCATAGATGGGACCCTAACAGGTGACAAAATTGTGATTAGAAATAGAAAAATTAAATAGAAGAAGTTACTTATTCTAAAAAAAAATTAAATTTCAAAATATCGTATAGAATGTTATCACTTACCTAACCTAAAAAAAAATGTTAACGGTTTCATTGATGGAATGTTTTAGCGAGAGGTAAGTAAAGTCGGCCTAAGTCGGTATAAGCCAATCAGCGAGGGAGTCTATCCCCTTTTCACTTGCGCTAGACCAAGGAGATTATTTTAGCGTCTGAGGTGGAGCGCTACACCTACCATCAGCTCCTTACTTTACCGCACAGATCCCTATGCTACTCATACGCTGAGTTGGCGAGGACCGGTATCGAACTAGGAACCTTATGGTTTCTAGCCGAACGCTCTACCGACTGAGCTAACCCGGCCTATATGCAATTGTTGCAATTTGTGGACATTCTCATTTTACCTTCTTGGTTAGATAAAATGGTTTAGTAAAATGGGAAATAATTTCGCCAGTAACAAACTATGGTATATTCTTCTATACCGTTTCGTTTTTCTCTATGTTTTTGGTTGCTACAAAATTATTTACAAAAAAAAAAAAAAAAAATGAAATAAAGTAAAGGGAACATTTGCAAAGGTGACACATATCTTTTTTAATCATCTTCATCTCCCGACGTTTTTCTCATCGAAGCATCAATTATGGCAGTGTAACCCCATTTCCAGAAAACTCGAAGATCGACGCTACGCATTCAATATATATATATATGTGTGTGTGTGTGTGTGTGTGTGTGTGTGTGTGTATCTTTTGTAGTTTTTGTAGAAGTAAATAGGAGGCATTACTTTCGGAGCTGTTCCCCTTACTTTAAGCTAATACTCTTGGGAAAGGTATGCATTCAACTACTCACTTTGGAGAAGGAAAACTCTGAATTCAAACCTGCTAAACTCCGCTTAATAAATTGACCTTGTGTCACATCCTGCTTGTGCGAAGGGGTTGGTAATAAATCCTTTAAGCAGGATGTATGAAACTGCACAACGGTTATTAACGCGGCAAACTGAAAACTCGTTCGAATTAAGCTTGCGGCTTCTAGTACCCTTAGGGTGTGGAAAAAAAAGCTCGATTCTGCCTCTCCCTGTTTCCCGCTCCACCGACGAATATCTAGGCAAAGGTCTCGACAGGCATTCCAAAGATGAATGCAACCGGATCTCTGCTGGTCCTATCTCTTCTCCGTGAGGAAAAGCAACGGCTTACGAGTCGGCGTGGGGTGGAGCTAGGACAACTGTCCTCAAAAATTCGGGCAAAGGAAGAAGAAATTGATACTTGTTTATCTGTGCAAAATTTTGGGCAACTCACCCCCATCTGCTCTATTTAGCCAAACAGTCTCCAAACACCCCCATGGAAACTCTCAAGAGGTAAGATTTTATTTCCCTTCTTTCTTTACGTTTGAAGAAATGGAAATCCTGGACAAGGCTGATTGGGTTTCACTTTGCCCTTGGGAAAGGCGTGAATTCATCTCTCCTCTCTCTCATTTATGAGTAAATAAAAGGGCAGACTGGGTTCATTAACCGGGGTAAGGCAACCAGTCCAGGAGAAGGAAAACTCTGAATTCAAAGCAGCTGTACTCCGCTTAAAAATTGATCATATGCCGCATCCTACTCGTGGCGGAGGTGGGGTGGATAAATACATACTTTCCTTTGTGCATTCTCACAAGAGAAGATAGGTGCCGTCACATAACTGAGATTGAATGTGGGACAAAAGTCTAGCACAGCTTTCCAGCATTCCTTTTTTTATGAATCCAACCAACCAACTAACCCGCATTCAGAATCGATGTACATCGCATAATGTAATGGTTAGACAGATAATAAAATGGTGAGTGAGTTTGTTTCTCACTGGGTACAGCGTACTAATATTTTTGCTGGAAAACTAAGCTAATCTCAGTAAATGATATCTAATTACGGTTAAGTCACATTGAATGCACCAGTTCCCACCAGATCCCTAAAGTTAAGCACCGATGAGACTAATATGAGTAAGTCGTCGACGGGCGGCCTAAAGTCGGTATCAGCCAGACAGCGAGGGAGTCTATCCCCTTTTCAATAGCACTAGACCAAGGAGATTATTTTTAGCATCTGAGGTGGAGCGCCAGACCTACCATCAGCTCCTTACTTTACCGGACAGATTCCTGTGCTACTCATACGCTGAGTTGCGAGGACCGGTATCGAACTAGGAACCTTGTGGTTTCTAGCCGACGCTCTACCGACTGAGCTAAAATAGCAGCTACTATAAGCAACCTAAGGACTAGGTTGGTTTTACGACATGTCAACCCTTATTGGGTTATTTAATGCAAAAGTCAGATTTTTTTTTTATTGCAAGCATGTATATATATATTTTTAAAGTAAGTTGTCGGGGTGGCCTTACGTCGGTATCAGCCAGACAGCGAAAGAGTCTATCCCCTTTTCACTATTTTTGCGTCTGTGGTGGCGCGCCACACCTACCATCAGCTCCTCACTTTACCGCACAGATTACTGTGCTACTCATATGCTGAGTTGGTGGGGCAGATATCGAAACTGGAACTTGGCGGTTCCTTGGCGGACGCTCTACTGACTGAGCTAAACCGGCCTTGGTTTCAAGTTACTATTTTAATACAAATAATTCGCACAGTTATGTTGTTTCAAATATTCTTATCCAATACTTATACTTTCAGATAGATCTATTTAATCCATAGATAGAATCCTAACCATTTCGGGGCAGCGTGGACCTGGGAGTAATGACAATGAAGAGTGGACTTCACACTCACCCGAGCTCCAAAATTGCAGCGTAATCACTGGATGCAGTTTAGTGTTAGACCAAGGACACCTGAAATCCTGTGTGTTGAACCAAGAAAAACGCTTAGTGAATAAAAAACCAACACATTGAATGGTATTCCTTCTAATGAATTTTCTTGAGTTTTCAGCTGACTGGACATGATGAGTTTTAACCGAATTATATCAATTTTCATTCAAAATTCCAGTCTGTACACAACTTTATAGATATGTAGCTATGTAAGTTGAAAAATGGAAATGAATCACACAATATGTTGAAAGGATAAATAATAAATAAAGGAAAAAAATGTTGAAAGGATAAAAAATAAATAAATAAATAAAGGAATGAAAATGTTGAAAGAATAAATAAATAAATAAATGAATAAAGGAAAGAAAATGTTGAATGGATAAAATTAGTTTAATGAATTGCGGCCGAAACACGTGTTGGTAATTCATTAAACTAATTTTATCCATTCAACATTTTATTTCCTTTATTTATTTATCCTTTCAACATATGTAGCTATATGTTGGTTATCTACGCATTTATTATGTCTTATGTATTATTGGCAGGTCAGCCAATAAAAGGTTGGTTGGTTATTTTGTTTAATGGCATATCAGCCCTTGTGGGCTATTCAATGCCATATCTTGTTTGTTTTTTGCACACACACACACACACACACACGCACGCACGCACGCACATAAATATATATATTTACCAATCCCTCGGCACGAGTAGGATGTAACACAAGGTCAATTTTTTGAGTGGATTTTAGCAGGTTTGAATTCATATACTTATATAAAAGAAAGATTATGTCTGCATTTTATACGGGAAAATTGGCGGAAACCAGCAAAGACCAAAGTTTAATAAGATCAAACCCCTATTTTTATCCGAGATTAGGTTTGAAATCTTTTTACCTCTCATTTTCCACAAGAAAAGATAAATAAAAATACAATAAAGATATAAATCAATGATATATTTAAAAAAAATAATTCAAAAGAAAAAGTACAAGCAAGAATAATACAAATAAACAACTTAAAACGCATAATATATATATATTATATATATATATATATATATAATATATATATATATATATATATATATATATATATAAATAATAGATGAAAGATGATAAAATACATATATAGAAAAATATTTTTTATTAATTTATATATAAATATAGATAAGAGACTTATTTTAAACTTTTTAAATCAAAGGCGTCCTGTCGTAGTGTAATGGTTAGCAGGGTAATCTTGCAGATCCATTTCTACTAAATAGCGATTTCCTCCATCAAAAATTTCCGCGTGAAAAAGACCTTGTGTTAATCCGGCCTGGTGGATATTCGGGAAAATAATCTTTTTGGCGTCCCGACGTGGTCTAATGGTTAGCAAGCTAGTCTCGCAAACACATTACAACTGAAAAGCAAGTTACATCCTCGCTGGATGCCCCATACTTGTGACCTTGGATCAAATCCTGCCTGATAGGGTAAATTTATTTTTTAAACTTTTTAAATTCCGGGGAGCGCTGAGTAACGCTGCTAGTTACTTACATACCTCTCTAGCAAGGTCCTGGTATTTATCTAATTTTTCACGTTTCTTTATTTTTACTCTGTCAAAGGATTTTTTGGAGTCTTCTATTAAAAACCTATCATGGTCGGAAAATTTCACCTTTGACAAGGTCACTAGTTGACACGTTCGTTTCTTGTTGACTATAACAGTCTGGTCTTCTTACCGGGATTAAGCGACCTGTTCTCATCTCAAAATGACCCAAAAGTTTGTGCATCTTATTTTTCAAAATAGATTTTTTTTAATTATTTCACTCCCTGCGACTTTTTCACACCAATTCTAACTGGTGGTCTTTGATTGGAATCTGAGTGACAGCAAGTCTCCTCAGGGCTCTTCTGGATATTCTAGCCAAACCTAACAGTGTTCAAACCTTTGGGAACTGTTCCAAGCGGACCAACCACAACTGGTGTTACCTTCATATCCCACAGCTTTTTCAACTCTCTAGCAAGATCCAAGTACTTGTCTATCTTTTCATATTCTTTGATTTTAACTCTGTGGTCCGCTGGAACAGCTAAATCCACTTAATGACAAGTTCTTTTTTCTTGTTAATTAACACAAGGTCTAGTCTTCTGGTCGGAATTAGGTGATCCGTTTGTATCTCAAAGTCCCAGAGAATTTCTCTAGAATGGATTCTGGTTTGTGCATACTATTTGTTCGTATTGTCAAATTATAATCTCTTGCACAATTCCCTGTGGATCACCTATCCCACCCAGTCGTACCTAGTCTTGTAATTCTTTTGTGCTAGTTTGCTGCATCCACTTATTATGTAATGAAACGTCTGTTTATTATTATTACTAGTACAAAATAAAAATCACCCTCCGGGCGATGTAAAAATAGATTTTTGAAACATATTGCTTGAAGGGTGTAAAAAATTTAATGTCAGCGAGTTTGTACCCTAAGTAAGTAAACTCATCAAATTCATTAAAAGATTATAAAATAAAACAATTTGAAATGTAAACTTTAAATATGTATTAAAATAAAACAAACTATATATAGATATATAATAACAGTCATGTTAACAATTTAATTAATATCTATATTGTTCGGGTAAATAATCAGTGTATCATCTATATATCGGAAGTATTGTAGGAATTGTGTATTTAAAGGGGCCAACTTCTAGGAATTCAAGATATAAGCATGCCAGGACGCCGCTTAAGGGTGATCCCATCGGTAGGCCAAATTTTTGTTTATAAAACGTGTTGTCAAATTGGAAATACCAGTCATGTATTTATTAAAACTTATTTTAAAAAACAATGAGGACTGTCTAATGTTGCATGTTCAAATTTTGAGTGTATTTATTCTATGTTATGACAATTTTGGGTAATGTGACGTAAGCAGTGACGTAATATTTGTTACAGACAAAAACCGGAAGCGAATCTCCATTATTATTATTATTATTATTATTATTATTCATTCATTCATTCATTCTTTTATTTATTTAACTATATTCCACTTCGCTGTATAAGCCTTGTCGGCTAGGGTTGGAGAATATGCTGACCACATCTCTGCAGATGAGTAAGACTACCCCCCCCCATATGGTCACCTGTTGGCTGTTGGTGGTGACCTGTGATGTTCAAGGACGGGATCCTGGTGGCTGAGCAGTCCATGACAAGCAACACGCCACTTTGACCCTTACTTAGGTTAGACGGACGGTCGGAGAGGACTCCTCCGATCAATCGACTGATCACGTCAAGTTCTAGCACCGACGTTATTGCTCTTATGGCAAAACCCCAACTTTTTTATCGTATATGTTCTACACGGTGGTGGCTGTGGGTCTGTGTGTCCTGGGTATGATGTTAAACTGCATCTAGTCGTATGGTTCCAGTTTCTAGAGCTCTGGAGAGGTAGTACCTGTTAGGGTCGCATGTATGGGTTAAATAGATTTTTTTTAAATGTGTTTAAAACATTTGAATACTCAACAAGAATGAATAAAAGAAAAACGTCTTCGGCATAAAATAACCCAAGGGTTGACATGCCGTAAAAATCCAACCAACCAACCACCCAACCAATAAGAATGAATAAAATAAAAAACGTCTTCGCATAAAATAACCAAGGGTTAACATGCCGTAAAAATCCAACCAACCAACCAACCAACCAACCAACCAACCAACCAACCCAACAAGAATGAATAAAAGAAAAACGTCTTCGGCTTAAAATAACCCAAGGGTTGACATGCCGTAAAAATCCAACCAACCAACCGTCCTACCAACCAACCAACCGTCCTTGCAGAGGTGCAGTTGGTATATTCTAAAGCCCCAGTCGTTGATTTGAAGTCAAACAGAAATAAAGCCTAAAAATCCTTTAAAATTAAGATGATCCATAAAGATAATAAATCTTTATGGATCATCTTAATTTTAAAGGATTTTTAGGCTTTATTTCTGTTTGACTTCAAATCAACGACTGGGGCTTTAGAATATACCAACTGCACCTCTGCAGAGGGGTAAGACCCCCTAAATGGGGGCCACCTGTTGGCCGTGGGTGGTGACCCACGATGCTTAAGGACGGAATCCTGGTGGAGGAACAGTCCTTGACATGCAACACTCATCTTAGACCCTTGCTAAGGCTAGACAGTCGGTCACGCTTTTATCACCATTGCTCCCTGGTTCACTCTGACTCGGTTAGGGTCCAATCTATGGGTTAAATAGAAAGATGTGTTTATAAAAAAAAATTGACTATCCATTAAGAATGAATTTAATTCAAAACTTTGTCGGCATTAAATGACCCACCGAGGTTGATATACCGTAAAACAATAACAAACCAAACAAAACCATTAACGACTTCGTGGAACCCACAAATAATCTAACCCTCTATTTATACGAAATTATTGTGGGTGCTTCCTCTGACAATGTTTCGCCCATGTTCCTTACTATTCACCACACCCTTTTTTTTTTAATAGATTTTTTTGTGTTATGTTTTCTCCCATGCAGAACCGTTGAAGACAAAAGGTCATGGTAATGTTTGCCGCTTTCGCCCTTTGTTTCACACATTTTGATATTTCCTTTAGCCAACAACGCCAAAATATATTTCCATAATTGGAACATAAAAGAAGACACACTTGCAGACACGCCTATGAAGAACTGAAGTCATACGAGAACTAATTTTAAGACGTTGAACGGAAGCAGATGTCGATAAATTTCTGAAATCAAAAGAGTTTCCATCAAGCATCCGAAAATGGCAAGTGTCAACATCCCTCACCCCCCACCCATGAAATTGTCTGTCTGTCTGAGAAGCAAACGAGAGATTTTTTTTGCTCGGTATGAAATTGGCAAGATACTATTTTTCTCATCGCATCTGAGAAGGTGTATGCTGTGCGCTACCACTTCGGCTCAATTGCAAGAGATTACCTTCGTAATGTACAGGGTGACCCCCCCCCAAAAAAAAAAAACAGAACCCAAATAGATTTTATTTAATCTTTTCAACGTCTATAAAATTTCAAAAAACTTGTTGGACTTGAGCTTCAGTCTTTGTACAATCATTCCTCAAAGTTTCAGTTAACTTGGTTGCTTTGCTTTAAAGGCATTCTCTGTCTAGAATATGCTCGAAATGGGCACCGTTGGAGGTAAACTTGCAGACGTCGCGCAAAATTGTCAATCACGCGAATACATTCCTCTTTTGGGATTTCTCTGATTTTTGCTGTGATTGCAGCTTTTAGTTCACCAATTGTTTGAGGGTTGTTTTGGTACAGCTTATCCTTGAGGTACCCCCACAGATAAAAAAAATCTGGCGGATTTAACTCCGCTGAGTGTGGTGCCAATTCAACGTCACACTTCCTGCTGATCAGCTTCTCCTGAAACCATTCTCTAAGCCAGACTAGGGAATCATTCGGTGTGTGGAGTGTAGCTCCGTCTTTTTGAAACCATTGTTCGTCTCGATTTATCTGTCTGCGTCGTAACAGAGATGCCCAAAATTTTCTCAGTATTGCCACATAGCAATTCACAGTTTCGGATTTCTCATTTTGGTCTTCTAACCAATAAGGGCCAATAATGTTATTTTTAGAAAGTGCTAACCAAGCAGTGCATTTTGTTGAGTGTAATGGCCTCTGTATTACATCTTCCGGTATGGCTGTGCCCAATAAACATTATTTTTGCTATTTACATATCCTAACAGCAGAAAGTGCGCTTCGTCAGTGAACCAAACATGATTCAAGAAGTTTGGAGTAGTTTCGATTATGTCACAAAACTATTCACACATGTTTATGTGGTTTTTTCCATGTCCGCATGGTTGACCATGACATATTGGGGGAAATTATTTTTACAGTATTTTAAGTACCAAGTTGACTGTATATTCTGAAATAAAAAAAATTAACTGTTTCATTACAAAATTTGTGGGTTCTGTTTTTGTTTTTTTATATTTTAGTCACCCTGTATTTACCCAAACTCCTCCTCACAAGGTCAATTTCTTAAGCGAGGTTTTCCTTCTCCAAGACCGGTTGCCATACTAAGGCTAAATAGCCCTGTCTGTCCTACTATTTACCCACAGCTGAAGGGAAAACAATTGGTTTCATACCTTTCTCAAGGGTATTAGCGCCATGTGAAATGCAATCTGTCTCGTCCAGGATTTGAACTCATGTCAATTTTCTACGACGATAACCATTACACCACAGAGATTACCTCTATACACACAACCATATGTTAAAATCATTGTCTACATTTTTTCGTTCATGTTAATAGTGCTGTAAAATTGATACTTTATGTATTTAAAGTGTGGATAGCATTTCGACGAAATAAATATTACAACAGTAATAAATTTGGGATGTCAAGATAATTAGCAAGGATCGTCGTCGGTGATTTGTGAAGTTGAAAGTGGTGGTATATATTGGCTTGTAGACAGGGTGCATAAGTCGAGCTAGTACATATTTGAGCACCGCCCAATCGTCCTGGGTTATAATACGTTGACTGTATCATGTGCAGAGGAGTAAACCCCTACCAAAAAAGGGGGTGTCCTGGGTATGACACTAAACTACATTCAATGTAAGGCTCAAGCCCTGGAACTCTAGGGAGCGTCAGGTACTCCTTCATTGCCATTGTCAATTCAATGTTCCATGTCAATTCTGATCCAGAGTGGTAGTACCAGTTAAATTCCCAGCTATTGGTCAAATAGATCTGTTTGAAAATTATTCGATAAGAATACTTGATGTCATATTGCTGTAAATTATTTGTATTAAGAATAGTTACTTGAAGCTATAATAGTTTACTAATGATTATTATTAGTTACTGAAAACTATATAACTGTGTGCAAACAAATGACTTATTAAATATAAATAATTATTTGAAACCGTATAATTATTAGTATTAGGAATGTTTGAAACCGTAAAACTGTGTGCAGATTATCTGTATTATATAAGAATACTTGGTATCATATAACTTTTCACCCCCCTAAAAAAACTCTTTAAAAAACTACTACACAAAAAACTAATATAAATATATAATGAATTTAATTCCCTAACTTCTTGGTATAAAATAACCCAAGGCGTGATGACAAGCCGTTAAAATCAATCAATCTGATTTCAGCACTATGCATTTTTCTTTGCCTAGCGAAACTAGAGTTGGAGAATCGTCGTGGGTATAATTTGGAATCGCCCGGGTAATTAACGTACCCAACGTAGCTGAAATGGAATGGTCTGATTGATTCATAAATTACCATTTTTATTTTATTTAAAAAGCCTTCTCCATTTTTTATTTTCTTCTCGTAGATTATAAAGATCTCACACAACACGGGCGTCCCATCGTGGTGAAATGGTTAGGAAGCTAGTCTCGCAGATCTATTACTACTCAATAGCGAGTTCAATCCTCGCTGGAGGCCTTATGCTTGTGACTTGGTGTCGCATCCTACACAGCTTGAGATGCCTGGTGTAATGGCTAGAGGCGTAGGAAATGGACTCGTCGACCCGAGTTCAAATCCTGTCTACATTTCCCATAGCGCTAATACAATTGGGAAATGTAGCTCCCCCTCCAGTTATGGGTAAATAGCAGGGAAGACTGGGCTCTTTAACCTTGGTTAGGTAACCAGTCTAGAAGAAGGAAAACTCTGAATTCAAACCTGTTAAACTCCGCCTAAAGATTTGACCTTGTGTCACACCCTGCTCCTACGGAGGGGTTGGTAAATATGTACATCCGATACAGATTATGCTTATTGGGAAAATGTTACAACTGTAAAAAGGATTCAAAGTTATATTTACTTGAAGATACAAACTCCGACAAAGGTTTGATAAACAAAACATTTAATACGTATACAGCACATGGATATAAGGGTACATAATACAAGGGTAAAACAAAGTTACATGTAGAAAGATAAAGACACATTCATGAATGGTAAAAAGATAAACATAAAAGTACAGACATGAGACTAAGAATAGTCCATGCTGTATGAATAACTTACAGTAGTGTAGGGGGGGACGAAGCCCCAACGAGAAGGGGTAGACCGCAACTAACCCATGTGTCTCGTAGTCGAGCAACCGGAAAAAGAGAAAGAAGCGTTCAAACCAGCCGCTTAAATATAACCGGCCCCTAGCGGGCACCAGCAAACTAAACGGGCAGACAACTCTCCCAGGCAAATACGAAACTAACGCTGCACAACAGAAATGTGTGCATGTTGACCCCCCCCCCCGTTTATCAATAAGACAATAATAATTATTTTCGAAAAAGTGTGGGACTCAATATCAGTGTTATTATTTATGCAAATAGTCATAATTAACAGAATGCTCGATATGGAAATTCATTTCATTCATTGCAAATTTATCGGGGTTATTTCCCTTAATCTATTTATTTTTCCTACCACGGACGGTAATTTGGTCACAGCAAATTAATTCAGAGGTAAATACAGATACCACCGTAAAATTCTACCCAAGAAAGGTTTTGTTTGATGTTGGTACAGGGTTTTATTTTCAGTTGTATCCCCGGACAGACAGGCTGACACTACAACTATTTTAATAAGACTCTCTCATTTTTTTGTTTTCGTTTTCCTTTTTAAATAAATTTAACTCGAGTTAGACCATCTAAATGTCTGAAGAAGGGTTTTATTAAATAAATAAAAACCCGAAACGTTTTAAGGTTGACTAATTTTTTTATATACCGTCGAATTTATTTCCATATTTTTCAAACCATAGATAGATAAAGAAAAGAAAGAAAGAAAGAATATATATATCAGTCGGTAGAGTGTACGACTAGGAATCACAAGGTTCTTGGTTCGATACCGGCCCTCGCCAACTCAGCGAATGAGTAGCACAGGGATCTCTGCGGTAAAGTGAGGAGCCAATGTTAGGTGTGGCGCTTCACCTCAGATGCTAAAATCTCCTTGGTCTAGTGCTAGTTAAAAGGGGATAGACTCTCTTGCTGTCTGGCCGATACCAACATTAGGCCGCCCCGACGACATTACTTACTATATATATATAATATATATATATATATATATATGTATGTGTGTGTGTGTGTGTGTGTGTGTGTGTGTGTGTAAAAATGGAATTGGGATTGAATCCGACAATGTGAGGAAGAATGAATAAAGAAAAGAAAGTACAGAATGGATAATAAAAGATGAATTTAATCAATATCACTTACACATGTGTTTCGGTCAGTTTATCTTTGTGTACACGATTCAGACTATTATAATCATTAAATAAACAAATGAAATGAAATAATAATAATAGAAAAATGTGAAAATATTCCGTACACAGAGAAAATTCGACCTTCATCAGAGTGAAATTTTATTTTGAATCGTGTACACAGAGATAAACTGACCGAAACACATGTGTAACACAAAGATAAACTGACCGAAACACATGTGTAAGTGATATTGATTAAATTCATCTTTTATTATCCATTCTGTACTTTCTTTTCTTTATTCATTCTTCCTCATATATAATATATATATATATATATATATATATATACTAGCAAATATATGCACCCTCCGGGTGCAAGTATTTAAGTTTTAATATAATAAAATATCATATTAAATTAGAAAGACTAATGAAACTGAATAAGAATGCAGATAAAAAGGTTTGGAACAGAGGGGGATATGATTGAAAAATAGAACAACTTTGAAAGTAACTCTTCCATCATTTTCCATTACTCCCCTCTTTCATTGGTAAATTTTCCCAATTTAACTATCTAGTTAAAATAGGAAGTAAAGAATAATATTAGTTATTTCTTCTTATTAATGGATTTCTTTTAAGATTTATCCCCGAGATTTTTGCTCATATTCAAAAAGATAAAACCAAACAATTAGAAATCAATAATACTAAGCATATATTTATTAAAATCAAGTTTTTAATATCAATATGCAAATTAGCCTTCCCATTCACACTATAATCTGCTATTTTGTTGTATATATAAATACAATTGCATGTTCTGTGTATGTAGACCTGGTCAACACCAGGGGTCCAGTGGCTTCGGCCCTGGATCTTTACGAGTTAATAGCGTCGATCCCAGGGGGCTATCCCCCCAGGCAACACCTGCCCCCTCGATTTCAAGGGGCAGGGCTGGGTTTATTGCCCAGTGCCTGAGGCGCCCCCCTTGAGGGGGAATGCCGACGGGATCGACGCAATTTTTCACCTGCCACTCCATGAGCTTCGGCTTGTGGGTGGTCCCACGTTAATAGGGACTTTGTGCCTGACCCGTACAAGTGGGGTACGCGGTAAATATCATGTAGATATGGTCAACAGTCTTAATGATGTAAAGCAATTTTATCAATAATTGAGGTTTAAATAAAAATAAAATCATGGAGAATGTGATGTAAATAACGAAGGGAATTGTGATTTGTATAGTAATATAGTTTCGGTTACAGACAGAAAAACACACAATCTCCATTATTATAATAAGATAAGATATATATATATATATATATCTTATTATAATGGAGATTGTGGGTTTGTCTGTCTGTAACCGAAACTATATTACTATACAAGTCACAATTCCCTGTGTTATTTACACACATTCTCCATGATTTGATTTTCTATTTAAACCTCAATTATTAGTAAAATTGTTTTACATCATTAAGACTGTTAACAATATCAACATACTAATAACATGCAATTATATTTATATATTCAACGAAATAGCGGTTTACAGTGTGAATGGGAAGGCTAATTTGCATATTGATCATAAAAAATTTGATTTTAATAAATATATGCTTAGTATTACTGATTTCTAATTGTTTGGTTTTATCTTAATAAATATGAGCAAAAATCTCGGGGATAAATCTTAACAAAATCTATTAACATAAAGAAATAACTGTAATTTTATTCTTTTCTTCCTATTTTAACTAAATAGTTTAAATTAGGGAAATTTACCACTGAAAGACGGGAGTAAGGGAAAATGGTGGAACAGTTAGTTTCAAAGTTGTTCTATTTTCCGATTATACCCCCTCTGTTCCAAATATTTTTATCTGAATTCTTATTCAGTTTCATTAGCCTTTCTAATTTAACATGATATTTTATTATATTAAAACTTAAATACTTGCACCCGGAGGGTGCATATATTTGCTAGTATATATATATAAGGCAATTTGAGATTATATTTTTTTTCCTGGAAGAGAAAAGAAAAAACATCTAAACCACACATAGCTGATTTGTCGATAATTTGCACATGTCAAAGCAAGAACTTTCCAACTGGAATACAAATCGCTACGTGCCCAGATAAATATACCAATTCCACAGGTCGAGTCCGGGTCACATTCTCCGAATACTGAGTGGACTCGGCGTTTTGATTCTCTCGGTCTTCCCAACAAATCTAAAAAAAAATGTACTTTCCTTAATCTCTCTTACTACTGCTGACACTAACAACCGGACACACTGAAAGACTCATTAACACCGCATCATCACCATTCCCGCGTTTTCACCGTATTTTTTTTGTTCACCCCTATCCTTCTCCCCCCTCGTCGAGTAGGGGTCACGTCACTCATAAATCTTCACTTTGTCATTCTCAGCCGGTCACGGATAATTGCGCCTCGATACTCTTTGGGGGTTTTCACACCAGTCCTATTTTAGTGCCTTTCGGTCGAGATCAAGTGACAGCAAATCTCGCCAATAATAGAGCATTTACTTAAAACATCGCTTAGTCCAGTTCACCCTAACGGCAAGACTTAGAATACGCTGACTGTATCCCAGGCAGAGTAATAAGACACCTCCACCCACCCAAATCCGTTTGTCACGAGTAGGGTGTAAGTATGAGGCATCCAGCGAGGATAGAAATCGCTATTCTGTTGTAATGGGTCTGCGAAACTAGTTTATTAACTCTTAACATCCTATACCATCTCATTCCACCCGGACGGAAGTCACATTTGTTTTCCTAATCCACCCCAAATGATAGACTTTGTTTAAATGTAATATTAAACATTAAAAGTCTTTGATTTAAGGGAAATAATGGGTAACTTTAAATGAAAAGGCCATTTTTGACCCCCTCCCCTTTTTTCTTTTAATAAATCCTTATAGGAATGGGGCTCTGGACTTAAATTCTCAACAGGATGTTAAAAGTTAACCGAAGTGACGCCTTGGGGCGTCCTGGGTATGACACTAAACAGCATTTGATGGCGAGGCTTCAGTTCTGGAGAAATGGGAAGCACCGCTTTATTGTCAAAGTGGTAGTATCTGTTAGAGTCCTATCTATAGGTCAAATAGAACTTCGAAGTTTATTTGTATTAAATAGAATACTTTATACAACAAAAACGAGTACAAAAAAAAAACCAAAAATAAAAATAAAAGACAAAAAAAAAAAAATGTAAATACTAACATACAATAAACGTGATTCTGTAACCAATACGCATAAAATAACCCGAGATGGGTTGACATGCCGTTAAAATTAGTAAACAGCATAAATATTTTCGTCTATGCTGCGATCAGAGAGATCAGCTCTCTGATAAAATAAAACGAGAAATCTTCCGAGCTGTAGCTGTGCCAGTACTATTGTATAGTTGCACCACTTAGATTTTAACGAAACGCCTGGAGAAAATGCTAGCCTAGAACTAAAGAACTATGCTGCATTTTGGTTTGAAGAATTCATGGAAGTAGCACCCAACAAAACAGTGACTGTACGACCACTAAATTCCCATCTCATTGACCATCCAAGTAAGACGAACAAGACATAATGGGTGCTATGGACGAACTCATAAGTGACATTCTCTTTTGGACTCGCACATATGGACACACAGGTGTTGGGCAACTACGAATGACTTACATTAACCAGCTCTGTGCGGACACTGGATGCCGTCCAGAGAACTTGTTAAGCGATGACCGATAGGGACAGGTGGCGAGAGAGAGAGAGAGAGAGAGAGAGAGAGAGAGAGAGAGAGAGAGAGAATCCGTGTTGTCAGCACGTCTTGATGATGATGATGATGATGATGATGATGATGATGACACGATCTCATTTTTAATGTGCAGACGGATGATTTTTCAATATGAACAATGTGTCGTCTTGTCAAATCAGTTTTAGAAGGAGGTGGGTGGAGTCTTTATGCCTTGGGTATGACGTTAAACTCTATCTCATGGTGAGGTTCCAGTTCTGGAGGTCTGGGGAATATGGAGTGCCCCTTCATCACCATTACCCCCAAGTCCACTCTGTCCCAGAGTGGTAATACCTGGCATGGCCCCATATATGGGTTGAATAGAAAAAAATTGTTTCTAAAAAAAAAAAAATTTTTTTTTTAGCAAACTATTGCTACGAATCTTTCAAATTTTTGCCGGCATTAAATGCCCCACCGAGGTTGATATGCCATAAAACAAAACAAACAAACAAACAGTTTTAGAAACTAGTCAAAGTGCTAAACGAGGGTATATTTAGCCGCTTAAGATTGGGTAAAGATAAGAATGTTCTGTTACGAAAAAAAAAAAAAAAAAAAAGTATCCGCGACCATATGCAGGGCGTGGCAGAAGTAATGGGAGTCAATAGGATATTAAAATAAAATTAAAAAAGAAAATAACAAACTCCCATGAGCCTTTACCGGAAGAACCCACCGCGCATATGTGAGAAAAAGGACCAACTTTCAACCTTCAAGATAATCCCTCGGTCATTCGAGTTAACTGTGTGTAGTCGATACCACGGTCAGGGGGATATCCCTTTGCCACGGGCATCTATAAATATAACCGTCTTTGTCTCTTTCTTTTTCGTTCCTAGAATTCCTCCCTTTTCAGCACGACCACCAAATGAGATGGGTTAAAAGTAAAACCCTTGTAAGGTTCAAAGTCATAATTGAACATACAACTCCGACAAGGGTTGAGAGACAAAACATTTTAATACTACAGCACATGAATAAACAAGATACATAAACAATAGAAGATGGAATAGAATAGTGTACATAAACATACATACATAAAAGTCACAGACAAGATAATATAAAAGGCACAGACATGAGACTAAGAATAGTCCATGCTGCATAAATCACTTACAGTGACTAGTAGCCGGCGTTGCGGGCCGAAGCCCCTACGAGAAGGGAATAACAATTGTCTAACCCATGTGGGTACCTACGAGGTTGTGTAGAAAAGAGGAAAAGAAGTTTAAATTAGGCGCTTATATACCAAAGCCCCTGGTGGCCGGCACGTAAACCCAGTGGGGAGATAACTCTTCCAGGCAAAGGGAAGATAATCCCCACACCCTAAAAACACGCACCAAGAATAACCACCGCTATCTCTTAAACCTAAAACACCAAACCTCTTGCTGCCTCATAGGCTACCCTACGTATTCAGCCTCACAAGGGATATGGATTGTGGATGTTCACAAAAACAAAGGAATATTACAAGTTATGTTATGTCCCCCCCCCACAGCAGTCATGTGGACAGGTCGGTCGTTTGTGAGAGTTGTTTTAGAGTAGGGCCGGTTTAGCTCAGTCGGTTCAGCGTCCGACTAGGAGCCACAAGGTTCCGGGTTCGAAACCGGCCATCGCTAACTCAGCGTATGAGTAGAACAGTGATCTTTGCGGCAAAGTGAGGAGCTGGTGGTAGGTACAGTGCCCCACCTCCGACGCTAAAATAATCTCCTTTGTCTAGCGCAAGAGAAAAGGGGATAGACTTCCTCGCTGTCTGGCTGATACCGACTTTAGGCCTCCCCGACAACTTTACCTTTTTTATGCGTAGTGGTTCTGTTTGTTTATTTGTTTTACGGCATATCAACGCATATGGGTCATTTAATGCCAACAAAGTTTTTTAATAAATTCTTTCTTAATGGATACTCAATTCTTTTTTCATAAACATATTTTTCTATTTAACCCATAGACGGGACCCTAACAGGTACTACCACTCCGGGTGAAAGTGGACCTGGGAGCAATGGTAATGAAGGGAAGCTCCACATTCCCCAGAGCTCCAGAGTAGGAACTTCACCATCATATAGAGTTTAACGCCATATTCAGGATATGAAGACCCTCAGAAAACACATATATCATAAAAAGGGCTGGAGCATGCCATAAGGACAATAGGGTTGGGACAATCATATAGGTGCTAGGGCTTGACGAGACCAGCCGATTGATCAGAGGGAGCCTCTCCAACCGCCCGTCTAGTCAAAGTAATGGACAAAGTGGAGTGTTGCATCTTATGGACTGTTCATCCACCAGAATTCCGTCCTTAAGCGTCATGGGTCGCCACCCACGGCCAACAGGTGGCCCCATTGGCAGAGGTGCAGTCGGTATATTCTAAAGCTTCAGCCAACAGGGCTAGCGTAGTGGTCACTTTGTACCGATAAGAAATTTGTCAAAATATCCATGACACTCGTATAGGCATTTACCCAACCCGTCCGCCACGGGTAGGATGTGATACAAGGTCGCAAGTATAAGGCACCCTGCAAGGATTGAACTCGCTATTCAGTAGTAATAAATCTGCGAGATTAGCTTCCTATTCATAACAGGGAGAAATGGGGGGGGGGAGTAGATAGATTGTATTGCTTGTTTGTTGTTTGTTTATTGATTTTAACGGCATATCAACCCGTCTGGGCTTATGTCATGCCTAACGGTTAGCATTATTGGGGATTATGTTGTATGGTATTGATTTGTTTCATGTCTATATTCTATGGTATAATTTTATTTCCTTCAAAAAAGAATATCCTCCATGTTGACATTTTCAAACAGATCTTTCATATTGTTTGCATTAAAATAATGGTTTCTGATGTGAGCAAAAAACCTGCATTCCATGAATAAGTGTTTGACATGTTCCACATTGTGGTTGTTGTTCTTGTTTGTGTATATAGGGGTGCGTTAGTCTTGTGTGACGAATGTTAGTCTTGTAAATAGCAAATGTTTGCTTGCCTTTAAAATCAGCATTTGAAATTCTGCCTTTTTTTTTATTTCTCTAGTCTGGAATGTATTGACACTGTTTATCATTAATGTCTGACCTATAACACAGGAAATTCCGGATACATCATAAATGACGGACCTTATTTGCTAAAAAAACAAAAAACCTTTTCCTATTTGACAGAGACGAAGACAAAGACAGAGAAAAAGAGACTGAGAGAGGGAGAGAGAGAGAGAGAGAGAGGAAGACAAAGACAGAGAAAAAGACACTAAGAGGGAGAAAGATAGAGAGAGAGAGAAGAGAGAGAGAGGAGAGAGAGAGAGAGAGAGAAAGAGACACACAGATATATATATATATGTTGTGTGTTGAGATAATGAGAGTTCGCTCGCAGAATAAAAAGAGAAAGAGAGAGAGAGGACGATAAAAACTGAAGAGAACAAAATGGTACTTAATCATCAAACTCTACTTTTAAACACTCATGTGATTTTCATTCATTCAGATCTTCGAGACCTAATCTAATCTTATTATAATAGAGATAGTGTGTTTGTCTATAACCGAAACTATATTACTACTCAAATCACAATTCCCTTAGTTATTTACGTCACATTCTCTATGATTTTATTTTTATTTAAACGCCGGTTTGGCTTAGTCGGTAGATCGTCCGACAAGGTTCCAGGTTCGATACCGGCCCTCGCCAACTAAGCGTATGAGTAGCACAGGGATCTGTGCAGTAAAGTAATGAGCTGGTGGTAGGTGTGGCGCTCCACCCCATAAGCCAAAACAATCTCCTTTGTCTAGCACTTGTGAAAAGGAGATAGACTCCCTGGCTGTCTGGCTGATATTGACTTGAAGCCACCCCGACGACATTATTAATACGGTTGGCCATATCTACAGGTATTTGCCTCATACCCCACTTGTATGGGCTGGGCACAATGCCTCGTTTTAACGTGGGCCCACTCACAAGCCGAAGGTTATGGGTGGGAAAGAACGAAAATTGCGTCGATCCCTTCGGCATTCCCCCTCAAGGGGGCGCCTCAGGCGCTGGGCAATAAACCAAGCCTTGCCCCTTTAAGTAAATGGGGCAGGTATTGCCTGGGGGATAGCTCCATGGCATCGACGCTATTAACTTGTAAAGATCCAGGGCCGAAGACACTGGACCCCCACCCCGAGGGGCGGGCTTATCTACATACTAATAACATGCAATTGTATTTATATATACAACAAAAACCGGTTAACAGTGTGAACGGGAAGTCTAATTTGTATTGATGTTAAGAATTTGATTTTAATAAACATGTGTTTAGTATGATTGATTTCTAATTGTTTGGTTTTATCTTAACGAATATCAGCAAAAATCTCTTCAATAAATCTTAAAAGAAATCCATTAACAAAAAGAAATAACTGTAATTCTATTGTTTGCTTCCTATTTTAACTAAATAGTTAAATTATTATTTAGTTTCATTAGCCTTTCTAATTTAATCTATTTCATTACATTAAAACTTAAATACTTGGACCCGGATGGTGCATATATTTGCTGGTAAAAATAATTTACAGTAATATGGCATCAAATATTCCTATCGAATAATTTTCAAACAGATCTATTTGACCTATAGCTTGGATACTAACACTGCTAGCCATGACACCACAATCGAACGCCCACCATTGCATTCGCACCTAATGCAAATCGTGCCCCCTCTATCTCTCTCTCTCTCTCTCTCTCACACACACACACACACAACACACACACACACACACACACACATGATTGATTAGTTCTTGATACGAGGAAATATACTTACCTATGGGATTATCCTCGTATTCAGCCTTTGCGCAGAAACTAACTTCATCAGATTCGACCCGATTTTGAAGAAGAGAAGACGTGATTGTCGTCTCTCCTGGGTCAGCCTCATCTCCGCGGAGGAATAATCAATATGGGCTAATAAAACTTGATCAAGTAAAACCAAATTTTGTTTTAATCAATTAAATGAATGTTAAGACAATGACCAACTCAGCTCAGCCCAGCAGAGAATTAGCAAGGAAGAAAGTCAAACTCCAGCAGATAGAAGTCGGCCAGACAAGATAGAAGAAGAAACAAGTAACCTAACCTGCAAGTGAAATTACCAAATAAGAACTCCCAAATCTAATATGTGTCTCTGTCTCTCTCTTATATATCCGAGTATGACAGAAGGGTATATACGCCTTGTAATGGTTGAAACAATGGCGTTTGGCTAGTGTTCTAAAAATAGAAAAATGTAGACACACTGGCACCAAGAATTTAAATTCGGGCGGTAAAATAAGGACCGTTTCTTTTAGATGGGAATATGAGAGTTAGCAGTAAGAGGTAGATAATAATAGGAGTAGGAGGCAGGATCACTGAAAGGGACACGTGGGAGAAGTCAGTTGACGACTAGAACCCAGAAGGGACAGACCAGCTTTCCACGACAGTCACCGGTAAACCTCAGTCAGCCTTCAGCTCCTGGATCCACACGACAGTTTAAGAGGTTATAACCAAGCTTAGTACAACTTAATGTAAAAGCATAATTTTTCTCAAACCAAAAATAAAACCTCAATTAAAACAACAGTTTGTATTTTCTGTTAATAATTCCTGAAAGAAGAAATACAACAGCCTATACAACAGCTCCACACTGACCTGGAGTGGTAGTATCAGTATTTTATCTATGGGTCAAAAAGTGAGTTTAAAAATGTGTTTAAAAAGAATTTGAATACCCAACAAGAATGAATAAAACAAAAACGTCTTCGGCATAAGATAATCCAAGGGTTCACATGCTGTAAAATCCAACAAGCCAACCAACCAACCAGCCAACCAACCAACCAACCAACTAGCGATTACATCATTAGAGATAGTTACTCTTGGTGTGTGTTGGTCTTGGTGAATGACGGTGGAGGTCATGGGCATTGGGCAGAGCTCTGAATAAATAAAAACCACATGAGCATTTAAAAGTGGAGTTTAATGATAAAGTACCATTTTTTTTTCACTTTAGGTGTTATTTGTCCCCATATAACTGTAAAAGAGGAAAAAGTTTTTATAGCAAATAAGACCCATTCTTTATGCCGTATCCGGAATTTCCTATGTGTCAGAGATTAATGAAAAACGGCCTCAGTAAATACCTGACTGCAGAGGTTCTCAACCAAGGGCCATATGACCCACCAGGGAACATATAACAATTTGGGCTCCAGGCAAGCAAAATATATTCAATTATAAAAACTAGCCAATATATGCAGTCTCCGGGTGCAAGCATTTAAGTTTTAATGAAATAAAATATTAGATTAGATTAGAAAGGCTAATGAAACTAAATAAGAATGCAAAAAGGATTTGAACAGAGGGGGGTATAATCGAAAAATAGAACAACTGAAGCTTACTCTTCCATCACTCCCGTCTTTAATTGCTAAAATTTCCTAATTGAACTATTTAGTTAAAATAGGAAGTAAAGAATAAGATTACAGTTATTTCTTCTTGTTAATCGAATTCTTTTAAGATTTATCCCCGAGATTTTTGCTCATATTCATTAAGACAAAACCAAACAATCAGAAATCAATAATGCTAAGCACATATTAATTAAAATCAATTTTTAGATCAATATGCAAATTAACCTTCCCGCTATTTTATATATAAATACAATTGCATGTTATTAGGATATAGATATGGTCAACAGTATTAATAATGTAAAACAATTTTATTAATAATTGAGGTTTAAATAAGAATAAAATCAAGGAGAATGTGACGTAAATAACTAAGGGAATGTGACGAGTAGTAATATAGTTTCGGTTACAGACAAAAAAAAAACACACACACACAATCTCCATTATATATAGAAGAAGATATAATAGGACTTTTAAACGTCGAATGGCTATGGTGGACCCACCAGAGTAAAATAAGAACCAAAATGGTCCATAGGTAAAAAAAAAAAAAAAAAAAGAAGTTTAAGAACGACTGGAAAGAATAGTTTGAGAAATAAAAAAACAAATCAGCATTTCGAATGCTGATTTTAAAGGCAAGCAAGCTTTTAATATTCACAAGACTAACGCAATATAATCTATCTCCATTTCCCCTCTTTTTGTTAGAACTCTAGTCTCGCAGATCCATTATTACTGAATAGCGAGTTTGATCCTCGCTGGATGCCTCGTACTTGCGACCTTGTGTGACATCCTATCCGTGACGAACAGGTTGAGTAAGTACCTACTAATCTTAGCACAAGGTCAGAACTTGCTGGATGCCCATACTCGCGACCTTGTGTCACATCCTACCTGTGGCGAACGGATTGGGTAATAAGAGGCGTCCTGTCGTGTTGTCATGGTTAGAAAACTTGTTTCACAGATCCATTAGTACGGAATAGGGAATTCGATCCTTGCTGTATGTCTCATACTTGCGATCTTGTGTCATGAGGCGAACGGTTGCATAAATATCTATATTATAATTTGTTAATTATCGCGCTGCAGTAGGTGATCATGGTTAGTTACTAACTTTAATCTGGTACAAGACTCCGGTAGCAGGGCACGTGTTTAATGTCGTGTTCAATGTGCCACGAGTTCCTCTGTCCCCCAACAGGGGTGAAAAACAGATTCTTACTTCTAGGTCATGAGGTTGGTTGGTTGCTTTTTGGTTTACGGCATATCAACCCTTTTCGGATCATTTAATGCCGAATCAAGTCATTTTGATATTCAGTTTCTTACAGTACCTTCTGTCGCTTAAATGGTCACCCATTTAAGTATTGAACAGGCTCATCGTTGCTTAACTTAGGTGATCTTGTGGGAATCGATGTTTTCAAGGTGAGTTGATTTCATGCTGTGAGGAAAGAGAAAAATTCGACTTGGCGCGGTGTTCTTTTTATACATAGATGTTGCTATTGTTACGAATTTGTGGCCATTTTTAGGCTACGGTGAGAGAGCACTTTACAGTGCAGATCCATTGTGTTCCTTAGTGTTCGTTAGAATCCTTTTGGTTGTTCATTAGTGAAGAATCCATGGTTGTTCCTCGGTGTTAGGCAGAATCCTTTGGTTGTTTCTTAGAGAAGGATCCCTGGTTGTTCCTCTGTGTTAGGGAGAATCCTTTTGGTTGTTCCTTAGTGAAAAATCCCTGGTTGTTCCCCGGTGTTAGGGAGAATCCTTTTGGTTGTTCCTTAGTGAAAAATCCCTGGTTGTTCCCCGGTGTTAGGTAGAATCCTTTTGGTTGTTCCTTAGTGAAGAATCCTTGGTTGTTCCTCGGTGTTAGGCAAAATCCTTTGGTTGTTCCTTGGTAAAGAATCCCTGGTTTTTCCTCGGTGTTAGGGAGAATCCTTTGGTTGTTCCCTAGTGAAGAATCCCTGGTTGTTCCTCGGTGTTTGGCAGAATCCTTTGGTTGTAGATTTGTTCGTCCGTGTCGAATACGTGCAAATGAACGGCTTTTAAGATCGGCGATTAAATAGTTAACTAACCACGTATTCGAGCGTGTTGATTGACTGGCTTTAATCCACGCGCCACACAAAGTCTATAAGTTTAAGTGGTGGACTTCAGCACACCTTATATCATAAAATATTCCAACAGGTATGGTAACGTGAAGGTGAAGTTTCTATAGGGAGATTATTAACCTAATTCCACATTAACAAAAGAATACCTTTTTTATATCTCGGCTAAATGCAGGTATTCATATTCATATATTCAAAAGGCCACAGCATAAGCGTAGGAAGGGGTATAAGGATTACTTAAAAAACAACCTTGTAAAAATAAAAATAGATCCTGACAACTGGGAAAAGCTGGCATTGAAGAGAACTGACTGGAGAATTCATGTGGATGATGGTTGTACCAGTTTTGAGAGTGAAAGAATTGAGCATGAAAACTTCAAGCGTCAACTTCGAAAGGGATACACCTGTCATATTGGAGAGAACATGGAGGGTTGGAAATGTCAGATATGTGGTCGAATTCTGCTTTCTAGGGCTGAATATGTCACTCATAGGAAATCTCATCAGGGACAATTCATGCAAACTCCAGGAACAAACAATGTGTCTTGTGCAATCTGTAACAAAGTCTGTAAGTCAGCTTCTGGTCTTAAGAGACATATAGTGGTGCATAAGCATAAAATCTTATCATTGATCCATCTAATACAACGAGAAGGACGTCCTTCCTATGTCATATTTGCATCAAACTTTGTGGATCAGCAGCGGGTTTGATGAGTCATTTGGGGGCTCATGAGAGGAAAGGTTCTGGTGGTGGGGTTATAGGATTGTGAGGGACGGCAGTGATCTGTAAAGATTATGGTATTGCGATATTCCAGGCAGAATGCTCGAACTCAACCAAGGAGACAACGACACGAGGATCGCTTTAAGACACGTGAGGTGTACCTTTTTTTATTAACAGGGACAAATAACAAAGAAACTAGGGGAAAATGACCGACCCCAATACAAAAAGGGATTTTGAGTAGATAACGTTGACCCTTGCACAATTTACCATCATGAGACAGTGGCGAATCAACGTCGTGGTCCAAAGGCGCGGGGGGGGGGGTCAAGAGTTCGACCCGGCGCCCTCTCCGATGGTCAATAAATACTGATTAACATCTTTTAAAAAGCTTCACCAATCCGCGCACTTTCAAATTCTAAGCATTCATAGTTCCGGAATATAGTGGCAAAAGTTAGGCAATATACAAAGTGTGTCAAAAAAGTATCGAGATTTTTTTGTACTTTTGGACACACCTTGTATGCTGAAAAAAAAAATAACGTTCCATTCATTCTTCATTTCTATCTTGGTAAAGACAGGTTTAAACTTGGTACTTTTTTGATACACCTTGTATTCTGAAAAAAATTAATGAATGGAACTTTTTTTTCAGAATACAAAATGTGTCAAAAAGTACAAAAAATGTCGATACATTTTTGACACACCTTGTATATATACAATCAAAGACATGTGGCACAGCAATTATAATATCAAGAAATTGACTCGACGGCACCAGACTGTTTCATTTTTTTCGCTAATGTCTTTAAGAAAAAGCATGATTCCTTCTCTTCTTTTAGTTATTGGTTAATAGTAGGGGAGACAAAATGGATAATTTAGCTTTGGTTAAGGCGAAAAGAAAAAAAAACTCTGAATTTGAAAAGAATTACCTTAAAAACTCTGATTTTGTAAAGAAGGGCCTTAAAATCTCTTAATTTGCAAAGAGGGGCCTTAAAATCTGTTTGCTACAATATACAAAGTGTGTCAAAAAAGTATCGAGATTTTTTGTACTTTTTGACACACCTTGTATTCTGAAAAAAATTCTATTCGTTAATTTTTTTCAGTATACAAGGTGTGTCAAAAAGGTACCAAGTTTAAAGCTGTATTTACCAATATAGAAATGAAGAATGAATAGAACGTTATTTTTTTTTCAAAATACAAAGTGTGTCAAAAAGTACACAAAAGCACGATACTTTTTTGACACACTTTGTATTTCAATGGTATAGCAACGCAAAGGCCTTTAGTTTATGGAAATTTTGCGCCCCTCTCCAGAAGCTGCGCCCGGGGACATCTACCCATTTCTGTCTCCTTCTCTTATTTCGCTACTGCTATGTGTGAATTGTAACAAGTGCCCTGGGTATGACGTTAAACTGACGAGTTGTAATAGCTCGCTTTAGTACAAGGCCTGAAATATGGATCTGCTAGATTAGCTAGTTAACAATTACATCACGTGTCCTGGGTATGATGTTAAACAGCGTCCAGTGGTAAGGTTCCAATTTTGAAGTATCCCTTCATCACCATTACTCCCAGGTTCACTCTGACCCGGAGTAGTAGTACCTGTTAGGGTCACATCTATGGATTAAATAGACAAAATGATTTTATAAATGTATTCTAAGAAATTGAGTTAAAACATTGAATACCCGGAGTGGTAGTACCTGTTAGGATACCATCTATGGGTTAAATAGACTAACAAAATGAATTGTAAAAAATGTGTTTGAAAACAGTTTAAAAAAAAAAGGAATATCCAACAAGAATGAATAAAGCAAAACGACTTCGGCATAAAATAACCCAACAAGGGTTGACATGCCGTAAAATCCAACCAACCAACCAACAACTATTTAATAAGTTTCCCGCCGATTACGTGAAGATTCAGTTGCAGGCGAAGGGGTTAATCCCACAAGTTCCTGTTGACAGTACTTCGGTAGCATTAGTACTTGCATGTTTACATTAAGCAACGTTCAGTTAGGTCATTGCCAAATGGGTAATTATCCAGGTCTACTGTGGTACGTAAGCGTAGTTTTCTTGACGACTCCTGCTCTAGATTTTAATTAATAAAACATCTGGCCCTAAGAACTTGCTAAGTACAATTAATACAATTTAATATTCTGAAGTCTACCATTTGTAAGGTTGAAAAGTTTACAGTACGATTAGGCCCAGTCAGCATGACGTGGCTCTGTGGTACAGCAGTTCAGCGAAAATGTGTGAAAGAAGGTTTTAACGTTGTTGCAGTTAAATCGAACTTAATAGACCTAAATTCCATCATCGTATGTCACCCCGCCGAGAAAAAAAATCAGGGAATTAACCGAATTTAATGAAATTTTCAGTGTTGATATATTAATGAATAAAAGATATAATGCACCAATTATTTTATTTAAAAACTTTTATATTTTTTCAGGTCAGTTAATTTTGAATCACGTATCTTTGAAATATACGTGGTTCAAAGTTATCTGACCTGAAAAAATGTAAAAGTTTTTTTTTTTCGGCGGGGTGACACACGATGGTGGAATTTAGGTCCGTTAAGTTCGATTTAACCGTTGCTTTATGTTTTCTCACAATAGCAGCTAGTAAAAAGGGGGTCGTTAGCAGCAAGGTATAAACAATCGCATGTAAACGTCTTTAAAAGTTCTTAATGGTAATTTAAAAAAAAATGTATATACAAGTAAATATACTTACGAAGCGTATTATAAGTTATCGAGACTGAAGCTGTATTTTGTTACGAGGGTCGCGCGAATTAACTTAACGAGTTTGTAACAAAATATAATTTGATATCGTAGCAGAGGAGGCTTTCGGGTACAGCGATCTATATAATATTACTCTTGTTCCTTAATTTCCCGACCGTTATCATCTTGCAAGACCTTCTGGTTAAAAATGACACCATCCAAATCGTCCGAGTTGAAATACAAAAATTTAAGTCCTGAGTTTTTGGTCTTGCTTATCTGCCGCATTTTTATTTCGTATGTGTTGTCACATCAGCTAAATAATGGACCATTCCGTTTTTACTATAAAAAAAGAAAAGGAAGAAAAGGGCATGCTACACAGAAAAAGTATAAGAAGGAAAGAAAGAAAGAAAGAAAGAGAGTAGGGGAAAGATAGAGATAACGCTAATCTATTTCAATCGAACATAATGAAAAGACGAAAAGAAGGGAGAAAGAAAAAAAGATTGAGAGAGAGAGAGAGAGAGAGAGAGAGAGAGAGAAGAGAGAGAGAGAGAGAGAGAAAGAGAGAGAGAGAGAGAGTTAAATCAAGATTATTATACTTTCTACATATTGAACTATTTCGCAATAGCTCTTAAGAAAAAGACTGAGAGAGAGAGAGAGAGAGAGAAAGAGAGAGAGAGAGAGAGAGAGAGAGAGAGAGAGAAAGAGAGAGAGAGAAAGAAAGAGAGAGAGAGAGAGAGAGAGAGTTAAATCAATATTATTATACTTTCTACATATTGAACTATTTCGCAATAACTCTTAAATAAACATATCAAACGTTGTAATAATTAAATTATCATTCTTTGGTATATCCACAGGTCCTGCTAGTAAAATATCAATACTGAAATGAATTCTAGACAAAACAAGCAAACACAAAAAGCAATTAACATACGACTTAGTTGAACAAATGTTGTCTTTTCATGTATTATTTTTGGCAATAAGCAGTTATTTACAAAATTTGTTTTCGCCCAACAAAGGCGTACAGCTCTTGGCGGATACTGGATGCTGCGCGGAGGACCTGTCGGGGGCGATGAATGATTGGGCTAGAGATTGTCATGGATAGCCTTGCTGCTTATGTAACATGATGATGATGATGATAATATAACATTACATCCCCACAGACACAACTCGCTGTATCAGGATATGTCACTTGATAGTATACTAAAAGAGTGACAACAATAAGAGCGGAAAACTGAGCGACATTCCACCAGAATATATCCTGTGTTCGTTTTGCTATAAGAAGTTCTATGTATAAATTCGTTGAAGGAATGCATCTATTTATGAAAAGGTTTTGTAAGACATAAATTGTGGAAATATTTAAGTCAGTCATTCACCTTTATTTAATTTTATGGAACACCTATAAAATAATTTGGATGTTATAAGATGAAATAGTTGGAGAACATTTTGAGCAACACTTATGTCAGAGTAATAAGGTAGCACACTACGTGACGATAATTTTACTATAGTAATACATTGAAAATTATTTTACAATAACCATGCTGTGGAATGGGTTTATTGTAATAGTACATACACCAGATTATTTTACTATAGAAATGCACCAGAAATTATATCATTATAGAAATTCATTGAAATTAAATTACTACAGAAATGCACCAAAAATGACATTATTATAGAATAATTGAAAATCATTTACTATAGAAATGCACCAAAAATGATATTATTATAGAAATTAATTGAAAATCATTTTACTATAGAAATGCACTAGAAATGATATTATTGTAGAAATTAATTTAAAATCATTTTACTAGAAGGAGACATTGTAAATGATTTTACTATAGGAATGCATGGAGAATGATTTTAATATCTGTTTTTAGGAATACATTTGAAAGTTTTTTTCTTTTTTTTGTTTTTTTCGTTAGAACGGATATTAATGTCATAGCTGTAGGTTCCGCTAGGTAATTATGGAGTGGCAAGAGGTTTAATGTTTTAAAGTTTAAAAGATGACTTTCCTAGGGTTTGCTTTTAACCCCATCTTATTTGGTGGTCACGCTGAAAAGGAAGGAATTCAAGGAACGAAAAAGAAAGAGACAAAGACAAAAGGTGGTTTTATGATTTAGGCTTTATTCACGGGTCATAGCCACCACGTGGCAAGGAAATATCTCCCTGGCTAATTGTAGTGTCTAGACACAGTTAAGGCCTAAGTCAGAATGGCCGAGAGATTCTCTTGGGGGTCGGAAGTGGGTCCTTTTTCCCACACATGCTCAGGGGGTTCTTCTGGAGAAGGCTCATGGGAGTTAGTTATTTTTTTTATTTTTTTACTTGGATTCTATTTTATTCCCCACATAATACACTCTGTGACCATTATCACTGTTCGCAAGCAACATAATCATGTTACTGTTCAAATGTTGACTAACAACGCTCAAAATCTTTTAGAGGCCGCAGAAATTTTTAGTGTATGGTTCCCTTCTTTTTATTGGATAAAAAATATTTTCCATTTGTACTGATTGCTCAAAACATTTTATCTTTATTGTTAGCTTTTATTTTTTTATTATTCAAACAAAGAATATTTTAAGCGTTTTAATCCTACTCCAAATTTGAGATAAACTCTAAGAAACTGCGTGTCGATATTTGTGAAACAACCTAAAATTATATATATAACTAGGCGGCCTAAATTCCGACCGGGGAATCCCTATTTCTACACCGCTATTGTGGATCGGTATAGCCAATAATACTATTAAGTAACAGATTACAAGAGTTTAAAGTTTTAAGTTATCTTTCAGCCTTAAGTCTAGGAGGGGTGTTCATCGAGGTGGAGGTCTCAGTCCTAACTGTCTCTTAAGTGCTCATAAGCATAACCAAACAATGGTACACATTCCTTCCTAATCTCCCGATTATGAGTAGACGTTAAGTAACTGCTTTTTAATTTAGAAACACAATAGGGTCGTATAATTGACATATCTACTACTTTATGTTCTAAATATTGCAAAGACAAAAATAATTGTCTTCCTCTGGGTCATGTCACGTATCTGTTGGTCATATGATAAGTTAGTCCCTTAAAACTTTCTCTTTTGTCCCCGGTCTTCGAAGAAATAAGACCTATCTGTTTTAATCCTAGCGCGCGGAGCGTTTCGTTTCTGTACGTAGAACAGAATAGAGACTTTTCAACTTTCTAATTATTCATTGCACCTTGCCATGAAAACCATGGAAGACACAGTAAGTATTTTCTAACTATCATTTGTTTATTTGTGGAATATTATGTACAATTAACCTGTTTGGAGATATATGTATTATGATCTTTTGTTTTTACATATTATGTATATCAAACATTCATATGTGTGATGTTCATGCGAGTTAATTGTTTGTCTTTCCTTGCCGAATGTTCAGTGTTAGTGTATCCATGGATTCACTAATGCATTATAAGGACTTCGTGTTGGTCATAAATTAATACCAGCTATTCTTACGATATAAAGTAATTTAATAAAAGGTCAATTCAGAAACTTACTTGTTACGTCACCCAATCCACATTAAACTAGACACCTATCGTTGATACTAGAAGAGCAGGGGTTACTGGTTAAGGAGAGTCGAGGGTACGAAGTTAAACAATTTTAGATGCCCATGAACTTTCTTTAATACATGGAAAGTAAATTATTACCATTGGGAACCTGTCCATAAAAATAATTTGAACTCGGTTCGCCGAGTCCATTTCCTAAGACGATAACCATTACATAAGGAACGTCCCGGACTAGCATTGTCGGGTTAACTAGAAAATAAAAATGGGTTTACTCAGAATTCGCTTACCCGGCCCAGAACGGGGGTCCAGTGGTTTCGGCCTTGGACCGGTTAAGTAATTAACGGCGTAAATCCAGGGGGCTATCCCCCCAGACAACACCTGCCCCCTTGATTTAAAGGGGCAGGGCTGGGTTTATTGCCCAGTGCCCGAGGCGACTCCTTGAGGGGGAATGACGATGGGATCTACGCATTTTTGCACTCACCAACCCATGAGATTCGGTTCGTAGGTGGCCCCACATCAGTTGTTTGTATGGTTGTTGTTTTACGGCATGTCAAACGTTTTCGAGTTATTTAATTCCGAATCAAGTCATTTTGATAAACAAAAGACCCAGTTTGCTTACAGTAACAGCTATTGCTTAAATGGTCACCCAATTAATTATGGAAAACGCTCATTGCTGCTTAACTCGGGGTCCGGTGCTTTCAGCGTGGCTTGACCATAAACTCTATATTTGGTGAGTATAATGATATCCATCAATTGCTTACAGAATAAATATTCTGATTTAAAATGAAAATAAAATGTACTTCTTTTTAAGATTAGTTGACTTTCTTATAAATTACGATACCCACAAGAACCAATCAATAGCAACAGACTGCAAATTGTTTTGGCTTTCACTGTTTTTAAAAAAACAATTTCGTTTCTCTATTATTTTTTTCTCTGTATAATGAAAATTAAGCTAGAGAGATTTTTAAAAATAAAATGTCTAGATGAAAACAACAGTTAACAAACAAGCAAAACATGACAGTAACCTCAATTTTCTTTAATCCCAGAAAACAAGTGCAAACAACAGCAAAAAAATTCAACCGAAAAATCATGGCTGCCAGTTCGTCCTTTCTTTTATTTTGATTTTTTAATCTTTTATTTAAAAAAACAAAAAACTTCTTCGTCAGCTTGTTTTTCTATTGGTTAATGACAACCATTTAATTTTCAAACAATTTCAATTAAGTTATCAAATAAAAACTTTCAATATTCTTTTATGTAAAACCAGAGCCAGCAGGAGTTAATCGGGATGTGGTCCTACCTTTTCTTGGCTATCAGCAAAGATAGGATTAGATGTTTTAGTTTATTGCATCTATGTCAGACATAATAAACAAATTAATTCCTTAAGTTTTTAACAAGCATATACGCTTACTTTTCAAGATAAGGAAAACAAAAAAACAAAAACAAAAACAAAAACAAAAAAAACGAAGAAAAGAAAATCTTAAATTAATTGTACGAAGGTTGTCCTACATATCATTGTTCTTAAGGCTGTGGCGACAATGAATTTATATTTTTATTTTGTACTTATGAAACCAGCACATATTATAGAATAATGTGTATATTTTAATGCTATTTATAAAAAAAAAAAAGAAGAAAAACAAGAAAAGAAAATACGACGTTATTTTAAAGTCAGTCATTTAAATGTTGGAATTAAAACATTTGTAAATGAAAAGAATGTGCAATACAAAGTGAAGTGTTTTTTTTTTAATTTTCTGGTGGTTTATGGGAGATTATACATCGTATGCTTTATAACTGAATTATCTCCCTTAGATGATTCGTAGGTCTGGTCATCATCATCATCATTATCAGTTCGTGCTGGAAGCCCGGATACCCAGGACTCTCTCTCTCTCTCTCTCTCTCTCTCTCTCTCTCTCTCTCTCTCTCTCTCTCTCTCATCTCAATATATATATATATATATATATATATATATATATGTAGGGCAGACTGGGCTCTTTAACCTTGGGTAGGTAACCTGTCTAGGAGAGGGATAACTCTGAATTCAAAATTCTTGAGGGCAGTCGTTGATTGAGTTCGTGGCATTCCTTGATGCACCAATTCTTTCCTATCGACTGTGCCAGAAAGTGTGGAATGGTCCTACACAAGACTTCACCACTATAAACAAATCACTGTGTTGGTTGTTCACTGGATGAACACTCATGCGTCGAAAAACGATGAGAGAGTCCATTTATATATATATATATATATATATATATATATATATATATTACACAGACAAAACAGATTCATATGACACACTCTCTCTCTCTCTCTCTCTCTCTCTCTCTCTCTCTCTCTCTCTCTCTCTCTGAGGAATGTGGAACACTCCTCTATCGTTATTGCTCCCAGGTACTCTCTGACCAGGAGTGATTGTGCCTGTTAGGGTTCCATCTGTGGGTTAAATAGAAAAAATGTGTTTAAAACAAATTGAGTACCCATCAAGAATGAATAAAACAAAAACGTTTTCTGCATAAAATGACCCAAAAAGGGTTGACATGCCGTAAAACCCAAACAAACAACCAACCAAAATCAACAGCACATGCACATACTGTAACCATGTCAAAATCGATATCTTCAGCGTGTTGAAATTTTATCTTCGTCAGTATATCTAAATATACTTTTAAGCTTTGCTTCGTTTTTACATTATACATATACTAGCAGGACCTGTGGATATAACATAGTATGATAATTTAATTATTACAATGATTGATATATATATATATATATATATATATATATATATATATATATATATATGCTTAAGAGCTATTGCATTGTTCAATGTGTAAAAAGTATAATAATCTTGATTTAACTCTCTCTCTCTCCCCCCCCCTCTCTCTCTCTCTCTCTCTCTCTCTCTCTCTCTCTCTCTCTCACTCACTCACTCACTCTTTTTTTCTTTCTTTTCATCTTTTAATTATGTTCGATTGAAACAGATTAGCGTTACCACTTCTGTGCGCTCACCCCCTATATCTATATTTCCCTTACTCTCTTTTCTTTCTTTCTTATTATATTTTTCTGTGTAGCATGTCCATTTTCTTCTCTTTTTTTCTTTATAATAAAATTGGAATGGTCCATTATTTAGTTGGGGTGATGCCACTCATAAGAAATAAGAATTCAGCGGATAAGCAACACCAGATAATCAGGATTTACATTTTTGCACTTCATCTTGGACAATTTGGATGGTCCCATTTTTAACTAGATGGTGTTTCAAGATGATAACGGTCTTACAATTAAAGAACACGAGTATTAATATATAGATAGTTATGATTCAGATTAACGCTAAGGGAATTTTTAATCTGCAAAATCTTTATAGTGCTCTATGCACGGAAATGCAGAGCAATATCATGTTGTATACCCCGGATTAGCTCAGTCGGTAGAGCGTTCGGCTAGAAACCACAAGGTTCCTAGTTCGATTCCGGCCCTCGCCAACTCAGCGTTATGAGTAGCACAGGGATCTGTGCGGTAAAGTAAGGAGCTGATGGTAGGTCTGGTGTTCCACCTCAGATGCATAGACAATTTCCTTGGTCTAGCGCTAGTGAAAAGGGGATAGACTCCCTCGCGTATTGGCTGATACCGACATTAGGCCGCCCGACGACTTTACTTTTTATATTTTATACCCCTTATAAGACATCGAGTATATAAACGGGAGAGAGACTGACTGATAGAGCAGAGATGGTAAAATGAGATAATGGTTCTTACTTGTTAGACGCTGTCTCTAATTCTACCTTGTCGGGCGCCATATTCTCTTAATGGGCTTGCATCTCTTCGGGGCTTTCTGTTAAGGGTTGGTTCTTCTTCTTTGCAATGTGTCATCTCTTGTTATCTAATTAACCCAACAGACAATACTTGTTGTTTTCTTCTAAATCTTTATTACCACAACCCAGCCCATGATTTCACCGCGGGGTGGGGAGGGCGACTTTCAGAGCCGACAATAGCATCTGCGCTCCTCGAAGGTTTGTTCGCATCTGAAAGTAAACTATCTCACGCCTAATCGCGCGTTTTTCAAGGGGTCAAGTAAAAAGGTTATTATCCGTCAATAACTGTCGGGTAACTTTCCACTGTACATTTTGAATCTAACGAACCTTATTCAAATATTCTCTATTACAGGTACGTACGTAAATTATAAGCTGCTTATGAATTATGTAACAATCAGAATATATCTCCAGTATAAGATGAGATAATAAAACAGGATAAAAACTCACGACACAGTTGAACTAGTATTCAACATGTACCAGCTCACCTGACGATCGATAACATTATTATTATTATTATTATTATTATTATTATTATTATTATTATTATTATCACCAACAACAACCTGAAACCATAAAAGACTGACCTCGGCATTGAAGAACCGAACAAGAGTTGACATATCGTAAAACCAACAAGCGCGTCCCATCATGATGTAATGGTTAGCAAGCTAGTCTCGCAAATCCATTAGAACTGAATAGCGACTTCGATCCTTGCTGGATGCCCGTACTTGCGACCTTGTGTCACATCCTACCCGTGGTGAACGGATTGGATAAATACCTACCGTAAAAACCAATCAACCAGCTTGAAAAATGTAAATACCTCATTACAGAACTTTAAACAGTAGTATGAATGTCGAAGAATGTATCAACTAGCACATAATGATCAAAATAACAATGATGGGGATATTCGTTTCAGTTAATCCATAGAATAATGATATTACTCAATCTGTAGACATCAAACGAAACCAATCTATAATTTCCATTCCGATCTACAGAAGCCATACATGACTAGAGAATGTCGTGGGTAAGGCAATGCAATATTCATTCCCATTTAATTGCAAAGAAAATATTCATACATTTACAGTAAGGTTACTGCATACACAGGACAATGCATGTGTATACGTATATACGACTTGGAGGATTGGTAAATCTCTCTCTCTCTCTCTCTCTCTCTCTCTCTCTCTCTATATATATATATATATATATATATATATATATATATATATTATATATATATAATTAAATAAGTGTATTTTGGCAGCATTTTTTCTTTTATACAAGTTTTGTTGACTGTACAGAAATTCCTGTTGAAGTTTTTTTGATTTTCTATTTTCAGGACCTTCTTTTTGGTGTCAGGATGTAATGGTTAACATCCAGAAGGTTTCAAACAAGCGCATTTTTCGGAATAAGTTTATATATATATATATATATATATATATATTATATATATATATAGTCTACACGCATTTTCATGCACACGCGCATGACAACATACGCACACGTACAAACAAAAAAGCGCATTCACGTAAACATGCAACACGAGAATACAGTTATAAAAAATACCATCTGTAACCTTTTCAAAAAAAAATGTCATTTAACTAAAAATGCCCAAGACAACGACTTCAGTTCCATGATCTTCTGAAAAAGAGATTTTATCTCGAAATATCAAGAATAAATTACAGGTTAACAAACAACACCATTGTTACCTTATCATTTTTTCTTTACACCTGCATTGTGATAGCCTTCAAAATCAACCTCCACACCAATATATACACAATGCCTCAAGCAAATTATAAAACTCTCTTATATATATATATATATATATATATATATATATATATATATATAGTGTGTGTGTGTGTGTGTGTGTGTGTGTGTGTAAAATTATTAAGATTGAAGCTGTATTTACCAAGATCGAAATGAAGAATGAATGGAACGTTAATTTCTTTCAGAAGACAAGGGGTGTAAATAAGTGCCGAGTTGAAGCTGTATTTACCAAGATGAACAATGAATGGAACGGTAATTTTTTTTTCAGAATACAAGGTGAGTCAAAAAAGTACAAAAAAATCTCGATACTTTTTGACACACCTTGTATATATACTTGCTAACCTCTATTATTTGTTCTTTTATATGTGCTGACTTACTGTCAAATTCTTTGTTATGTAAATGAGCTATTTTTCTCGTGGGTGTTTTTAGTTTTTAGTACTTTTAGATTAAAATTTGGAGTCGCTTCTTTGCGTGTTTCTTAATTACGTGAAAGAAACAAGAATGAATAGACAAAAAAAAAATGAAAGGAAGGAGATGAAAAGAACAAAGAAACGGATACAGCAAGAAAGAAGGAAGAAAAAGACGAGAAAAAAAAAGCAACAAGAAAAAATAAAGATACAAGAAGAAAAGAAGAGAAAGAAGAAAAAGAAGAAAGTAATAAGTAGATGAATTGAAACAAACAAGAATGTTGTCTTAACAAATCGTGGAAAGAACATCCCACAAAAAGCAGATGTACGGGTACACAAACCATCCGAGTAAGACGAGCGAGACATGCTGGACACTGCTGGAGAAGTTAGGACGAACTCATAAGCGATGAGTGGAAGCCTGCACACGTTCTCGCCAAATTTGGTCCGTCCAGCAAAGACCTACATTGATCAGCACTGTACGGATTCTGGATGCCGCACAGAGGACATCTCGAGGACGCTGAACGATAGGGACGGCTGGAGATAGATTGTCATGGATATTCGTGCAGCTAGCTTGACCATGATGATGATAATGATGATATATATATATATATATATATATATATATATATATATATATATATATATATATATATATATTTCGAACCTAGCGTGAAGCAGTCTGCCTTGTTTAGTCACACTAATGAGCCGTGTAACGGCGAAACAGGTTTGTATCTGAATGACAATACATATGCTCTCCGCCCCTGGTGGGTTGAGCTCTCTGGAAATTGAATTTTATGGTGACCGCTAAATACACAAAAATTGCATAACTCTCTTTAAATAGGATAGAGCACTTCCTAGTGGCCTAGTATATTTATAACAAAAAAAAATTCCATTAAAAAAATGGGTGGAGATGGCACAGTGGTATGATGTCTGACTGATGACAATTCGGTCGGGTTTCGAACCCAGGCTAAAGTAGCCTGCCTTGCCTAGTCACACCGATGAGCCGTGAAACGGCCAATCATGACTACATGTTAATGAATATATATATATATATATATATATATATATATTGGGAGAATATGTGCTTAATTGAAGTCGTACCTAATTTTGAAAATTAATTAATTAGGCGGGCATACCTATTCAAATGTAAGGCTAAACAAATCGAGAAAAATCAATCTCTGTATGCCGAAATGTACATACAGAGATTGATTTTCTCGATTTGTTTAGCCTTACATTTGCATAGATATGCCTGCCTAATTAATTAATTATTAATTAATTAATTTTCAAAATTAGGTACGACACATATTCTCCCAAAAATTGTCGGCTAAAAAAAGCCATATCCAAACACATCGTTTGTTTATTTACTTCTCATATATATATATATATATATATATATATATATATATATATTGTGTGTGTGTGTGTGTGTGTGTGTGTGTGCATATATATATATATATATATATATATATATATTACATACACACACACACACACACACACACACACACACACACATACACATATACATATATATATATATATATATATATATATGGCGTCAGTAAAGTCTCTTTACAACTTTAAAAATGATTACAAAACAAATGAACAGACAAATATGTGGATATTATAACAAAATGAAAAGTGCATATTGAAGTTTATTTGCCTCGTTTAATACACCTCTACATGAACACTATCATTTCCACAAAGCACTTTAAGACGAGACTCGATTTCTTGCCATGTTCTCTGTAGCAGAACCTTATCAAAAATCACAGTGGAATTAATGATCTTTTGCTTTAGGTCAGTGATGTCATCCTTGTTCGATACACGCTATCTTTAGCATAACCCCACAGAAAGAAGTCCAGGGAAGTGATATTAGGAGAACGAGGTAAAGAGGCTTTATGGAAACCATATATATATATATATATATATATATATATATGTACTCCGAACTCTAGAACATATGATCTTTAGGCACCCCTTTTTGATCTCGATTAAGAAAGGACAAGTTTTTCATTTACACCGTCAATTGTTTTAACATACGATTTTTAGATTTCTTAAAAATTATAAAACTAACCCCTAACCCTAACCCCTAACAAACAACCGGATATTGACGATGTAAATGAAAAACATGTCCTTTCTTAATCGAGATCAAAAAGGGGTGCCTAAAGGTAATATGGTCCAAACTTTAGAACTTTCGATTGTACGTGAATGCCCAGAAAAAAACGAAAGAAATGATAATGTCAATATGAAGTTCATATGTTTTTTTTTGTGTGTGTGTTTTTTTTTTTTTTTTTCAGATTAATCTAGAACGCGTGTGAAATCGGCACAGTGCTGACTTACAAATTCCTTGAATTATTCGAACCACAGAAGGAGGCAGAAGGAAATGACCAGATGGGGGGAGGGGGTGAGACTGCATCATATAACACACATGTGCATGGACGCACCCACCCTGTCCGTGTGGGTGTGTACACATGGCCTTGTGTGAATATTCTGCCATGTAAACACGTTTGCACTGATGCATTTAATATATCATCAGAATTAATCCACCATATTTTCTTCCGCAATTTTTACTAAATACGCGTTTGTTCGTCGATGTATAGATGCGGAAATTATGCCATCTTATTTAACAGGAGCATATCACTTTCTACACACACACACACACACACACACACACACAATTGTGTGTGTTCATATCAACCATTTTATTTACACAATCTATCCATTCATTTCAATCTCAATATCTATATATCTAACTGAGGCTATTGATGTATCTAACTCGTTCTCTTAATATCTATTATCTATCTATCTATCTATCTATCTATCTATCTAACTCGTCCTCTTAATATCTATCTATCCAACTCGTCATCTATCTATTTATCTATCTTCTCTTAATATCTATATAACCATCCATTTCCTTCTCTTAATATCTATCTATGTATCTAACTCTTTCTCTTAGTATCTATCTATCTATCTATCTATCTATCTATCTATCTATATACAGCGAATTCAGTTAACCAAACGCACACATTTGACCATATTTATATCATTTGCATTATTTTCAAAACACTTTCGTTGCCTGATCTCTGCTACACATCAAGAAACCAATGGTAGCAAAATTGTTCCAATGCAAATAAATATAAACTAAAACATTTATTTATCTATCACTCTCTCTCTCTCTCTCTCTCTCTCTCTCTCTCTCTCTCTATATATATATATATATATATATATATATATATATATATATATATATATATATATATATATATATATATATATACGTTTTTTTCAAAAGCGAATGTTATAAAATTCCAACTGCAGTTTCTTGCCGGAGCAATTCTTCAATTCGCTTTAAAAAAAAAAAAGTATATTTAGCTCTTTTATTGAGCACTTTTAACTCGATTTTATTAACCCAGAAGTAAATTTATTTGCTTCGTGGATTGACAAAAATCCGTATATATATATATATATATATATATATATATATATATATATATATATCGGTTTCTTACAATCTATCTAACCCGTTCTCTCTATTGATATCTATCTATGTACCTATCCATTTAACGCGGCCTCTGAATATTTATGTTTCTATCAATCAAACTCGGTATCTATCTCATCCTGTTAATATGTATCTAAAATCAGCATAATGTATTAATTTATCAAGCTGGAATATTTCTTTTTATAGGAATCTTTCAACAGCAAACGAAACCGTAAACCGCACATTTTTAACAAAGGCATATTTAGTCCAATCGATGCACGCACGATGATTATTGGGCGAGAATTTGCTTGGGGTAAAGGCTGAACCCATTGCATATTTAAGCGACGGGGAATTCAAAGCTCGCTGCATTGATCGACTGTTTTTAATTTTCATCAAAGGAAAAAATGCAAATAGACTGAGATGGTTAGATATGTAAAGGTTAAGACAGCGAGTGCAAGGACTGCAGGCAAAAGAGTGAGAGAGAGGGAGGGGAGGGAGAGAGAGAGAGAGGGGGAGAGAGAGAGAGAGAAAGAGAGAGAGAGAGAGGAGGGGTCTGAGATAGGAAAGAAAGAAATAGTAATCTGAATGAAAGAGGGGAAGACATACATGATGAAAACAGTAAAATAGCGAAAGAAGAAAAAAAAGAGCAATAAAAAGAGACAGTAAAAAGAAAGAAATGAACAGAGAGTAGATAAAAAAGAAAGAAAAGAAATGTGAATAAGAGAGATAGATAGATAGAGAGAGAGAGAGGGGGGGGGATACAGAGAGAATTGTAAAACAGAGAAAGGGAGAAAAAGAGTGAGAAATAAGTAAAGTGAGAGTATTGAAAAGAAAGGGAAATAAATCGTAAGGTTATTGAAAGAGAAAAAGGCATAGAGATAGAGAAAATGATAACACAGAGAAAGGAAGAAGAAAAGAAAGGGAGAGAGAGAGAGAGAGAGAGAGAGAGAGAGAGAGAGAGAGAGAGAGAGAGGGAGGGAGAGAGAAGTAGGGTAATAAAGAGACAGAAAAAAGAAAGAAAGACGTGAACGGTGAGAGTGGAAAAAAGAAAGAAGAAATAAATAGTTATACAATTGAAAGAGGGGAAGGTATATATAAAGCGGAGGAAGAGAGAGAGAGGGAGAGAGAGAGAGAGAGAGTGAGAGAGAGAGAGAGAGAGAGAGAGAGAGAGAAGGGAAAGAGAGATGAAGAGTCAGAGTGTCCAAGTAATGTATATTAAACTTCTTTCCTGATGTTGTATAAGTAGAAGTTGATGCCAACAAGTTAATAACTCATAGTAGAGTTTGCACTCCCTTAATTCAACAATCTTAGAACCCGGATATAAACAGACCATATAAAATGGCAGAAAACAGAAACTTACCCCAAGAGGAACCCCTATGTAAACATGGCCGACATCTAGTTTTCCCAGCTCATTTTACACACACACACACACACACACACACACATATATATATATATATATATATATATATATATATATGTGTGTGTGTGTGTGTGTGTGTGTGTGTGTGTGTTGAAAGGATAAATAAATAAAGTAAAGGAAATGTTGAATGGATAAAATTAGTTTAATGAAGTACCAACACGTGAGTTTGTTCATGTACTTGTTCAAACTTCCGGACGAAACACGTGTTGGTACTTTATTAAACTAATTTTATCCATTTAACATTTTCTTTCCTTTATTTATTTATTTATCCATTCAACATATTGTCGGATTCAATTCAATTTTTCAAACACACACATATATATATATATATATATATATATATATATATATATATATATATATAGGGAGGCGCTCTTCGTTTAATGGTTATCGTCTTAGGAAATGGACTCGGCGAGATGAGCTCAAATCCTGGACAACGCTGTTTCACATACCCATCGGACAGGTACAAATCCAGTTATTTTCCCTCCAGCTACGGGTAAATAGTTGGACAGACTGGGTTCTTTAGCCTTGGTATGGCAAACAATCAGGAAGGGAATCTCTTAATTCAAATCTATTAAACTCCGCTTAAAAATTGACCTTGTGTCACATCCTGCTTGTGCGGAGGAGTTTGGCAAATACATACAAGATGTGTCAATAAATTATCGATATTTTTTGTACCTTTTGACACACCTTGTATTTAAAAAAAACGTTCCATTTATTCTTCATTTATATCTTGGTAAATACAGCTTTAAATATGGTACTTTTTTGACACACCTTGTATTCTGAAAAAAATGAATGGAACGTTATTTTTTTCAGAATACAAGGTGTGTCAAAAAGTTTTCAAAAATCTCGGTACTTTTTTGACACACCTTGTATATTTAGGGAGCAGATTCCCTTTTGTGCATATTCTATTGAAAATTACAGACAAGTATTTAGTGTTTAGCTTTTTATTCGGCGTTTCCTTTTGACGAACGAAATGTTGCAACAGTGGTTGTAGGCAGTTTAGAAACTTCCCAATGTATCTGTTTGTGTATTCCAAGTACGGGTACTTTCTACCATCTTCGTTGATTTTTGAGGACGTAGGTGCTCCGATATAGTGAAGTGATAGATTGATTCTGTGTTCTAGTGAAACTAAATCACTAATTAGGACTGAGCCTATTCTAGTAGTGACCATCCCAATCGAAGTTTAACAGGTCTGAATTCAGAGTTTTTCCTTCTCCTAGACTAGTTGCCTAAGAACCCAGTCTACCCTACTATTTTACCCCTAGCTGGAAGGAAAGTAGTTGGATTCATACCTTTCCCAAAGTTATTAGCGTTAGTGAACTGTAGCAACGTCCAGGATTTTAACGGGTCGACGAGTCCATTTCCTTTCGACTCTACCCATTACACCACGTCCTCCAACCCAATGAATTTTTGTAGGTGGGTGTAATGTCATGTGTGAACGCGTAGGTGGCCTGCGAACCTCCCAATAAATAAAAATGTTAAACTCTGTTATATACCATACCTATGAACTTTAATGGGTTTATCTCAATCCCCATAAATACGGGAGTATCATACTGACTGAGTAGTCTGATACCACTAGCAGTGGTTTACCTTTCTTCACGCCGCTGGCAAGTATTGTATTTTGTTAATGTTATAAAGATTCCATTTCATTTCTAACCTCCGTTTGGTTATTTCTCATTTAGTAACCTTTATTAGGTTACAACAAACTAAAAACTCTTATCTGTCATCTTCAATAAAACATACCTACAACACACACACACACACACACACACACACAACACACACACACAACATATATATATATAATATATATATATATATATATATATATATAAGTATATTTTGGCAGCATTTTTTCTTTTAAACATGTTTTGTTGAACTCAATGGACAATTTTTGTCTGACGAGTTTTTGTTCGATCCTTTCAGTCTGACCATCTTTTTAATATCCGGGTAGAATTGGTGTATGAGTCCACCAAATGTTTTACCACGAGTGCTTTCTGCACAACTTAGTGCCATCATCAGGTGTGGAACTGGTGAGATGTTTCCATTGTTTCTTTTTAAAAACACAATTCCACCCGGATATTAAAAAGATGGACAGACAGTTAGAAAGTATCGAACAAAAACTCGTCAGACAAGAATTGTCCATTGAGTTCAACAAAACATATATATATATATATTTACCTGCCTTAGATCTCAGAATTTGGTGTGCGTCACGCTAAGAGAATGAGGAAGGATAGATAGACTAAATGAAAGCTAACACCTCCATACCCACGCACGTATGTTGTTACATACAGTACTTAACCACTCTCTTGGTAATTATTACGAGAGACAGTTACTGCTCTCCCCCTCTCTTTCTCTCTCTTCTTTCTCTCTCCCTTTCTCTCTTCTCTTCCCTCCCTCTCCGTATATTCACTTAAACTCTCTCTGTCACTGCCAGGTGTCGAGCCAATAAGCGGGAATTTACATATCTCAAACCGTATGTGATACTGCTTATGAATAATTGTTTATTTCCTATAAGTCCAACATAAACAAAGGGGAACCCACTCTTGACTGATAAATTATTTATTTATTTGCCCATTAAACTAACCCTAAACCCTAATTCTAACCCTAACACTAAACCCTAACCCTAACCCCGTCTTCTTTACATATTCTTTCTATATATGTATAGATGGCCAGTTTACAACTCGTGCGTGATATTGGTAAGTACTGCTTATGAATAGTAGTAAAAAAAATTGGCGGAATAGGCCATTGTCAGTATCAACTGGACAGCGAGGGAGTCTATCCATTTTCGCTAGCGTTATACCAGGGAGATTGTTTTGCTGAGGTGAAGCGCCACACATACCATCAGCTGGCCACTTTACCGCATATATCAGATTACCCAAGCTGTGCTATTCTTGCGCTCAGTTGCCGAGGACCGATAACGAACAGTGAACATCGCGATTCCTAAACGGACGCTCTACCGACTGAGCTAAACCGGCCCTATGAATATTTATCCCAAGCTTTAATAAAAGCGATTCTACATCCTTTATTTTTGATAATGGCTATATTATTATACGGTATGTACTGCTTATGAATGATCATTCTAAACTTTAATGAAAGTGTAAGATTCAAAGTTAATAATTGAACAACAGCTCCGACACGTTGTGAGACAAAACATTTAATAGGTGTACAGCACATGGTAACGATAAGATACATAAAGTACATAAATACATAAGATACAAATAAGATATATGAGTAGAGATAAAAGAACACATTCATGAATGGTAAATACAAGATACAATATTTAGGTATAAACGAGATACCCCAAATGTTCATAAAATATAAATGTTACAGACATGGAACTAAAGGATAGACCATGCTGTATAAAAGACTTACAGTAATGTAAGGGGGGGGGCAAATCCCCACCGAGAAGGGGTAGACATAAGTCTAACCCATGTGCTCGTGCAGAGGCAGTAAGGCAAGAGAGAGGGAAGCATTTGAATCAGCCGCTTATATACCAGAGGTCCCCTGGTGGCCACAAACGGCAACACAGTGGGAAGATAACTCTTCCAGGCAAGGGGAAGATAATCCCCTACAAGAGTAACTGTCTTTTATTATGAATAATGGCCATAATCCGTGGGGAAATCCCCGCAGCATAGTGACTACGACATAGTAGTAAGAGATTTCGAACCCTAGTCACACAATTACGTTCCTTTTCAGACTAATACCTTGGGAAATGTATGGACCCCTCATCCCCCAGACATAGATTAAATAGTACCATTACCGTTCTTGTACAGGGATGACTTTGACATTTGTGAAGATTGAAAAAAAAAAGAATAAAAAATAACAATCTCCCATAAGCCTTCAAACAGGAAAAACCCTCCGAGCATGTGCAGGAAAAAGGACCCACTTCCTACCACCAATATAATCTCTCGGCCATTTGGGCTAGGGCCACAACTGGGATCGAACACTAGACGGGAAGAAATTTCCTCTCACGAGGTAGCTACGACCCATGAATAAAGCCTGAATCCTAAAATTACCTTTTGTCTTTGTCTCTTCCTTTTCTTTCCATTAATTCCTTTTCAGCATGACCACCAAGTATAATGGGATTAAAAGGAAAACCTGTGAACACGCACCAGAAATAACCAGCGACCTTTAAACCAAACATTAAAATACTTGTTACCCCACACATAAAATAACCCACGTAAGTTGATATACCATTAAACAAAGACACAGCTTATGAATAATTATCTTAAACTTACACAAAAGCGACTTTACATCCTTTATTTTTAACTAGCTGAAAAGTTGTCCTATCCAGTGGCAATTAAGCTTGCTCCTATTGAAAACTCTTAATTGAACCCTATTCCAAAGCTGAATGATAAATAACATTTTTTGTTTGTCCATACTGCTGCCATATGCGATAGGCAACAATAAACTATAGAAGAACTCTAAATTCATCGCTGTATTTAAGTATTGCATTCATAATTAATTAGCCTTTTAAAAAATTCAACGATGATGTACGTAATTTCTAATTTTCCGTACAAACTATCATTTTCTACTTTACGTGTGACTTTCGCTGGATTTCGCAATTGATTTCAATTATTCCCAAATTTATTTCTAAGTGATAAAAATTGTTATCGTAACAAAACAAACAAAAAAAAAAAAATGGTCGCAAAAATCACGTAAAAAAATGTCGAAAACAATCATAGTAATTTAAACTTGGGAATTACAAAATTTCAGGATTGCGTGTCCGGATTCGTCTCGATTTTTTTTTTTTTTGTTTACTCACGGAGTTGGCCTGATTCCAAAATGGTATTATATGTTGAACTACAGCCTCTAGAAATAAAAAAAAGAAGTCGTCTGGGTGGCCTAAAGTCGGTATCAGCCAATCAGCGAGGGAGTCTATCCTCTTTTCACTAGCACTAGACCAAAGAGATTGTTTTTCCGTCTGAGGTGGAGCGCCACACCTACCATCAGCTCCTTACTTTACCGCACAGATCCCTGTGCTTACTCATACGCTGAGTTGGCATGGGCCGGTATCGAACTAGAACCTTGTGGTTTACTAGCCGAACGCTCTACCTACCGACTGAGCTAACCCGACCCTCTAGGAATAAAGTTGAAAATTGTGACACACCGACACACTGACATTCGCATTTATCATTAGAGATGGTGGCCATCTTGCAATCCGTATACAATATGAGTTATGAACTGCTAGTTTTGATACTGGCGTAAAGCTGATTTACTGATTACAAATCAAAACTTTCGAGATCTTGAAGTGTTTCTATGTCGGTACGGACCGATTTAGAAACTTCCCACGTGTACTCACTTAGAAATGTTGAATATGGCCGACAGTAGAAAGAAACCGTATACTTTCATGTCGGCTGTAATGTTAGCTGTGTTGTCCGTGTGTTCCAGGAATGAGCAGCTTTAATTTCAACCCTCCTTCCCTTTCATCAGCGTCTTATATTGCCGGAGAGTTAGTTAACCGTACGTGAATTTATGACTCACGATATTGAGTTCGGAGGGTAAACATCTGAATTAATTTGTCAAGAAACGCATCCACCGTATTCAACCAAACGCCAGTACTTTCCCCTGCCTTCGTAGGGTGCTTTTCAAATGGAGATACTTTGCAACAGCTTCTTAAAATAGTCCATATAGACCCCTGGGTGTGAATAAAATGTTGGCAAGGCGAATAAAAAAAAAGTAGGTGGCGCACAGGGTAAATTTATTAGTTTGCATTTATAAACCCCTTTATATATATATATATATTTAGCAAACCCCTCCGCACGAGCAGGATGCGACACAAGGTCAGTTTCTTAAGCGGAGTTTGAATTCAGAGTTTTCCTTCTCCTAGAGAGGTTACATAGCCATGGTTATAGAGCCCAGTATGCCCCACTATTTACACATAGCTGGAGGGAGAATAGTTTACCTTTCCCAAGGGTATTAGCGCTATGTGAAATGCAAACAGCCTCGTCCAGGATTTTAACTCGCGTCGACCAGTCCATGATTTCCTATGACTCGAACCATTACACCATGCCCCTCCATAAATTCCTTTATAACAGGAGAACAAAAATCACTGGATCATGTAGACTAGATACCAGATATCGTAAACCTAGCTGAATTCCTGATGGAGTCTGATAACAACCAAGTGATGTGTCGTTCGCATACGACTCTCATCGAAAAGATCTGAATCTTTTCATTTAAAAAGCAATTGTATTTTAAACAGAGGAGAAGATTCCTAAAGGACATGGCAGAATTGTTGCCCTATCAATGAGTCTTTTCAGTGATCCAATATTAGGAACAGAATGCTGATTACAAATGAATTGAGCTATATAGTTGCTGTAAGCAAATAAGAAAACCCTTTAAAAAATATACAAGATGTGTCAAAAAAGTATCGAGATTTTTTGTACTTTTTGACACTCACCTTGTATCCTGGAAAAAAATAACGTTCCATTCATTAATTTTTTTCAGAATACAAGATGTGAAAAAGTACCAAGTTTAAAGCTGTATTTACCAAGATAGAAATGAAGAATGAATGGAACGTTATTTTTTTTTTCACAATACAAGGTGTCAAAAAGTACAAAAAATCATGGTACTTTTTTGACAAACCTTGTATGTATAACCCTTGTATGTATAACCCTAGGGTGGAAGTACATGTTTAACATGTTTGATTTGAAGTATTCAGGTTTTCACAGCTGATACTTGATAACTGACCATTATCTTATATATATATCATCATCATCATCATGTCGCGCTTTCAGCACGGATATCCATGACAATCTCTCTCCATCCGTCCCTATTGCTCATCATTCTCGGGAGGTCCTCTATGCAACATCCCGCATCCGCACAGAGCTGATCAACGTACGTTTTTTGCTGGTCGACCCACACTGGCCTGTCCATGCGCCGGCTTCCACAGGAGGACGTCGCTTATGAGTTCGTCCTTGCTTCTCGAGCAGTGTCCCGCGTGTCTTGTCCGTCTTACTCGGATGGTTTGGGTGATATGTGGCAGGTGGCCGTACAGCTGTTTTCTCGTAGGGTGCTGTTTCCACGTCTTGTTCATGATCACCCGCAGCATTCTTGTGCAGCTCCCATCTAGTTTATTCTCTAGTCGTTTAGTTAGGGTCCAGGTGGTGCAGCCATACAGCAGTACTGATATATATATATATTATAATAATATTAGTGGACGAAAAAGTTAATATTATTATTATTGCTCTACGTTTTTAATATTGAGCACTTTTGGATTATTTACTGATATGACATCAATAAATAATCCAAAAGTGCTCAATATATTAAAAACATAGAGCAACGGAAACGTTAGGGCGACAATTGGATAATAATACTATATTTTATATATATATTCTAGATATATTTTATATATGTATATTTTAAAGATCAACATATATATATATTATATATATTATATATATAACATATATCTGAATTCTAAAAAATATATAACATATATCCGAATTCTTAAATATCGCTTATTATTTATTAGGTTATGAGATATTTTTAGAAAAGAAGATAATTCAATAAGAAATCTAAAATGTAGATTTAAGAAAGAAAGAAAAATAATGCAAAATTAAAATACATTGCCTGAAATGTTAATTCTTCATCGTAACAGATTTTTAATGAATAAAATTAAAATTGAATTAAAAGTTTTATAATTTGCTTGAAGCATTGTGTATATATTGGTTTGGTGGTTGGTTTTGAAGGCTATCACAATGCAAGTGTAAAGAAAAATGAGGTAATTATGATGTTGTTTGTTTACCTTTGATTTATTCTCTTAATAATTCAAGATAAATATCTCTTCGTCAGAAGATTTCTGAAAGTCCGCAGCTGTTAGCTTGTTGTTATGGCCTGTCCATTCTGTCGTATGACTGATGATGCCTTCCTTCAAATTCTCTGCATGTGTGTATGTTTAAGTCTCTCTCTCTCTCTCTCTCTCTCTCTCTCTCTCTCTCTCTCTCTCTCTCTCTCTCTCTGTGTGTGTGTGTGTATGTGTGTGTCCAACAATGTTTAAATTATTATTAACAAAAACTCCGTTCTGACTGAAGAGATCCGTATCTTCACCTGTTAAAACAAATAAATTGGCAATATCTTTTTAAAATTAATTTTTGCACCACTCTGAAGGTGTTTTCTATGCTAGTTTAATTAAAAAAGGAACAGCACACTGGAAGATAAATTACATGAAGGTTTACAGTATTACATAATCAAGTTTACTTAACAACGCGTTTATTTTCGCCCAATGTCATCAACGGGCGAAAGTAAACGCGTTGTTAAGAAAATCACAAAATACATTCAACTCGAAACTGCTAAGATGAACGGACGTTATTTACTTATTCATCTATTTATCTTATTTATATATATATATTTTTCATACCCTGTCCGGTGGCAGTCCCGCTGTTAGCCGCCGAAACTGTGTTATCACACCTAGTTAGCGGCTGACGAGGGCAGAGTATCGCACGTGGTATTTATTACACGTTGTATGTTGAAAATCAAGTTTAAAGTATTGGGCTGAGTAAAACTAATTTAGTTACTAGGACTCTACTTCACAAATAAATCCACACTGTATACTAAGACAAATTCAATTACGTACATTTCTACTAAACAAATGAACATTTCAGACAGGGGGAGTGTTACATAATTCATAAGCAGCTTATAATTTATGTACGTACCTGTAGTATTTGAATTAGGGTCCGTTCGATTCAGAATGACGGGGTCCAGTGGAAAGTTACCCGACAGTTATTGACCTTTTTACTTGACCCCTCGAAAGCGCGCGATTAGTTTTAGATTAGACGAGAGCCGGTACTCGACGAGAGAAGGTGTCTCTCAGGGTCTGAAGAGAAGTCCGACTGAAGAAGATGGCTGTCAAGTTAGAAGTAGTAAGCAGCGTGTAAACAAGTAAGACTATCTGTCTGTATGTCTGTCTCTCTCGTATTATAACAGGTGTCCTCGTGGTGCAGTGACTAATGAGCTGGACTGCGACACCGTGGTATGCGAGTTCGAACTCCAGTTGCGCTATTACGTTCACTTTCGGACTAATACCTTTGGTTAAGGCATGAGACCCCTTATCCCCCAGCTATTTGTTAAATACTACAACTGCTGTACTTCTACATTGATTGCTTTGGCATTAAATAACCCACGAAGATTGATATGCCATTAAAGAAAGAAACATTTCAGACTTCCAAATTTTATTTCATACTTCACATGAAAGATGTCAGTATGAACTTTGGCTCGTGGGGATTGATAGATTAATAAAGTTTAAATAAAACAAATAATTAATAATAATTAATTAATACTGGTGTTGCGAAATCTTCCGTCCGTTATCATTCTGCAACAACCTCTGGTTACAAATGAGACCGTCCAAATCGTCCAAGATGCAATGCAAATATGTAAATCCAGATTATCTAGTGTCGCTTAATCGCAGATTTCTTATTTGTTCGATTTTATTTCACCCAACTTTAAAACTGAAACATTCCACATGTTTTTGTGTCGATTAAATGCCCAATGTAAAATTAAAGTGAATTAATAAAAATAAAAAAAGAAGTTACATGTTTGTTTTCTTTGTAATATTAAAATTGTGAATTGCGGAAGATATTTTGGTAATTTTGGTAGGAAATTACAAATCATCGTTTCTGGCTTAATTAGCTCATCTTGATTTTTCTTTCGTTTCGTGGAAATTCCACGGGTCCCGCTAGTAATAATAATTTCCTTACCACGCTCGCTTATTCGTGGAAGGAGACATGCATTAAACTTGACCTAGTGTCAATTCCTGCAACCTGTAAGGTTCTACTCCCTCTTCCTACGATAGCAGAATGTAACACAAGTTTGGTTTAATGCAGGGACCGAGCTTTCCGGAGGCAGGTGCGAAATAGTCCTGTCGACCCTATCCCCTATGTTGATGTCTTTGTGTCAAGCAATGAATCCAATCTTAACCCTTATCAGACAGTTGGGCAAATGCAGCCTGGAGATTGGTTGGTTGGCTGGTTGGTTGGTTGTTTTGTTTTACAGCTGATCAAACATTTTTGGTTCGTTTAATGCCGAAACAAATCATTTTGATAAACACAAGGTGGATTACAGTACCTGTCGTTGGTTAAATGGTCGACCAATTAGGTATATTAAACAGGTTAATTGCTGCTCAAATTCGGTGATCTAGCTGGAACTAGTGGTTTCAGCATGCTCCTGGAGGTACAGCCACTTTTGGTTCGTTTAATGCCGAAACAAATCATTTTGATAAACACAAGGTGGCTTACAGTACCTGTCGTTGGTTAAATGGTCGACCAATTAGGTATATTAAACAGGTTAATTGCTGCTCAAATTCGGTGATCTAGCTGGAACTAGTGGTTTCAGCATGTTCCTGGAGGTACAGCCATTTGAGATTGGACATTGCTAATTTGCAACTCTTTGGTAAATTTTCTCCTGGGCATCAATTGTTCACCTTGTTTTGAAAGGATATCAACTTTAACTGCCACGTATGAATTTATTAATTTTTTTTTAAAGAAACACGCTGAGAAAAGCAGACAGATTTGAAATCACGTCAATTAATGTACTTTTAATATCTTAGGGTAAGTCTCAATCGGCGACACAAAGCAACAAAGGTTCTAGACTTTTATTGCATTCTTGTTTCCATGCGTTCCTTTTTTATGTTCTTTTTCGCGCTCTTTGTCATCAACATCCGTTTATGTTGTAAGGCGTGGCGGACATTAAATTTGGCTGGCTGTATAATTTTGTGAGCGACTAACACACACAGATGTAATGAGTAGACACACTAAATCTATCTATCTATCTATCTATCTATCTATCTATCTATATATATATATATATATATATATATATATATATATATATATATATATAAATGAAAACCTTAAAGTTATCAGATATAAATTTATTTCAGCCACCACAAAATATTTTGAAACCAATTTGCTAACAAGTTTAATCTCGATAATTTTATGAAACTCTTATATATATATATATATATATATATATATATATATATATATATATATATATATATACACATTTTTGGTACAACTAAATTTATATAAATGTTTAAATAATATCATATTTATTTGGTGATCAGCTAATTAAACGAATTATTTTAGGTCCCAACTGGAAGCAAAAAATTGACCGAGTGACAGTTTATAACTCAGAAAACTCGTAAGTTAGGACATTCATAAGTCAAGTCTCTCTCTCTCTCTCTCTCTCTCTCTCTCTCTCTCTCTCTCTCTCTCTTATATATATATATATATATATATATATATATATATCGTGTGTGCTTGAAATGAAGGCAAAACGAAGAGAGATTTCTTTGCTTATAAAACCCATTTATCACTACCACACAGTTCCTGCAGAAATATGTAATTTAATATTGTTATATAAAACTCGATGGTAATTCTTTAGATGAGAGTATCGCGAATCCCATGTGATTTCCGTTTCTGTCTGTTGTGTGCATAAAAATCACCAATGATAATTCATCTACTAAACAGACGTTCCAAATACGTCGGCACCCATTAAACTTCGAAGAGATACCGTTCATCACTTCTCACATCA